>CM067368.1:88099391-88469391 GCA_034401795.1 Chaetoderma sp. LZ-2023a | reverse complement strand
TTAGACCGACAATGGAAATTAGTTGACGCTATGATAATGCCAGTTTTTGTATGGGTCGGAAATTTGGGCATATGAAAACCTAGATATGTTAGAAGGTTGCCATATACTATTTTTAAAATACACTTTGACCGTAAAGAAACTTAATGTTGTATGGAGAAACAGGGAGTTCTCCACTAAGTATTACAATCAAGACTAACATAGTCCGGAGTTGGACAGATCTAATGAATGTAGGGCATGGAAAATCGTCCTCTGTACTTTACTATATCTGTCGAGAAGACCCATATAGAAAAGGTGACAAAAAATACGCTCCAGATGCAATACGGGAATACATGGAAAGATAAAATCTATACGTCCACTAGACTATTATTCTACAAGGACATTATAGAAGACATTAAATTTGAAAATTATTTTAATGTTCTCACAACAAGAAACGGCATTACTCTCTTTCATTTTAGGACACTAAATAATAAACTGACCATTGTAACCAAACGATAGACGAAAATTGACAGACAAAAACAAACATGTATGTACAGCTTGTAACGAACTCGATGATGAAAATAACTTTCTTTAAAAATGCAACAACTACAATGATTTAAGAGCAAAATGTATCCTTCTTTACTATATTGCAAGCGCAAATCCGAACAAAGCAAAAAATCTTCTAACAATGTGTGATGAACCTGTGCTTAAAAAGAAATGTAAGTTTTTTACTTTTTCAAGGAAGACCAGGCAAAATACTGATGGCGAGTAAGGAGAAATTGTTATCGATATTTCCCTATAGGCCATAGCCCCTTGAGTGTAACAACCCACATATCTATGTATGTGTCTATGTAATAATTTGCAATTTAAAGAACAATGATAATTTATGCTTTAACAATCCACCACACGACATATGAATACGACAGTGCCGGTCACCCCCCTGCCCGCCCTCCCGCCCCCATCCCCACCCCACCCTACCACCCCCACCCCTACCCACCCACACACACCCTCTCACGATTAACTGGAGAACATGCTCAATTCTCCTTATATCACCTTCGTCTGTACGAATTGTATGTTATTGATAAATCAATTTAATAACTGTTGGGTATTCTGAAACTAATTTGACTTGTGAATATGTTCAATTCAGTTTCTCTTTGTGTTTTTTTTCAAGTGTACGAACTATATGTCATTTATAAATCAGCAATTTAATGACTTTTGAATATGTTGACACCAATTTGGCTGAAAAATAAGTTACCTTATTTTTGTGCCATTTTCAAGTGTACGATTTGAGCCATAGTCTAATACCGTCGAATATTTCGACCTTATGCTACTTTCGAGTCCACGAATTGCATTTTGCTGATACATTTATAATGAATTTAATTATATATGCAAAATCTTTAGATGACAGTGTGAAGCGTTCAACGCGGCCATGGTCCAAACAACTGGTTGAATCATTTTATCTTGGCTTGCAGTAGCATCATCATCATAGCTCCTCTAGATGTCACGTAAACAGGATATCGTTAGAGTGATTGGACAGTAAGTTTAACCCTTTAATAACGAAATCTGGTCAAAATATTAAAATATTTCCTTATTGAATGTTCATTTTCAGGCCAAAAGAAGACTATTTTTTTAAATGGCCAGCAAATGGGCATTCCCAAATACCACTACAGAGGCCGGTTTTGGCCGCTTTTGTCATGAAAGGGTTAACCATTTAATGACTAAATTTGGTCAAGAAAAATAAAAATAAAATGTTATTCAGTGTCCATTTGCAGTCAAGAGAATACTATTGAAAATTTACTTCTGAAACGACTGACTCGGTTACCGAGCCAGTTATTACAGTCTGGCCTACAAATAGACATTCCTCAGGACCGCTGCAGAGGCGTGGTTTGGCCGGCTTCGTCATGAAAGGGGTAAGACTGATGCCATTTTCCTTATACTATTTTCTTAGCGAGGCGTGTCGATATTAGCAAGATTCGGAAGGTGGGCAGACCACCGTGAATAATAACGAGACCCATTATTAGCTATGCACTCTCATCTCTAACTAAGACACGCCCACTTGTACACACATTTGAACAAATGAACCTTTTCAGTTTTAGCTATGCCCCGCCCATCTCCAGCTAAGCTCCACCTACGGCCCGCCCGTGTTGGGATCGATCGATCAGAAAACTATGCAGGTAACATGTTGAATATTTTGAAACTAATTTGACCGGATGCGGTAGATGCCTGTGGCAGCAGCAGGCAGCAGCTCCCAGTCAAATTAGTTTCACAATATGCAACAGTATGTTTATTAAATTGTAAACTCCATTGCATTGTAGTGTCGGACTTACATCATTTGACTGTGACGTCAGGTAATATGTGACGTATCAATGAGCTGAACGTGTTGTACCCACCTGGCTACTTGTTCCCCTCTCAGTTGCTAAACATTCTCGTCTTGTGGGCACTTTGTCTTATTTTCCACACACAGCTGCATTTGGATATTGTATAGAGTAATAGCATTGCGTCGTGCTTGAGCTAGCTCCGCCTCGATAAGCTTCCTGGCCCATTAACATAGGCGTCTCTCACAGCGCAATTCTCTGTCCTTGATCGTATAAGCAGCTTAATCTCGCTCTTACATTATTGCATCCTTGTGAATTCACAATTAATGCCTTCACCTTCAGTTTCTACCTTCATACATTTCTACACGATATGTCTGCTGACGTAGGTGATCGTTTCTGATAATGCTCTCCTTCTACCCCCCCCCCCCTCCCCAACCCCCAACCCCCACCCCCCACCCCCATGATACAAGGACGACTTTTCCAAAAGATCAAACCAGTTTCTCAACTCAAGTGAAAATTCTTAATTCAGACGAAGCGGCAATGTCCCAGCTTGATGTAGTCTCACTCTGTGTTTTTTGTTTGCTGTAGCTTTTACATTGATAATTGTTGTTACTACATAATGGTCGCTGTACAGTACAGCTCGGAAATAACTTAACATGTTTGCGAACAGCATAATTTTGAACATAATGTGAGAAATGTTCTGTTGCATCTTTTGGACTTAAATTAATTGGAAGCCATCGCTGCCTAAGGCAGCAATGGCTTTCAACCAAATAACGGCCAAAGTATTCAACAATATGTTTTGTTTTGAAAACATTTAATGTTATTTTATAGCCCTTCTGTATACGTCAACTCCCTGCTCCACGCGTACATTCTCGGTGGACCGAGTCTTGCTGATTATCGATGTTGTAGAATGTTCCCCTATCTTGAGATCAGCTGTGTTTATGTGTCTGTCTGCGGAAAGAGGCTTCTTCAACGTTCCAATACACCTTTCCCGCTTTGACATCATAAGGACGGAATTCCACGAAACCCATGCCCAGAGCGTGTCCACTGGCTGGTAAAAGCAACTTTTAGGCAAATAAGTGACCCGCATTTGTTTAAACATATTAAACAGTTCCTATGGGAAACTAAAATCACAATATTATTGATGCCATACATCGTTAGAAAGCGAACCCAATTTTCGAAGCATTTCTGTATTTATTTATTTTTGCAAGTTACAAGTTAATTGTAAATTTAACAGTTACACGTGTACCCGATTTCAGTAAAAGACGCGCGTATTTTAAATCTATGATTATCTTGAAGAAATTTACCAAAAATGTAAAACCATATACATTGATGTATTTATTAACCAATCGTGCGTCAACAGCGCATCAACACGCTCAAAATTCTACGTATATCAATTGTCACTTTAATGTTCAAGATTTTGGAAGAAAATAATAATTTTTACAATAAAATTTACAAAAACAGCTTTCTGTTACCGAGCAAATAGACATTCCTCAAGACCACTACAGGTGCTGTTTTTTGGCCAGCTTGACCATGTAAATAATCAAGAAAATCAAGATCTTTTCTTAGCTAGTGTCGATTTGCCGGCTGAGAGAAGACTATTTTTGAAAATTTATCACTGGAGTGACTGACTCGGCTATTCTCCTCGATGAAAAGATGGCCATTCCTCAAGACCACTACATAGTCCGTTTTGGCGGTCTTGACCATTACAGAGTTAAGTTAACACAAGCGTGTTTAAATATATACATTTCTTGGGCAAATTTGAGATGTGCAAAACGAATTAACTAATTTGAATTGTGATGTATGACGTCGATACTATTATGATTATAGACCGCTTAAAGTGCATTATTTGTACACTGTTAAAGGGAGGGTAGTCTTATCTCAAATGTTGAATTGTACTGATAGATTATAGTTTATAGATACTATATCAGTCATAACCTCTCACATTCCCTTATCTGTATCAGAATTACTCGCTTTGTAATATCGCGTAAATGTTCAACAATGATCGCCACCATTTTGTCTGCTCAATGGATAGTGTGTGATGCCATGCAAGTTCCAATGAATTGCATTCTTTATTATCTAATACTCATCTCGTTGAATATTTTGTTTATAATTCAATCAGATTAGTTTCAAAATATTCAACAGTTTACCCGTTTGATTACCATATTGCAAATCTATAGCTGGCACCACCATGACTGAGCATATATGCCGAGCCAGACACGCCATGTTATTTCTGATTGGTTGAAAAGTAAATCATGGCGGCCATCATAGGCTGTAGAAATGTGTGCATGATAAAAAGATAAAATGTCAGGGATGGATTATGGGGTGGAAAATTCTATCACCTGAATGGCATAATGTAATAGGTGAGATACTGTTAGCACATCACCTGGCATAGTTGTAGCTAGGGCGGTGCGGTTTGGCTTACAGCTTAAAACTTGTATCAATACATTGGGGAAAGTTATTTTTCACAAACACGGACGTGCTTGTACCCTATACTGCTGTGTAGTTGTGCAATAATAGATGTCATCGAGACTTTCTTCATTTTCATTTATCGCGACATAGCCAAGCTTGTTCATATTGCGTTATTAGTCAAACCTCGTTACCAATGGCATATGGGAAACTTGATTGTAGTCGTCTATACGATAAGGTGAAAATGAAACAATGTTAGTATTCAAATGAAAATGATACTCATGTGTATCGCGTAATTCATTGCACAGACTCAATCTGAGATGTAGTGTATCTGCATAGATTCACCCGGAGATAAAGGTCGATGAACATCAATCACCTGATGCGGATGAAAGGCTTATCCTGAACTAATGAAACACATTCAAGTTTATCTTGCTACTAGATATGAAGCTGACTTGTATTCTAGACACCTGTAATATACGCGCACGCACGCATACACATACATACATATTTACACGCGCGCACGCATATATTTACTCAGCGACGCGCACGCTAACACACTCGTTCACGCCCTCAAGTAAACACACATACAAGCACATGCAGCCTATTGGCAGCAATTGGAAAACAAACGCCATAATGTGCCTGATTCTCATCTAATTTCTGTAACTAGATAAGCCTCGCGTATTATTGGGATACATCGATGATTGATAAGATTATTAGGGCGACATCAGAAACCTGGTGATGAAGGCATCGCCCAGGCAACAATAGATCCTGACAGAATGCACACACATGCACGCACGCATGCATGTACACGCATATGCACACACGCACACACATGTAGTTATTGGGCTTCGGGAAACGGCCGCTTAAGATTGCTAATACAGTCATGTGACCACGGACGTCATCAAATTCGAATATTAGGTCACGCCCATTGACCTTATTTGCCCGATATATGACCATACACGAGCCTTTACACCTCCTTCCTGATGAAGCTATGGACCCACCCTGCTGTGATAAGATCACTTCCGACCGGAAACTTCACTTCCGGACCGGAAACTGTCTGAACAGCTGGACCCAAACCCCGCCTACCAGTTGAGAACCTCCCACCTCCACTTGAAGCCTTTACACATCCTTCCTGCGGAAGATATGGACCCAACCCACTTCCGGTGTGATAAGATCACTTCCGTACTGGAGACTCCACTTCCGGAAGGGAACGGACGCATACGTCCGGACCGTAAGTGAAAATAATTCGAATCAGAAATATCAAAGGGGGATGAGAGTATGAATTCATGTTGATTATGTATTTTGATCCTTTCTACAAAAGTTGAGATAATTTGTATTTATAGGTTGTATGAGAATTGTGTATAGAGAAAAAGAAGATACATCAGTATTTTTCAAGTATATAAGCACAAATTCATCATGACCAGAAAAGTTGAAAGATACCTGAAGAATTATTTTTTTACTTTGACACTATCTAATAATTAATAAATGTTGAGAAATGTGCAGACTTTAGAGAATTTCATCCTGATGGTTATCCTACTAAGCGTGACATTTATATTAGTGGAAGTGCCTTTTATGACATTAGTGTGCCTTTACCTTAATTGGAGGAACGTTGTGAGGGATCATTGGGAGATTACACGTGAATATTAGTTGATGGAGTCCGGATATCCATAAGTGATAAGCTTCCAGATGTTGACATTCGAAGATTTTGGAAACCAGAATTGGACTCTGAGCTCTATCCATTTGAGCATTTCAGACTTGAGATGTGTTAAGAGTAATGTAACTGATATTATAGTTGCGTTGGAATTAGGTGATACATCATCTGACTTAACACCTCATCGTATAAGGTTTTGTTGATAAATAAGGCTACTGAAGAAGCTGATAAAATCGAGATTAACTGTCCCCTTCCTTCGAAGAAGAAGAAGAAGAAGAAGAAGAAAAAGAAGACGAAAACGAAGCGAGATGGTTCAAGCTCAATTGGAAAGATTTGATGATCTTTTATCCATAAGAAATGTTTACAGACAATCGATATTGATGAAAATGGAATCGGGCTAAAAGGTGATAAAGCACATGAGGAACTGTATTTACGTTATTTATTTAAATCTGAGCGATAGTATGCTATTGTATGTATAAAACACGAGAGATATCAGCAAAGTGGCTTGTATTTTAGAGCAGTTGATGACTTTCTGAATATTAGTATAGAAAATGATGACATCATGATTATAAGACGTAGCAGATTATATGATCGTGAATTTAAGTACTCATTTCCTAGGGAGATACTGGAACATTTGATTGGAATACGTGACACAGGACCTTCACCACCGTTGACTAGAGAAATGGATTATAAATAGCTGGAACTTTCGCACCGACACATTGTGGAACTAAACGTAAATGGTTTGATCATCTCAGGCCTAATTTTGGTGACTCTGAATGTGATTATAATGACCTGATTTCAACTGAATGTAGTGGTTCACCTGCTAAAGAAGATGGAGATGAGAAATGTGAATCTAAGAATGGTGAAAACTTCAAAAGCTGTCGCTTATGTAATTATCCAATGACATTTATATGGACTAAATCGACACTGTTGTCCTAGTTTGAATGTGCAGAAGAAGATAAACATTAGCAATACTGATATGCTATCTCGTCTAATAGATAGGATAGCAATGGAAGAATGTAATGGCTGTCAGATTGGTCACGGGAGTCAACGTGAACATTCCTATCTCAGTGTTGACTATAATCTTAACCTTGTTGATAAATTTCACTTTACATCTAGGTTGCTTCTCGGAGAATCGGTATATTTGAGTTTTTACAATCTCTGGAAGGATCTCCGATCCTGGCTCATCATGCGGAGGATCTATTACGTATGTGTAGAACGTGTAGGTGGAATGAAGTTATACATCTTTTGTATCAGTTTCGGGATAAATAATATTGAATATTTAAAAAACATTAGCATTATCATAATATTTGTATGAATATAATAGTCATAGTTTTAATAGAAATATGCTATTTTTCCCATTAAAATAGGTTTGTCATGTCATCTATATATTCTACTGTATAAGAACTCTATGTATATTATATATGTGGTCTATAGTCAATAAAATCTTAAATAATTGCTGGTCTTTTTTGTGTTGACATATTTTCATAATTACTCTTTCCCGTATTAGAACTATTTTATCAACGACAGAGTTTTTGTTATTTTTTCAAAATACTATCAGTTTTCTGTGGTCTTGGGGATATCAATTCCCTCATATGATGAGAAGACTATTTTTGAAAATTTATCACTGAAATGACTGGTTCAATGTATTACGTCTTTAACATGTTTGTTAAATATTTAGCAACTAATGTGATTGAAAAAATCCTGGATAGGTTTGTGTGGAAACTTTGAATATTTTGAAAACTATGATGGCTGAACGTTTCTACCACACACGCACGCACCCACGCACACACACACACACACGTGCACACACACGTGCACACACATGCACACACACACGCACACACACGCACGCACACACAACACACACGTGCACAAACACACACACGCACACGCACACACTCACACACACACACACACACACACACACACACACACACACACACACACGTGCACACGCGCGCACACACTCGGATTAGGCTTAGACGATATAGAGACAACCCACCACCTTATCCACATCGCACAAAATAAGACACCCCTAACGGGAATGTGAGATACACTATTATACAACTCTCGTGGAGGAAGGAGAGGCGTTATAGAGTTACAAAACCGAACATCTGTATGCAGTAGATAGATAATGATCCGAAAAAAGGACCGGATTAGGCTTAGTAAATGTGGAGTGTTGATTTGTTTTTTAAATGTTTGGTTGCTGGATGTTTGCCACTTTTCAGACGGTATAGCTTTGGATCTGTTGAATATTTTGAAAACTATTTGGCTGAATGCGGTTGATGTTTTAAACAACTTTTAGTCAAACTGTTCTCAAAATATTTAACAGATCCGTAGTTATTGTCTATTGAAATTATTAGCAGGTGGCTTGCAGCAGTCAGACAATTAAATAGGCAATGAACTTTGTTCAGAATTTATGTTTAGAAAAACATAAAAGCAAAACGGATTCTTGCATTAATTGATATTCGGGAACAAGAAATGAACAACAACAATGGTATCTCGACTACATCTATTTTACTGCAGCATCTGTTTACTATGTTGGTCACAGGTCCGATGCAGAGTGGAAAGACAGAACTTATAAAATGTTTAATTTCTGAAGGAGTTGCAATAAACACGTCCCCTGAAAAAATAATTTGGTACTTTGGTGCGTGGCAAGCTTCATATATTGCTTTAAGAGGAAGAGTAGAGTTTATTAAAGGACTTGATACGATTTACCTGGACAAATGTCGTAGGAACCTATTGATTGTAGACGACCTTATTGACAAATCGGATCATGCTGGCCAAATGTCTGCTCTTTTTACATCCATTTCTATGCATCTCAAAATGAACCACATGCAGCCATGATAGAAAGGTTTCAACGAACTTTGAAAGAAAGTATATATATATATATATATATATATATATATATATATATATATATATATATATATATATATATATATATATATATATATATATATATATATATATATTAGTACATGACCCACAAGAATACTAGACAATATGTAGATATTTTTCCTAAACTATTGCATTCATATAACAGAATATTGCATAGCAGTACACATATGAGACCAATCGATGTTGATCGTAGTACAGAATATCGCATGTTATGTGTTGCTTTCTTTTGATAAGTAATCCTTTTTACTTGTCAATTCTTAACTTTGCTGCCAGCTGACCCGCTTCAATATTTATTTTGCCCAAGTGGGGGACTGCTCTTTTCATGTCTGTCTTTATCGAGCTGTCCAAGATTCTCTTTGTTTTAGTTGATTACCTTATCCACTGTATTATGTCAATGTTTTGTGATAACATTGTATAGCTTCTCTGTCTATATATACTAACACCTGCAGACCTCACACACAATATGTGACTAATCTGACATGGAGTTGTTGCTGTCCACACTCTCTCTTAGCCAAATTATAACTATTTTAGCCAATACTTTCCAATGTCAACATTCCACCACCAACAGGTAACCCTAGCTGAGCTCCAGCTACTATTTATGTGTTCTGAAGTCAATTTATATACTTGAATACTGAATTTCCAGAATCTCAATTTCAATGGAAACTATAGAGATGAGTTGATGAAAATTCTGAAGCTTTAAGGCAACTTTAGACAGAGGCTGGTGAATATTTTGAAAACGGAATTACCTTGAGGCTTCCAGTCAACCTAGTCTCAAGATACTCAACAGCTGGTCTATATGAGGGCTTCTAATCTGAGATCATCCATTCCCATCATATAACTCTAGTTACGCTCCACCTACTCTATACGTGTGTTGGAATCGATTGATACTTCATGGATCCAGAATTTCCACAAACTCAATATATAAAGTAATCATATAGGCAGGCTGGTGATTATTTTAAAGTTAACTTTCCTGGGAGTTGTTGATGCCTAAAGCACTCAACATCTGGCCTATATTAGTGCTTTTAATATGAGACTATCCATCACCACCAGGTAACTCTAGCTAAGCTCAACCTACTCATTACGTGTTGAAATCGATTGATATACAATCCATAATTTTTAGAATCCCAACATCAAAGTAATATCAAAGTAACTATAAGGTAGGCTGATGAATATTTTTGAAAGCTGGATTGCCTGGAAGCTGACACTGCCTAAGGTAGCAACTGCTTACAGTCAAAATAGGTTTTTGAGATGTTCAACAGCTGACCTGTGACTAAGCTGAAAGGGAGTTATTGCTGCCCATATTTCCTCTTAGCCAAATTATAACTATTTTAGCCAATGTTTTTGCAATGACAACAATCCATCACCACCAGCTAACCTTAGCTCAGCTCCACCTATTATGTGCTCCTTTCTGTTCATGTCTATTTTACAGAGCCGTCCAAGATTATCTTTGTTTTGTGTTGATTATCCTATCGCATTATATCAACGTTAAACGATAATTTGTATAGGTATTCTGTATATATCATCTCCACCAGGTAACTCTAGCTAAGCTCCACCTACTACTTTGCGTGTGCTGAAATCGATTTATATATTTCGAGTCCTTAGTTTCCAGAATGCCAATTTCAAAGTAACTATCTAGGGAGGCTGATGAAGATTCTGAAAGCCTAGTTCTTTAACTATATAAATCCTTATAGTCAGTTGGCTGTCCCCGGTCAACTCGAACAGACTAACAAATATATGACTGTACTATCTATTCATATATTTGTTAGTATACTTTAATCGGCTAGGTGTTAGTGAACCACTTAGAAAGTGGTTCAAACTAACAAATATACGACTGTACTCTCTATTCGTATATTTGTTGGTAGACGTCAGGGTTTCAAAAGGGGACACTATTTATTTAGTGTTTAGCTCTTTCCCTGACGTCCTGGTGTTATATAACTATATATTTATTATATATTGTAGTAGTATGGGGTTCCTCCTTTGATAAACCACCATGACAACCTATAAGCGTACCCTAAGCCGTAAAATAACAACTAACGGGTGGGGTGTCACGGCTATCGACGTGTATCATGGGTTAAAAGACGTCGTTGGCGCTGGACCTGCTACTTTGCAGGGGCTTATCAATGTTACTAAAACTGTATGGAATGTAACAGTGTCAAATGAGGGGGTCAAGTAAAAGCTTCTGGAAGATGTTCTTATTGTAAAAGGTGAAGTTTGTAACGTAAAGGAAATCGAGTTAGATAGGTTGCTATTGAAGATGAAAGTTCCACTAGAAATTCCAGATGACAGAATCATGAGTGAACTCAAGAAGTATGGCAAAGTGCAAAAGATTGAACGGGAAACGTATCCCTTTGACAGAACGCTAGACAACGGTGTAAGACGTGTTTGGTTTGATAAAGTGGATAGCCCTTTACCAAGCAGATTGACGCTTGATGGCAGCTTTGTCCTGCCCTTATGGTATAGAGGGCAAATTAAAGAATGTCGGATCTGCCTAAGTACTGACCATTTGGCAACAGATTGTCCCAATCGAAACAAATGTTTGCTCTGTGGTTCAGTTGACCATTTTAAATGGCGCTGTCCAAAAAATCAAAACAAGCAGTATCAGGAGATAATCGCCCATTAAAGGATGCAACTGAGTCAAATGCTTCTGAAGCAACCGCTACGGAAGCTGTTGTTTTGGTTTATGCCACTGTAAATGACACAAACAAATCATCAAATCCCGTTAAAGTAACTACAGTTGATGAAATTCATGTATTAGAGGAGGATATAACCTTAAGTCAAGAAAATACTCAAAATGCAGTGGAGCCAAACGTTGCTGTAAAAGACACGCAGGAAAATGATGATCTTACAGAAGAGCCAGTTTACAATTCCTTAGAAGATGAATTAAAATTAGGACAGGATAAGTTTAGGACTCAGAAGACAGAAAGTTCAGTCAATTTTCCGCTAAGCCCACTTGATTTAAGTCAGCTTGAAGATATGGTAAATGATGCTCCTACCAAATGTTACTTAAGTAGCAATAAGCGTCATAAAGAAGAAAATAGCTCAGAATCTGAGATTGAAGCAAATGATATGGATGATGATACAATGTCAGTTGCAGAATCAGATGTGTCCATTCAAACACAGAGTTCACAGATGAAAGATGAAATGGTAATGTACCGATCAGAAGGGGGTGAAGTGTTAGTGCCATATGTAACGGCGAGAGGCGTGAAATATCGTATACTGCGCCATGATTCTGATATTTCCAAATATGAATATTTGTCTGTGGTAGAACTAGGAAATATTGAATTCGCAGGAAAATTAGGTAAATGGTCTAAGAAACGAGCTAAAAAACCCAAATCTAGTTAATCTAATGATGGCGGTTGTAAACATCATTTTTACAAATTATGATTATCTGCACCATCAATTGCAGAGGATTAAATACCGAATTCATGCAGTGCCACTTGCTTGAAGAATTAGCACATGAGAGAGTTGATATTGCTTTTCTACAAGAGACCAAAATTCAAAAAGCTGAAGTGTATGAATCTCTCAAAGATATTTCAAAAGGGCAGATTTTTTTTTCTTTATCACAAGATAATAGTGCGGGAGTGGCCATTCTTATCCTGCCCCGCTGTCTCAACTATGTTGACGTTATATCGTCGTCATCAGATCCAAATGGACGATGGATTTGTGTATCAATTGATGTACTAAACACAAGTTTAAATTTGATGTGCCTTTATGCACCTACCTCGCATCAATTGCGCCGTGAATTTCTAAATGATGTTTCCACAATAATTCAAGACAGAACGCCTGAAAACCTAATTATGGGCGGTGACTTTAATTGGATATTAGACGAGGCTAAAGACAGAAACTCTAGGTCTAATTTTAATGACACATCGCATAATATTTTGAAACACATTTGTGAAAATAAAAGCTTGTTAGACACTTATCGGATTGAAAATCCAGAAGGCCAGGAATTTACTTGGTTTTCAACCGATGGAAGGTTAGCTTCAAGGTTAGACAGGATCTATGTAGAACGTTCATTGAAAGGTTACATGTGTAAAACTAACATAAAACCAGTAACTTTCTCTGATCACAATATGTTTTCCATCACATTAGACAATGCTGACTGGGTCAAACGAGGAGATGGATTTTGGAAACTTAATGTAGCATTGCTACGAGATAGTTGCTACCGCAAATGTGTGGAAAGTTGTTGGAGGCATTGGGATGAAAGAAGAGGTTCGTATGAATTTATAACAGACTGGTGGGAAGATGCTAAATCATACCTGAAATATATTTCAAGGCAGTATTCCATTAGGAAAGCACGTGAAATGCGAAAGCATAAAAAGGCGCTTCAGAGGTCGTTGTGTAAAATTAATAAGAAAATTAATGATGGGGAATATAATTATTACGAACTATTAGGTAAATTAAAAGGTAGACTAAATGAAATAGAGCAATATCAGTTTGATGGCGCCAAAATAAGGTCAAGAGCACAAATGCACACCGAGGGCGAAAAGCCTACACGTTACTTTTGTAACTTGGAAAAAGCAAGAGGTATAGAGAAATTAATGCGCTCACTGAAGACTAATGATGGAGTATCAGTGTGCTCAAATGCAGAAATGATTGAAACAGTATCCGAATTTTACAAATCATTGTATAAATCTGAGGGAAGCGAGGAAAGTGCAACTAGAGATGTTTTAGCTAATATAACGAAAAGACTTCGAGATTCATGTCGCGAAAGCTGTGACCAATCAATAACAATTGATGATTTGACAAAATCCTCAAAGGTATGAAGTTAGAAAGGTCTCCTGGATGTGACGGACTTCCAGTTGAATCTTATCAAACATTCTGGCACATATTTGGGTCAGTATTAGAAGAAATAGCAACCAGCATTTTTAAGCAAGGGCATCTCCCTACATCGATGGCCCAAGCATATGTTCGGCTTATATACAAGAGGGGTGACAGAAATAAAATACAGAATTATAGACCAATCTCTCTACTCTGTGTAGATTATAAGATTATTACTCGGGCACTAACATTAAAACTTGGCGCAGTCCTAGGCGAAGTCATTCATGATGATCAAACCTGCTCTGTGCCAGGAAGATCAATATTAAACAACACTTTGCTTATACGGGACCTTATTCAATTAATTGAAAAGGATTGTATCCCAGCAGCAATAATAGCACTTGATAATGAGAAGGCGTTTGACAGACTAGAATGGGATTTCTTATTTAAGTCTTTAGACCATATTGGCTTTGGTTCAAAATTTATTAAATGGGTCAATATTTTATATACTGATATAACAAGTTGCTATTTAGTTAACAATCAGCTATCCAAACCTGTAGTGTTGGAACGAGGTGTCAGACAGAGTTGCTCACTGTCCCCGCTTCTATTCGTCATAGCCATGGAATCGTTGGGGGCCACATTGAGGCAACGCAATGATTTCAAGGAATATGTATACGTGGCGTAGAAAGGCCACTAAAGGTTTCTCAATATGCAGATGATACGACTGTGTTTGCGGGTAAAAATACGGATTTTAGAATTTTAAATGGAGTATTAACAGATTTTCAAAAGGCATCAGGACTTAATGTCAATAAAGATAAATCTAAGGGATTGTTTTTGGGCGATTGGAAGGGCAGAACTGATAATGTGATGGATATTAACTGCTCAAATGATGTCATAAAAATGTTGGGTATTTACTTTAGTAGAGAACAAAATGTATTACTAAACTGGGAAGAAAGGATATCCAAGCTAAAGTGTGCATGACTAAATTGGAAACGACGTCGCCTAACTGTCTTTGGCAGGACATTTGTCCTTAATAATTTAATTTTATCTGGACTGTGGTATACCGCTTCTCTAGTTCATATGCCCAAATCAGTAGAGTCAAAGATCAACACGTTACTTTTCTCCTTCTTATGGGAGGACAAAGCCCATTTAGTATTACAGTCAATCATCACCAATGAAAAGCATGCCGGAGGCCTGGATTTGGTTAATGTTTCAGCAAAGTGTGCTTCTTTAAAATTGAAATTCTTGAATAAGTTACTTGCTTCAAACTCATCTTGGTCAAGTGTTTCAAGGGCACTTCTCCAAAGGTACGTTGACCCATTTCCAGTAGAATGTTTATTTATGTGCAATAAATTGCCACCTAATCATCAAAAGATTCCAAGTGTATATAAAGAACAGCTCGAAGCCTTAAAAATATTTACAAGATCAATGCCACAACCCAATTGTTGGGAAGATGCCTTAGAGCAACGTCTTTGGGGCAACGAGTTGATTCGTGATAATGATGATGTATTATATTTGCCCTCTATGGCCAAAAATGGTATTCAATATTTACGTGACTTGGTAAATCCGAAATCTCGTAAATGGATTGCGATGCAAGGTGTAGCAAGAATAACATCAATGAGACATATTGATGCTCAGCACTTATTTGTTAGAATAAAGAATGCAATACCTGCTGTATGGTTCAAATTGCCGAAAGCACGTGGCAACATTGATATGTTGCAACCAACATTAGTATTTATGTCAGAACATATAAAATACAACATGGCATCTAGAGACTGGTATAGAATTCTAATGCAAAATCGGAGACAGACTCCTATTGTGGTTAGGCATTGGAACAATTTAGGATGCACGCCAAAGAACTGGAAAAATGCCTGGAAAGCAATACATCTACCTTGTCTACCAGGAAATGCACGGGACCTGGCATGGCGATTACTCCATCAAAGGCTATGGGTCGGTCATCTTACTTATATGTGTAAAATATCAAGTACAGACCGGTGCTTATTATGTAATACTGAGGAGGAAACGATAGACCATCTATTTACTCAGTGTCGCATAACAACAGGCTTTTGGGTATATATCAATATGCTCCTTGCTAAATTTGGAACCAAATATGTGAATTTAGTGGCTGAAACAATTTTGTTCAAAGATTGCTCAACTATCGGACGAATCATTAATAGCAAGGAGAAAGAATTGTTAATAACCCTGTTATCTGTAGGAGTGTGGGCCATCTGGACGCATCTGTGTTCAGAGGCCATAGATAAAACCGGCAACAACCAGCAGAGAGCCATACAAGCTATATTTCGATCATTGTTGATAAACGGCATTCATTGTGAATTTTACAGGCTAGTAGAACATGGGAGAGAAAGTAGATTTAAAGACGTATGGTGCAAAACTGGCCTAGTATCAATTGAATACGGATATCTAAAAATACCAGAAGCGGAACTTGTATAAGCTAGCACACTCGCTGCTTGCTGTATATTGATAAATGCTTACTGCTAATTATTGATGAGTGGCTTTACCACTTGTTGGTTAGCTATGCTCGCCATTTGGGCCTACTACTACACGGTGTGCAAATAGCAATGTCTTTGTTGAATTATGTTATGTTATCAGCTCTTTATTAATTATGTTTTCTATGTAGTTATGCCACGGTTGTGGTATATGATAGTAGAGTATTTTAGCTTGCACTGTTTTGACATGTTTTGTATTGTTATTCTATTAATAAAGCCTGCTATTTCAACCGATTTTTATGGGGGTTTGCAAGCCTTTTTAAAGGAGTTCCTCCGGGAAGTGTATCCGACTGCGTCAGCGTCGGATTTTCAAAAAAAAAAGAAAAAAAAAGTAGTAGTAGTAGTAGTGGTAGTAGTAGTAGTAGCAGTAGTAGTAGTAGTAGTAGTAGTAGTAGTAGTAGTAGCAGCAGCAGCAACAGCAGCAGCAGCAGTAGTAGTAGTAGTAGTAGTAGTAGTAGTAGCATCCGCAGTAGTAGCAGTAGTAGCAGTAGCAGCAGTAGTAGCAGCAACGTCAGCAGCAGTTGTAGTAGTAGTAGTAGTAGTAGTAGTAGTAGTAGTAGTAGTAGTAGTAGTAGTAGTAGTAGTAATAGTAGTAGTAGTAGTAGTAGTAGTAGTAGTAGTAGTAGTAGTAGTAGTAGTAGTAGTAGTAGTAGTAGTAGTAGTAGTATCAGTAGTAGCAGTAGTAGCAGTAGTAGCAGCAACATGAGCAGCAGATGTAGTAGTAGCAGTAGTAGTAGTAGTAGTAGTAGTAGTAGTAGTAGTAGTAGTAGTAGTAGTAGTAGTAGTAGTAGTTGTAGTAGTAGTAGTAGCAGCCGCAGTAGTAGCAGTAGTAGCAGTAGCAGCAGTAGTAGCAGCAACGTCAGCAGCAGTTGTAGTAGTAGTAGTAGTAGTAGTAGTAGTAGTAGTAGTAGTAGTAATAGTAGTAGTAGTAGTAGTAGTAGTAGTAGTAGTAGTAGTAGTAGTAGTAGTAGTAGTAGTAGTAGTAGTAGTATCAGTAGTAGCAGTAGTAGTAGCAGTAGTAGTAGTAGTAGCAGTAGTAGTAGTAGTATCAGTAGTAGCAGTAGTAGTAGCAGTAGTAGTAGCAGTAGTAGTAGTAGTAGCAGTAGTAGTAGTAGTATCAGTAGTAGCAGTTGTAGTAGTAGTAGTAGTAGTAGTAGTAGTAGTAGTAGTAGTAGTAATAGTAGTAGTAGTAGTAGTAGTAGTAGTAGTAGTAGTAGTAGTAGTAGTAGTAGTAGTAGTAGTAGTATCAGTAGTAGCAGTAGTAGTAGCAGTAGTAGTAGTAGTAGCAGTAGTAGTAGTAGTATCAGTAGTAGCAGTAGTAGTAGCAGTAGTAGTAGCAGTAGTAGTAGTAGTAGCAGTAGTAGTAGTAGTATCAGTAGTAGCAGTAGTAGTAGTAGTATCAGTAGTAGCAGTAGTAGTAGCAGTAGTAGTAGCAGTAGTAGTAGTAGTAGCAGTAGTAGTAGTAGTATCAGTAGTAGCAGTAGTAGTAGTAGCAGTAGTAGCAGTAGTAGCAGCAACATGAGCAGCATGTAGTAGTAGCAGTAGTAATAGTCAATATTGTCAACGCACTGGCTCAGAATCTTCAATAATTGAAAAAATTCAAAAAGATATTTTGGTTTATCTTACTGCCTGAGATTTGTCATTTTGTTTGAGGAAAGCCATATGGCATTAATGTTAACCCTTTACTGGTTCAATTTGTTCAGTAGAATCCAAATATTCGCTTACTTATTTAATGTACATTTGCAGGCACATACAAGGTCATTCCCGAGCCAGTCATTACAGCGGTAAATCTTCAAAAATACTCCAATCCCCGCCGGCAAATGGACATTGCCCAAGATCACTAAATTGACCGTTTTTGGCTGACCATCATGCAAGGGTTAATGTTGAATGATTGAGATGGATATTCTGGATAGCTATTTGAGTTTTGTTTTCTTTGTTTATCAGTTTCTTCTGCCGTATTTGAAAGGGGTGGCTGTTCAAACGCCATAATTTCAAAGTCACGAAGGACTAAATTGTGAGGAAGATTAAAATGTTCGGAAACATGTGTGTCTTCCGCTAGCCTAATATCTGAGAGGTGTCGAGTTGCCCGCCATCTTAATGGACATTTGGTTTCGCCGACATACTGTTTTTGGCACAATTTGCATGAAATTAGATAAATAACATTTTCAGAGTCACAATCTAGATTAGACTGAAGTTGGAACTTGCTTTTGTTCTGAAAGCTCGAGAAAGTATCAGACAGCTCTATCAGATGGCTCTATCAGATGCTCTATCAGATAGCTCTATCAGATGGTTCTATCAAATGGCTCTATCAGATGGCTCTATCAGGGGGGTTCTATATGATGTCTCTATCAGGGGCTCTATCAGATAGCTCTATCAGATGGCTCTATCAGGGGCTCTATTAGATGGATCTATTATATGGCTGTATCAGATGCCTCTATCAGGGGGCTCTATCAGATGCTCTATCGGGGGCTCTATCAGAAGGCGCTATCAGATGCTCTATCCGAGGGTTCTATCATATGGCTCCATCACATAACTCTATCAGGGGGCTCTATCAGACGGCTCTATCAGATGAGATGGTTCTATCAGATGGTTCTATCAGATGGCTCGATCGACGGCTCTATCAGATGGCTCTATCAGATGGCTCTATCGAGGGTCTATCATGTGGCTCTATCAGATGGATCTATCAGATGGATCTATCATATGCTATATTAGACGGCTCCATCAGACGGCTCTGTCTGGGGCTCTATCACATGGCTCTATCAGATGGCTCTATCAGGGGGCTTTATTAGGGGGCTCTATCAGGGGGCTCTATCAGAGGCTCTATCAGAAGGCCCTAACAATTGGCTCTATCATGGGGCTCTCTCAGATGCCCTATCAGATGGATCTATCAGATGGGTCTATCAAATGGCTCTATCAGAGGGCTCTATCAGGGGGGTTCTATATGATGTCTCTATCAGGGGCTCTATCAGATAGCTCTATTAGATGGCTCTATCAGATGGCTCTATCAGATGGATCTATCATATGGCTGTATCAGATGCCTCTATCAGGGGGTTCTATCAGATGCTCTATCGGGGGCTCTATCAAAAGGCGCTATCAGATGCTCTATCTGAGAGCTCTATCAGATGGCTCTATCAGGGGGCTCTATCAAACGGCTCTATCAGATGGCTCTATCAGAGGGCTCTATCAGATGGCTCTATCAGATGGCTCTATCAGGGGCTCTATCAGATAGCTTTTCAGATGGCTTTATCAGACAGGTCTATCAGATGGATCTATCAGATGGCTGTATCAGATGCCTCTATCAGGGGTCTCTATCAGATGCTCTATCGGGGGGGGGGACTTTATCAGAAGGCGCTATCAGTCTATCCGAGGGCTCTATCAGATGGCTCTGTCAGGGGACTCTAACAGGGGCGGCTCTATCAGATGGCTCTATCAGGGGGCGAGGGGCTCTATCAGATACTCAATCAAGTGGCTCTGTCAGCAGGCTCTATCAGACGCCCTATCAGGGGGGTCTATTAGATGGGTCTATCAGATGGCTCTATCAGATGGCTCTATCAGACAGCTCTATCAGACGGCTCTATCAGATGATCTATCAAATGGCTCTATCAGATGGCTCTATCTGATTGTTCTATCAGATAGCTCTATCAGGCGGCTCTATGTGATAGCTCTATCAGATAGCACTATCAGATGGCTCTATCAAAGGGCTCTATCAGACGGCTATATCAGATGGCTCTATCAGACGGCTCTATCAGATGGCTCTATCAGGAGGGCTCTATCAGATGTGTTATAAGATGGCTCTATCAGATGGCTCTATCAGATGGTTCTATCAGGGGGCACTATTAGATGGCTCTATCAGTCGCCTCTATCAGATGTGTTATAAGATGGCTCTATCAGATGGCTTTATCAGATGGTTCTATCATGGGGCACTATCTGATGGCCCTATCAGAGGGCTCTATCAAACTGCTTTATCAGACAGCTCTCTCAGGTAGCCCCATCAGATGGCTCTATCGGGGGCTCTATCAGGGCCTCAATCAAATGCTCTATTAGGGGCTCTATCAGGGGCCTCTATCAGATGCTCTATAAAATGGCTTTATCAGATGGCTCTATCAGATGGCTCTAGCAGGGGATCTATCAGGGAACTCTATCAGGGTGCTCTATCAGATGCTCTATTAGTGGGCTCTCTACGATGGCTCTATCAGTGGGCTCTATCAGGTGCTCTATCAGGGGATCTATGAGATGGCTCTATCAGATGGCTCTATCAGATGGCTCTATCAGGCGGCACTATCTGAGGGCTCTTTCAGATAGCTCTATCAGATGGCTCTATCAAAGGGAACTATCAGACGGCTATATCAGATGGCTCTATCAGACGGCTCTATCAGATGGCGCTATCAGGGTGGGGGGCTATATCAGATAGTTCTATCACGTGGCTTTATCAGGGGCTCTATCAGATGCTCTATCAGGGGGTCTATCAGGGTTGGGGCTCTATCAGATGGCTATATCAGATGGCCCTATCAGACAGCTCTACCAGATCGCTCTATCAGATGCTCTATCAGATGGCTCTATCAGATGGCTCTATCAAACGGCTCTATCAGATTGTTCTATCCGATGGCTCTATCAAATGCTCTATTAGATAGCTCTATCAGATGGCTCTATCAGATGGCTCCAACAGATGGCTCTATCAGGGGCTCTATCAAATCGCTCTATCAGATGGCTCTATCAGAGGGCTCTATCAAACTGCTTTATCAGACAGCTCTCTCAGGTAGCCCCATCAGATGGCTCTATCGGAGGGCTCTATCAGGGCATCAATCAAATGCTCTATTAGGGGGCTCTATCACGGGCTTCTATCAGATGCTCTAGAAGATGGCTTTATCAGATGCCTCTATCAGATGGCTCTAGCAGGGGATCTATCAGGGAACTCTATCAGGGTGCTCTATCAGATGCTCTATTAGTGGGCTCTCTCAGATGGCTCTATCAGATGGCTCTATCAGGGGACTCTATTAGATGGCTCTATCAGGTGCTCTATCAGGGGATCTATGAGATGGCTCTATCAGATGGCTCTATCAGGCGGCTCTATCTGAGGGCTCTTTCAGATAGCTCTATCAGATGGCTCTATCAAAGGGATCTATCAGACGGCTCTATCAGACGGCTCTATCAGATGGCCCTAACAGGGGTGGGGGGGCTATATCAGATAGTTCTATCACGTGGCTTTATCAGGGGCTCTATCAGATGCTCTATCAGGGAGTCTATCAGGGGTGGGGCTCTATCAGATGGCTCTATCAGATGGCCCTATCAGACAGCTCTACCAGATCGCTCTATCAGATGCTCTAGCAGATGGCTCTATCATATGGCTCTATCAAACGGCCCTATCAGATCGTTCTATCCGATGGCTCTATCAAATGCTCTATCAGATGGCTCTATCAGATGGCTCCAACAGATGGCTCTATCAGGGCTCTATCAGATCGCTCTATCAGATGGCTCTATCAGACAGCTCTATCAGACGGATCTATCATATGGCTGTATCAGATGCCTCTATCAGGGGGCTCCCTCAGATACTCTATCGGGTGGTCTATCAGAAGGCGCTATCAGATGCTCTATCTGAGGGCTTTATAAGATGGCTCTATCAGGGGCCTCCATCAGGGGCGGCACTATCAGATTGATCTATTAGGGGTGGGGGCTCTATCAGATGGCTCTATCAAGTGGCTCTATCAGGGGCTATATCAGATGCTCTATCATCGGGCTCTATCATACGCTCTATCTGGGGGATCTATCAGATGGCTCCATCAGATGGTGCCATCAGATCGCTCTATCAGATGGCTCTATCCGATGGCTCTATCATGTGGCGCTATCAGATGACTCTATCAGGGGTCTATCAGAGGTCTCCATCAGGGGCTCTATCGGGGGATCTATCAGATGCTCTATCAGGTGCTCTATAAGATGGCTCTATCAGTGGGGCTCTATCAGATGGCTCTACCAGATACTCTATAAGATGGCTCTATCAGATGGCTCTATCAGGGGGTCTATCAGGGGCTCTGTAAGGGGGTCTATCAGATGCTCTATCAGATGCTCTATCAGATGGCTCTATCAGACGGTTCTATCAGATGGCTCTATGAGCGGCTCTAACAGATGGCTGTATCAGGGGGCTCTATCAGAGGCATATATCAGATGGCTCTATCAGATGGCTCTATCAGATGCTCTATCAGATGGCTCTATCAGATAGCTCTATCGGATGGCTCTATCAAACGGCTCTATCAGATCGCTCTATCAGAGGGCTCTATCAGATGCTCTATCAGATGGCTCCATCAGATGCTCTATCAGATGGCTCTATCAGGGGTCTATCAGACGTCTCTATCAGAGGCTCTATCGGCGATCTATCAGATGGTTCTATCAGATGGCTGTATCAAATGGTTCTATCAGACAGATCTATCAGATGGCTCTATCAGATGGCTCTATCAGGGGGATCTATCAGATGCTCTATCGCGGGCTCTATCAGGGGGCGCTAACAGAAGCTCCATCAGATGGATCTATCAGGGGTGGTGGTCTATCAGATGAGTCGTTCACGTGGCTCTATCAGAGGCTCCATCAGATGCTCTATCAGGGTGCTCTATCCAATGGTATATCAGTGGGCTCTATCAGGTGCCTCTAACCGATGCTCTATCAGCTGGCTCTGACTGGCGGCTCTATCAAATGGCTCTATCAGGGTCTCTATCGGGCGGGGACTCTATCGGATCCTCTGTCAGACAGCTCTGTCAGATGGCTCTATCAGATGGCTCTATCAGGGGGATCTATCAGTAGATCCATCAGATGGCTCTATCAGGGGGGGGGGCTCTATCATATGGCTCGTTCACGTGGCTCTATCAGAGGCTCCATCAGATGCTCTATCACGGGGCTCTATCAGATGGTTTATCAGTGGGCTCTATCAGGGCCCTCTATCCGATGCTCTATCAGATGGATCTATCAGAGACCTCTATCTGATGGCTCTATCAGATGCTCTACCAGATGGCTTCATCAAATGGCTCTAACAGATCGCTCTATCAGATGGCTCTACCAGACGGCTCTATCAGGTGGCTTAATCAGATGGCTCTATCAGGGGGCTCTATCAGGGGCATCTATCCGATGGCTCTATCAGGGGACTCTATCAGGGGCCTCTATCAGATGCTCCATCAGGGCTCTGTCAGATGCTATTTCAGGGTGCTCCATCAAATGCTCTATCAGATGGCTCTAACAGATCGCTCTGTCAGATGGCTCTATCAGACAGCTCTACCAGACGGCTCTATCAGGTGGCTTAATCAGATGGCTCTATCAGGGGACTCTATCAGGGGCATCTCTCAGATGCTCAATCAGATGACTCTATCAAGGGCCTCTATCAGACGCTCTATCAGTGGGCTCTATCAGGTGCCTCTATCCGAGGCTCTATCAGATGGCTCTGTCAGGCGGTTCTATCAGATGGCTCTATTAGGGGGCTGGATCTGGGGAGGGCTCTATCAGAGACTCTATCAGGGGGCTCTATCAATGGATCTGTCAGATGCTTTATCAGCGGGCTCTACCAGGGGCTCGATCAGATGGCGCTATCCGATGGCTCCATTATGCGGCTCTATCAGATGGCTCTCTCAGGGGCTTTATCAGAGGGCTCTATTAGGGGGCTCTATCAGATGCTCTCTCGGGGTACTAACAGATGTCTCTATCAGATGGCTCTATCATGGGAATCTATCAGGGGCTCTATCAGACAGCTCTAACAGATCGCCCTATCAGGTGGCGCTATCAGATGGCTCTATCAGATGACTCTATCAGGGGCTCTAAAAGTCGGCTCTCTTAGGTGGCTCTATCAGATGGCTCTATCAGTGGCTCCATCAGGGGCCTCAATCAGATGCTCCATCAGATGTTCTATCAGATGGCTCTATTAGGGGCTCTATGAGGTGTCACTATCAGATGCTCTATAAGATGGATCTATCAGATGGCTCTATCAGGTGGATCTATCAGGGGCTCTATCAGATGGCTCTATCATATGGCTGTATCAGATGCATTTATCATTGGCTCTATCAGATGGCTCTATCAAGGGTCTCTATCAGGTAGTCTATCAGATGGCTCTATCGATGGCTCTATCAGATGGCTGTATCAGCTGGCTCTATCAGGGGGCTCTATCAGATGGCTCTATCAGATGCCTCTATCAGACAGCGCTATCAGATGGCTCTGTCAGAGGGATCTATCAGGGGCTCTATCAGATGACTCTTGCATATGACACTATCAGATGGCTCTATCAGATGTTCAATCGGGGGCTCTATCAGGGGGCGCTATCAGAAGCTCCATCAGATGGCTCTATCAGGGGGGGCTCTATCGGATAGGTCCTTCACGTGGCTCTATCAGAGACTCCATCAGATGCTCTATCACGGGGCTCTATCAGATGGTTTATCAGTGGGCTCTATCAGGGTCCTCTATCCGATGCTCTATCAGATGGCTCTGTCAGGCGGATCTATCAGGGGCTCTATCAAATGACTCTTGCATATGACACTATCAGATGGCTCTATCATATGTTCAATCGGGGGCTCTATCAGGGGGCGCTATCAGAAGTTCCACCAGATGGCTCTATCAGGGGGGGGCTCTATCCGATAGGTCCTTCACGTGGCTCTATCAGAGACTCCATCAGATAAAGAATAGTAATGCGGATAAAACAGAGATTCCACTGGATTGGGATTCGCGATAGTGTGAAGGCATGGGTTGCCAAATGTATCCCATGCCAAAGACGCACTGTTGGCCAGCACCATTATGCACCCTTACAAATTAAGATTGGTGGTGCACCATGGGAGCGAGTGGCTATTGACGTGCTCGGACACATGAATACGATAAATTACAGAATAAGTACGTCCTCGTATTACGAGACTACTTTACAAAGTGGGTAGAAGCATTTGCTTTACCGGACCAAGAGGCATCCACAGCAGTGGAGGTCCAGGCAAGCAATGTATTCTGCCATTTCAGAATGCCTTATGAGCTACACTCCGATCAAGGAAGTAATTTTGAGAGCCGACTGATCTCCGAGCTCTACAAAGTGTTTCACAATGTCAAAACAAGAACAACACCATACCATCCCCGAAGCGATGGGATGGTAGAACGTTTCAATAGAACACTAGCAGAAATGTTGATGAAGGAAACATGCCTTGATTGTAGAGATTGGGAATTACGACTCCCATATGTGCTCATGGCTTACCGCACTTCAATACATTCCAGCATGGGTTACACCCCTGCTCGGTCAATGTTAGGCCGTGAATTAGACTTGCCCTTGGATCTGGCTATGCCCCGGATCCCAGGAGAGAAAAATTCACCTTCTTTCTACATTGAACTCGTGAGGCAGTGGATAGAACTGGCCCATGAGTTAGTGAGAGCAACATTGTCCACTGCACACCAGCGGCAAAAGACGTGGCATGACCGGAGGGTGCATGCAGATCCCTATGAAGCAGGAAGGATCGTATGGGTACATGATTCATGACAATCTGCAAACGTGCCGAGTAAGCTAAGTTACCAGTGGAAAGGCCTCTATGTGGTAGTAGGTAAGACGTCGGACGTGACCTACCATATCCGTGCTTCGGATGGCCTGACCTCAGTCATCCACTTCGATCGACTAAAACCATGTGTCATCGACGACCCTGCACCAGAGCTCAGGCTGGGCATTCCCTGTGACACCGGTACCCAGATAGAAGTAATTACAGAAACAAGTATTCCCAATGTTAGTGCAGAGCACCCGAGTGCAAGTTCGGCCCTTCTTCTACCAAGCCAGAAGTCCAGTGATCAAGCGGCTAATGCTGAGCACAATGACGAAATATATACTCGTCCTCCCCCTCGTCAGCACGGGTCTACTCGATCTCGGAAGTCGTATCTGAAGACTTTCTCGTTTGCTTTGTCCAAGGGGGCAGATGGAAAAGTTGTTCCACCGACCTCCTCCCACTCCCACCCACTTCATGCTATATCCCCCATTATAGAGTTACCACAAGCGGAAGCTGAGGCTGACCCAAGCCATGCTCCCTGTGGGGTGGAACATGTAGTGAATAGCATGGAAGTGAAGAGTCCGGATGAGGCCTTGGCGTGTCTAGAACTGTGGAACTGTACAACTCGGTGTACCCGTCCAGGCCCAGAAATCGCTGGACCAATTCCTAACCAAGCAGCCCCCCAAACCACCACTGCATCAACGCCCCAGATCCAACTAGTGTCCCTCGTCTATACACCAAGTTCGGACAGCATCGGCCCAGTCCATTTCACATTTAACTCATCGTCTGTTGGCCGTCAATCATCAGATATGAGAGAGACTGCTGCGACAGAGGAGGTGGCATCCCGCACCGCATTGACCAACCATGCCTCCACCCCTCTGCGGTGGGCAGGGAAGCAGCCTGTTCAGCAGGCGCTCGGCTCGAATTTTCCCGGTGCCTAAAAACTACGACAAGGCACCAACCATCGTGTAACGAGAGATGACCATCCTCCCACGTTCAAGGACCAACCTCTCCATAGTTACACCCTTCCAAACAGCCCCCCCCCCCCCGCCGTGAGCAGTCAGGACATCACACCACTGATAGAACGCCAGTCACATACAGAACGCACTTGCCCACAAGGCTGGATGCATTAATTCAATTATTGCATGCACATCGCATACATACTCAGGCTAACAGAGACACTCATCATCAGCAACAACCTCGCTTAGCAGCACCTAACGTTTTTAATTAGAAACAGTTAGAGACATAATTTCCCGTATCAAATCCATCTGCACAGATGCGGGAGGATTATTACCTCCTGCAAACCCGACTTCCCACAATAACAACAGACTCGGCAGTCACCAGCGTGGAAACCGGGAATGCGCCCACCTCGCATTACAAACAGCATCATATAGCAGCCCGGACTTCCCTACAACAAGACACGATCGTCATCAACACCAGCCAACATTCTCCCGCAAACACCACTTGTCGAGTTACGGAGAGACTGATTATGCGGACAGGAGGAATACACCGCAGCCATCTACAGTACGTGCTGCGGGGGGAAATTCCACAACCCCCCGCCCCTGGAAACGTCGTATAGAAAACAGCTACGAATACTACACGTCATTTACATGTAATAACAGTCAATATTATTAGGGGAGCAAGATGCCCGCAGTCTGTCGTCAGTCATGAGTTGGATTTTACTACCGAAAAGTTGAATTCAATAATGGATTGATCAAAGTTACGACAGCCACCTTCTTCGTCATCCGCACTCTAAAGTAACTCTGTCCCACCCACGGGCTCGACCATTACAGAGCGAAATACATCATGTCTGATAAAGTTGACACCACACTGCAGCAACCTCACCCCACCCCCACCCCACTGTAATAAAAACGTCACATTTTCACGACAGCACAAGACTCATATACAGACAACCAGCATCGCGTATCAATCAAATTCACCATCCTAACAGAAACACAGACACTCAGGTTGACTGTATTCACAATCTCCATACGACGGTATTGTTAAAATTTTAAAACTGTGTACCCATATTTCCGAGCAGTAGTGTAATTATATTAATATTTCTGGTCAGGGTAGGGATGAGGCTAGTCCTACCCATAGAGGAGGCTGCTTGGCAGCCCACCCAGTCGGGAAACACAGCCGTCTTGGCGGGATCAGTAACCTTGATTCACCACAAGAAATGGAGTTGTTTAAACCACACACCAAATTACCTACAGTTTTATTGTCATACTTTTGTTCGGTTTTGCGAACTCAGGTGCCGTATTTCAGAGGGCAATGAATGAGTACGGATGTAAGATTGAGTACATCCAGGGCTCGAAGAATATTCGAGCGGACATGTTGTCCAGGCTACGTCGTCCGGTGGAAGTCGCCACGCTAGATACAGGCGATTTTGTAATACCAGATGTCGATGAGGGTGTGTTACCGCACGTCCCCCTAGAGGTGTTCGACATTTCGTACGACGAATTGTGTGCCGAACAGACCAAGGAATACCCGGAGTTGTTTAAGAACACACCGGAGGAGTATATGGTTAAAACGGTATTTTGTATTCTTTAATTACACCTTCAGCGTTGGATGCTGAATACCCTCGAATCATGTTACCTACCATGTTCCGTGAGAAAGTGCTCTGGATGGCTCATGAATGGGCTGGTCACCAAGGTCTGCAGAAGACCATCGGTATGGTAAGGGATTCTTTTGTATGGACGTCTTTGAGGAAGGACGTGGTACGTATGCTGGAGACGTGTACGACGTGCCAGGTCAATCGACCTGCCACTACTCGACCAAGGTACAGTGAGATGCCCATGGCCAATTATCTGAGTCAGATAATCGGCATGGATTTGATTGGTCCACTGTTGGAATCGAGTAAGGGTAATGTGTATATCATGACGATACTCGATCACTGTTCTGCATGGGCAGAAGCATATCCGATTGCTGCCAAGACATCTCAAAATGTTGAAGATAAGTTCTTCAATGAGTATGTCGCTCGTCATGGCGTCCCTGAGATCCTGATAACCGATCAGGGTAAGGAGTTTTGTTCCAAATCTCTGGAAGAAAGATTTCAGAAACACGGTATCGATCATAGACGATCGAGTCCATACCATCCCCAAACCAATGGACGTACCGAAAGATTCAATCGCACTCTTAAGGAGTTGATCCAGAAAGGGGTGAATAATGTGTCTCATGCATGGGAAGATGAGTTGGGTGCAGCATTGACAGCGTACCGCAGTACTCGTCATTCCACGACCGGGTATACGCCATTTTATCTGACGTATGGTCGACAAGCAAGACTTCCGTTTGCTATTCCAATCGATGCATCACAGGATCTTGGTGAGAGGCTGACCTGTCTCAATAATGCCTTACTGCGAGCTAGAGCAGACATGGCTAGATCCCGAGAGGTTCACCGGGAACAAATTGATAGGCGTGCAAACGCTGGTGAGTTTAGGGTGGGGGATTCGGTGGTCATAAAAGCTGAAGAGAAGATGAAGTTGACCTCTCACAGTGACCGCGAATACGAGATCTTTAAGATCAATGGACCCGTGGCTCACGTCCGCCATCAAAGGTCTGGGAAGGTACGTGTACTTAATATAGCTAAGTTGCGCGTAGTCGACTCAGAGATGTGCTGAGACAAGGTACGGTCACGCCCTATTCGTAACCCCGCCAAAGGTACGAAAGCTAGCCATCATCCTAGAGTGACGGCATTACCCGAGTCCGCACCTTTGCCGTTAACCGACTCCCAAGTGACACCTGGTGAATTGGCTCGTCGGAAGCGACCAGCTTCGGCTGAGGAGCCAAGGGTGAGCAAGGTAGGTAAGAGGGTTGACAACAACATCAGTCAGCCCGGTGCGAATGGGACTCGAAACCATGAGTCACGGAGTGAAACAATCGAAACTCCGCGTACAATTGTGATGGACACCTCGGAGGATGTACCCGAGCCTGCCCACGAGCCAATGGACACGCTTCCATCGCACCCATACTTTCTGCGCAAGCGCAGTCACATGCCTGATGTCGACTCAGACAACAAGCGACCCAGGATTGGTGCATTTGGCCACGCCCTATACGAGGACTTCGTCAGCCGTATAGAAGTGGTTATAAGGCAACGCAGCCGGAGATAAGCTTGAATCTCTGACAACCACTGTACTAGTAGTATCGCATTACTCTAGCCATCATGTATATTTTACGATTAGGTGTGGTAGTTGCTCTAGTGAGTTTAGTAAATGGACTGTGTAAAATGTCTAGTGTACATAGATTACCGAACGGGGTAATGATAACTAACCCCGAGGATATATCTGTTATCCGGGCTGAATGGACCGTAGTGGTGTCTATCGACCACCCTTATTTGCCTGCCAAATTTCTTGAACGGTTAGTGCGATTTCGTGTTCTTATTGCGGACATCGGTCAAAAGACTTCGTTGAGCAATCAAGACATTTTCGGTTTGCAACATCGTGTTAACAATATTAAGAAGATCGCTGTTAGGACACAACAAACTATGGTGAGTAGAGACAGTATACAATGCAAACGTGGCTTATTTGACTTTGTCGGGGACATAGCCTCGTCTCTATTCGGTACCGCTACCTCTGGTGATATAGATGCAATTAAAGAGGTAGTCAAAGTTGCTTTGAGGGACATGAATCGTTTGGTACATTTCTCCAACAAACTAGCATCCCACGTGAAACTGGCATTCGTAGGGATCAATACCAACGTTGACCGTATCAACGAAGTTACCGCTGGCCTAGTGGAATTGACTAGAAATGTGAGCGATATGTTTAAGGTGCACGCCGCCCGACAAGCCGACTTATACGCATTAGTGCGACTTGGACACATTATTGACTCTGCCGAAAGTGTGGTGTATAGCTACCAGAAGGCAGCAGCACAGTTTCATAGACAAACTGCATCCCTAGAGTTAGGTAGACTTACGGAAGAATTATCCAGTCCTGCTGACCTCACATCCGTGGCCAAACAAGTTAGTGTGGGAAATCGACTGATACGTCCATATCAGTGGTACTGCCGCAACGTGGTCGTGTATCCATTGTGGAAAGACGACTCATGACTCCATTACGTAGCGACGTTACCGCTAATTGACGGGGGCAAATATATCGAATACGGGTTGCATTCGTGGCTGGAACCGCTAAATGCGAGGGGATACTACATGCAAGTACTGATCGCGTGGACCAGCATCGGTCTCGACACCAAGACTGGATGGTACTTCACACCATCCGAATGTCGCGGGGAGGAGCCCCGAGTGTGTCATGGTCCACTACGGGTCGACAAGACCCACGTTCCATGCATTGTAAGCCTGTTAACCAATACCACTGACAGTGCTTGTAATATTCAGCTCTCCGAATCAAATGAAACATCTAGCAAACTGTTTGCCAATAAGAAAATAGGCGTAGTGTTGCAAACGTTCGGTGAGACTATGGAAATTCACTGTGACGGGCAACTGACTGAACGATGCAATGTGGAAAGTGGTGTGTATGTGTTGATGTCTGGAAAGTGTGTTTATAGTGGCAGGGGTTGGCAATTCGAGCCTGTGGCGTCTTACAGTCGGACGTACACTCAGATTAGCCTGGCCATTGAGATGCCCCACTTGGATGTGACCGGCGTCCTTAATCAGTCCATGATCATTGATCATTTAAAAGTACAACCCTGGAACCATTTACAGAAGTCTAAGTACGTGCCGCTAGCACCATTGGCAACCGGGTCGTCGCCTAATGCTAATGCGAGGACTGGGATCGACCCGACGGCTGCCGACTGGGTTGAGGTAGAACTCTATGACGACGTGGAAGATCCTAACGAGTGTGTGGCTCAATTGGATATATCCATGTGATGTTTTGGTACTAACTTCATTTGCTGTGTATGGAACATTAATTGGGGATGGACTATTTGTTGTCGTAGGAACTGTTATATGATCTGTAATGAATTTGCTCTGTAGGATTAGGATTACTATTGTATGAATGCGTAGCGTTTAGTTTATTGCACCTTGAGTGTCAAGGATATTTATGATGCTATTAATGTGTTTCCGGGGACGGTCATCTGCGCATGATATTCCGTTACCCGGACATGTATGTTTGTATTGTTTTATACCCTGGTACAGTCATTTGCGCATGATATTCTGTGCCAGGGCGTAGGTACATTTATCTGTGTTGTGATGATTTTGCACTGTCGGGTTTAGGTTATATGTATCATTGTATATGGCATTGCCCTAGAGTTGTGAATGCCGTTACGATGATTTCCGTATTTATTTTGATTGTTTACTATTGTATAAGTTGTCTCGATTGTTGTGTGTTTTCCGTTTAGAGAGCCGCTGGTATAGTGTGGTTTTGTTGTTGATGTTTCACAACGAGTTAATTAACACTCTTTTAAAGCCTTGAGAGACGGTTAATTAACATTGGTTGGAGGGCGTGTGTAGATATCGGAGTGTCTGGTGGGGAGTCATGACCCTGTCGACATCTTATATTTATGAGTAAGACCTTAATGAAATTCATCTTTGAAATTACCAGGTGAGCTAATGAACGGGGTAGCACGATAGGCATCATCATAGTATATACGCAGTAGGACGCTGCACTGGGTGACATCGGCCAGTGCTGATGAATCAGTGTTTCGCAGAAATGGATGCAAAACTGGTTTGATACTGTAACTATATGTAGTCAGAATTGAGTAGGAATTGAATAAGATGAGAAAGGACCACCGGTTATGGGTTGATGATATCTGTCAATAGTTGAGGATGAAAGTTGGTGATGTGGGATCGGCACACACTTTCAGGATATTCAGCAGCTGTTTTGGCCAGTGGTTTAGTAAATAATCAAGCAATGAGAATCGTAGGAATCGATAGGTTTGGACGTGACGGACTGAATGATGGTTAACATTTAGGGATGACAGTCAGCATGTCGACTCCCTATAGAAAGCACAACAACACCAGCTGGTGATGAGCTCATGTAGCTCATGTGCTATTAACCTTCCTATCCTACAGGCAGATGCCTAGTAGGCAAGGGACAGGACAGAGACATTGTAGCGTCCTGTAGGAATAAGTAAAACAATCTAAATTTATCTAAATTTGTATATCAACTATATGTCCCTCAAAAGGAGACATGCAACAACAACACATTCGGTAATGTTTTTGGTTAGCTGACAGAGCGCATCAAAGCAGAACCAGCCCAAACCGGTTGGACCATGTTCAGGGTTCCCTTTTCGGAAGGAATAATCAGAGTATGATTGGTCGGGATGACGTCACAATCAATGAGCATCCGGCCCGAATCTGGGAAAGGGAAGACAAACGAACATGGGCGGGAAACTCAAAGGAGTATATAAGGGGCACTTTGATAATCGTCGAGGTCCGTCGTTCGCACCGAAAAGCTATCTCTGAATATATTGGAGTAGGAGATAGCTAGTTAGGTTGATAGAGTATAGCAGACCCGTTGTGAAGGGGAGTAATACGAATCAGTAGCAAATAGGAAACAGCCAAGTTAAGTAAAGTAGTATAAGATAGTCAAACTCGTATAAGTAGTTATCTTTTACCCGTGGCAGCAAAAGCCACCATTAGTTATAGTGTACAGTTAGATTTAATAAAATTATCACCTTGATAACCTCAAGGCAAGAGTTTGAGTTGTGATATTAATTCTGGAGACTACGGAAGATCACCGTAGCTTACCTGCAAGTTCTAGTAGTCAGTCAGATCAGGCCCGGATATCAAATACAAGTATCGCTAAGTTCATCTATAAACGAGGCGAGCTGATATCTATTTCGTTCATTCTCGGTAAGGTGGGTTGTCGCAGCAACCTTACATACAAACCTTACCCAAAACGGAAGAGACTTCATAGTCAAGTATACCACATAAGAACGTATACGTAGCATAGAAACAGGAGACACATCAAAAATCTTCAACATGTCGACGTTTGTCGGCTCGACAGGCAATTGGCCGACAATTTGGCCATGATCAGGTGGTGTATGACCTTACACCGACGTAAAATCGGCATTATCTGGTCAATTCACGCCGATTAAAAAAATGAATCGGGAGTCGGCGGTGCCGGTGATGATCGGGTGGTGTATGGGCCTAGCCGACATGACGGATTGTCCTGTCTGGATATGTATGCTGGCCTCAGACACACGTCTAGCCAATACGATCGTCGGCGTTCATGCAGCCAATGAATGACTGGCACGTTGTCATATGACAACAATTGTAAGCTAGTAGTCCAAGATGGCATGTGTTTCGCAATTATTGCTCCTCACCTTGACAGCCTTGACTGTTTTACGCCGTCGACGGCATCGTAGGGCAGAGAAGAAGAAGAGGAATAGGAAAGTGTGGGTGGAGCCACACATCTTGGAGAGAGAAGATTTTGGTGCTTACCAAAATCTTATAGGAAGTCTGAGAATAAAGGAGGAGGATGAGTACAAAAACTTCCTCAGAATGCCACCATATATCTTCGATTGGCTTCTGCAACTGGTCTCACCCATTATAGAGAAGCAGAATACGACATATCGCGCCTCAATATCACCTGGTGAGCGACTGGCTGTCACCCTCCGTTTTCTGGCAACTGGTGAGTATATATTATTAATGTTAACTATGGAACAACTAACATGATTATGAATTGCTAAAATGCATTGTTATAACATCGCATCGCGATTACCTGATTACTGTACATTCCATCTGTGCATAATTACTCATGTTACAAGGCCAGCATCAATATGACAATCAGTGCAATCTGTCTGCTTGTCTGCTTGACTGTCTGTACACAACCAGGTCTGTCTGTCCGTCTATCTCTATATATCTGTCCGCCCATCAATCATCGCAAACTGTTAGTTGTAATTCAAGCAAAGTTGGTAGGAGATTTACTCATCTGAGTATTTATATTTGGCTCAGCCCCCTGGTGGTCAGAGGGTCGAAAGATTAAACCCATGAAATGTTGGGATTCTGCGTCGCACCATCGACTGCGTATTCTAGATTAAAGTATATTTTTGCATTTGATAGGTGAGACGTATCAGAGTCTGCATTATATGTTTCGCTTGGGAACAACGACAATCGGACGATTTGTTCCCGAGGTCTGCCAAGCTATATATGATGTGCTGAAGGATGAGTACATGAAGGTAAACATATATTTTTGAGCAAACAAAACTGGACATTATTTGTGGAAACATTTCAACGTAACATAGGTCAGTTCATTTAGTATATCTAGTTTAGTACTCGTCACTGTTTAACATGCTTGATAAAGGCTGCTGGACTCCCCAAGCATTTGATTCTGTCACCGCGAGCGAGAAATCGTCATACATGTAATGTCCTGGATTGCTTGGAGCAGCGTTGTTGATAAGTTGTGACTGATTGAATGCATACTGTGATTCGGGTTTCTCGCTCATACGTGCACGAAAAATGGCTTGTTCTATCTCATTGATGGCGATGAGTTGTGCTCGTTTGTCTTTAATTGAACGGAGAAGTTGTGCCATGATTTTCCCAAATAGATCTAGCTCATCATTGACTTCACTGATTTTGTTTGTTAGCACCTGTAGTAATTCTGTCTCTGCTCTATCGTTCTGCGTAGCTGATGATGTTTTCGATAATCGTTTTTTGGGACCCATTGCCACTGCCTGCGTAGAACAAGCCTCTCCAGCGTCATCATCCAATATCTTGTCTACGGTAGTCAATAATCCATCTGCTGACGTGGTTAGATGTATTTCATTTGATGCACCGTCTACGGAATTTTCATCTCCATCAGTGCCTTGATCGGACGCATCTGGATCCTGAAATGACATTTAAGCAAGTGCGCAAATGTTTTGCATAATGGCAATAGGAAGGTCAATCTATTCTCAACTATAGTTACCAACCATCCAGCCAAAGTTGGTCACGATTCGTTCGTAAGAAAAATGAATTTTCACGCACGCACGCACGCACGCACGCACGCACGCACGCACGCACGCACGCACGCACGCACGCACGCACGCACGCACGCACGCACGCACGCACGCACGCACGCACGCACGCACACATGCACGCGCTAAATCATTTCAACAAATGTACAGAGGAGGCAGGGAATTACAATGTTTCTTTTTAATTTGTAGTGTCCATCAACCGCCCCCCCCCCCCCCGCAGAGTGGCGTAACATTGCAGATCTATTCCAAGAACGGTGGAACCTACCAAACTGCCTCGGGGCATTGGACGGGAAACATGTCACGATCGCATCCCCATCAGGATCAGGTTCACATTATTATAATTACAAACACACATTCAGCATTGTACTTATGGCACTAGTGGATGCCGAATACAAATTCATTTACATGAATGTAGGGTGCAATGGCAGGGTTAGCGATGGTGGCGTGTTTGAGGGCTGTAGCCTCCAACAGGCTCTCGACCGCAGGTCTTCAATGTTCCCTAAGCCAGCACCATGTCCAGGAGATGAGCGACAAATTAGTTATTATGTGTGCGCTGATGATGCATTTGGACTCAAAGAAAATCTAATGAAGCCCTTCAGCTACAAGGACATGTTAATGGAGTGTAGAATTTACAACTATCGTCTCTCTCATGCCAGAAGAGTGGTCGAGAATGCTTTCGGAATCATGGCAAACCGTTTCAGAGTGTTACACACAAACATTGCCCTTGCACCAGTGAAGGTCGAGAAGATTGTGATGGCCTGCTGTGCTCTCCACAAAATGCTCCGTTCGAAAATCGGATTTACTGCCAACATATCTGACGATGAAGACAATGTGACCCACAAGATGATACCAGGATCGTGGAGGAGTGATCCCGTACTCAGCAAAGCTCACCTGCCTACAGGAACGAATGTGACTGCACGGGCAAAAGCACAGCGTGAGTACCTGGTGAAATACGTGAACTCAAAGGTTGGATCAGTACCATGGCAAAACGCGATGCTCGAGTAGGATCTGATTGAACTACGAAGATTATTGTCTTTAAATTGATTATGTTATTCAACAATGTACATATAGAATCAATGTTACTTTGAGTTATTGATTTTGTTTGGCTTGAAAACAATTTTCCTCTGTTAAGATGAGTGTAGTCTAGATCAAGCAAACCAAAAATTTGTTTTATTTATATGAATAGGCCTACCTGGTCCAGGAGATCACTGTTCAATACCGTCGAGCTTTTTTCCCCCACGTGGGGCTACAGGAAATCAAGGTTGTTGAGGATCCAATCCTGACGTTTTGTTTTCGGTTTCCCACCACTACCACTTTTCGACAGTTTGCTGAAACGATAGTACTGCATACACAGACTGTCCATTTTCTTTTTAATCTCTGAAACTGAAAGGACAAACAGAAATGCTCTTTTAGTTTTACTTCCATATTTTTTATTCAACCCATATACATATATCATTATATATACGGAACGTGTACATATGCGTATGAGTTGGGAATTAACATGGGTGGTTGGGTGGGGGGGGGGGGGCGGCGCAATCCCCATACTTGCTACAAAGCGAATGGTAATTTTAACGTCAAAATTTGTATTTTAGAGCAGAACATTTGAGCATTAACAAGTGGGCACGTGCCATAGCCGTGACTTATGCAACCTTGTAAGATTTGCAAAGAGAATGACAGACAGGACGACAGACAGGCTGACTTATGGGATGCACTACTAGTGCAGTCCTGAAGGAAAATGTAGGCCAAAGTCATTTTGCACAGTTTGAAGAACATCCTCCGATAGCCAATGGATGTGGATACGAATCTAGACTACAGTTATTATAAGTGATTTGGGATAACAGTATTAAAATAAAACGGCTGTGCATAAAATACATACCTAAGATTTTGAAAAATAACCTAAAGTTGTTACTGCCTTTAGCAGCAACGGTATCCATGAAATTGCCCCAATCATAATTGGCCATTTTACTACAGTTAGTGCGTTATAATTTATAACATCACACAGCTGAGTGAAAATAACTGCCATAATTAGCGGTCCCTTACAAGTCAAACGGCAATATTTCTAGGGTGCACTATTGCACGTATGAGAATAGAAATTGACACGTGTCGATCAAATAGTAGTACTATACAATAGTGCACACAATACGTGGTATTATCACTACAGGCGTACATAGGCCTACCTGTTGATATACACATATGAACACATCACATAGGCATTGGCATAGTACATACCAGTGGTTCCAAATGTCTCGGTGAATTTTCTGAGGCAGACATGCTTCTTCCCTCGTCTGAGGTAATTCATGTGGGCCGAATCATACAGTTGTGGATGCTGCCGCACATTTCCACAAACTCACTTTCCGATTGTGAATTCCATTCAGCCATTTTCTTTTAGTTGTTTTACGAATATTCATCCTACTTGTAGGAGCACCGTGTAGTCAGACCAATCAGCCTTTCAGCACGATACACCGTGTTCGACATGGTGTGTTATTGATATTTACACGCCCAGATATTGAGGATAGACAATTATGAACTATTTAATTTAGATATTATTATGAAATTTTCAAACTAATTACACTGCGTATTCGCTGCCGACCGCGGAATTACCGTGCACCGGCAGTGTCAGCTTGTCTCTGTCTATCATAACAAATGCACCATTCAAGGACAAGAATATTTGGTAAATCCAAAGGAGCGGGACTGTACATGTATTATATACATCATGGTATACGATAACGTTAATGCGCTACCCACTGCGCCACACAAAATAAAGATAACCCAGGCATAGTGTGAACATGTCCCGCTAGGACGCACGTGGTTCCTATTTTTCTCACTAGGTGCACGGGTTACCGACGACCAACTAGTCGGTTAGTGTATGAACCCCAGTCGGCGGAACATCCAGCTGCATGAGAGTCTGCCTGATTAATGCCGACAGCCGACACATTGATCGTGTCGGGGAACGTCGGCGTGTGTATGCCTAGCTTTAGAACACAATCATTCTACCGTGTGTACACATTTTCGGCGCACGGGCCGGTAAAGCGGCATCAAAACTACGACAGTATAATTACAAAGAGAATTTCAAGTATTTTCTTACCTGCATTCCAGCCACAAATCAACACGGGATAGGAATTACCTATCTACAGACAAGCAAGTCGCATGTATAAGAACCCGCGCAATATAGGGACGCTGTTTTAAAAGAACAGAGATTAAAACATATATTTCCATCTTTCACATCAACAACGAATATTCATCAGCATCAACACTCTGCCATTAACATAAACAATGCAGTTTCTGATCAACCACGTGTTTTCATGAGCCACGTGACTTTCACTTCTATTTCCAGTAAATTGGATCTAACGCTTTAAACAAAAGAGCCGCATATGCGACTACCACAGTGTAATGGAGGAGTGGAGAGGGATGAGTCGGGGCAGTTGCCGCTGACGTTACCACACTCTCCCACACCCCATCGGGCGCTCGAGCCTAAAATTAAGAGAGTCGAGTTTATACGCATCCAATCTGTAAAACCGACTCACTCCAATTAAAAGGTGAGCTTCCACGGGAATAAGTAGTTCCAAGTTTTTGTGATGGTCAGAGATTTATATTTTCGCAGAATAAAGATGGAGTCGATCGGCCATTCTTCCTATAATTAAAACTACTCCCTTTATACAGGAGGAATAATTTATCTGACTACAGGAATACATAAATCAAAACTTTCCATGTAGGGCATGCCGAATCACCCTCAAACTATCGGGTGTGGCCATCCGCCCTCCTGTGACGTCACTAAATCATTTTAAAAAGAGAATCGCGCACTGAAACTTCGTCTTCCCATCAAAACTAGACACAAGGGAAGAACACATAGCATTAGGCTTCTTTCGTGTCGCAAACCAAATTCTGCTGTTAAACATTTGATTATTATTTCATTTACTAATTACTAGGCCTGGAAAGCTATGAAGAGATAGGGAGTTAGAATAGGGTAGGTTACCCACACTACCATTATCACGCGGGAGTAAGATGTCTCTCCACGAGGACTTGGCTTTGTCTGATACATCGGAAGAATCGGTGTCACCTTCATCTACGAAGAAGTTTCCGTGTGTCGCACTTCAGCCCAACAGACAACAGTGTACTCACACCATCACCCGTAATTCCGATTTAACGTTACACATCAACAGAGATCATCTTTTCCAGCATGTCTTTTGTTCAGACTGTCAGTACCTTTATACCGCTACCCACTACGGGGTAGCACACGGGGGGGGGGGGGGGTGTAACACGCGCATTGAAATATAAGCACCGTGTTCTGGTAGTGACATTAACCCCAGGAGAAGAAAGTGAAGACATCGAAGTGCTGACCAGGCTTCCAGTAGTTGTGCTCCTGACAGAAAAGATGGCCAGAACCAAGAACACCACGCGTCGGCACCTAGACAGCACCCGCCACTGCTCAATAACCACTGCCACCATAGCTACAGCACGTCACGCTTTCAGACATTACGCGGCAATAGTTACGTCACCACCATCCACGCCATCCTCTCCGGTAGCCAGTACAGGGAAAATACATACATCACCTGCATGTTCCAGTCCGGCAGCACCTGCAGTCACCGCATCATCAGCCACCCACAAGTCACCAGCATCCGCCATCGCACCCGCACCCGCAGCAACATCGACACCCATACTCGGCCGGCCAATACCAGTAATCACGTCGCCTCCAGACGTAGAGATACAGCACTACCCGCGATCACCATCTCATAATGGTCTTGTAATTGATGAGGAGACTGGCCGCACTGAGCAGTTAGCCACTGTCACCACCACACCCAGCATCTTCACACCGTTCCAACACACCAGCCCCACCGACCCAGCCATCCGCAAGTCCACGACACCAGACCGTTTATACGCCGGGAGAAAACGTATTCCGCATTCTCAGGAGATCCTTCCAGTACCGCGTACCATGGCCAGTCGGTTACTAAAGTCTGTGAAGATCCGAAAACCTTTATCTCAAGCCGTCGCCACAGCAGCATCTCTCCCGCATCCCAACATACATCTCATCACACCTGGAAAATCAACGGCATTAACAGCATCGACAACATCCACCACGACAGTCATGACAGCTATCACCACGCCAGCACCACTTTCCACAGCACCAGTTAGTAGTATGAACATTCTTAGTCCAGCTACCACATCTCCCGCAGCATCAGTTGTTGCAAACATTCCAGATAGGCCATATTTAGTGGTGACATATCAGCAATCGAAGAACACCCGCCACGACCCTCCACTACAAGTCGCGGTACCCAGACTCGCTGGGGGGACTTCACAGCAGATATATATGGGCATTTCTGCCACGGATGCAGCTGAATTTATCAATAGTTGTGCGAATCATGGAATAGCTTATTATATTTTTATATTTGAAATACTTTTCTTACTTATTATATATGTTTTAACAATCGACACCCAGTCCCTAGGATGACTACGGTCCTCCTACACAGTTGTGCAATATTCTTGCACAGCTGTGTCTCACACAAAATGATCGCTGCGAATCCCTGCATTGTAAACACGTCGTGGGCGGGGTAAGAACACAACGCATCACAGTGAAATAATGTCATAATCCCATAATGCCGTCTCAGCTACGCTGAGGCTGCCTGATGAACAAGCCTTTTTATCTTATTATGTTGCTATTTTAATTTTAATTTTTAACCCCGCGTCAGTACGGCGGTGTGGATTTTAGGGCAGCGAGAGCTACTCTGTGAGGACCCGCATTAACGGGCCGCCCTCTATGCATCCCCGCACATATTAGCGGATGCATATGCATATAATTAATCCATATACATCATCACGTGCATCCCTTTATTTACCCGGGATGCACAACTAATTAAAACTAAAATGTTATACTTTTAGAAAGGTATATAGTTGTGATTATATATATATATATATATATATATATATATATATATATATATATATATATATATATATATATATATATATATATATATATATATATATATATATATATATATTTATTATATATATATATATATATATATATATATATATATATATATATATATATATATATATATATATTTATTATATATATATATATATATATATATATATATATATATATATATATATATATATATATATATATATATATATATATATATATGTCTTTTATTACTATAAATATGGTACATTGGAGCTTGGGTGTTCTCTGCGGAGAAATAATTATCCGCATCCAAAGAGAACACCCATGCGAGCAATTGTTTAGCTAATCAAGATTCTAAATGATTTTAATAAAAACTTGCAGCACCAAGAAATAAAAACAAAAGAAAAAAAAAGACCTGGGAAAATAATTCCAGGTCAAAAATTTAAACTAAATGTATGCCTCCCCACACCCCCCCCCCCGCCCCTCCACCCCACACCCGACCTCTGCGGCACCTCTCTTTGCACTTTCTCTGAATAGCACGTGTCTTATGGGTCACTACTCCTCTCTATAATTCCCGCCTAGTGTGCGTCTGTGCGTGCGATCCGCGGTGCGTGATCGTTTGTCATGGATGTCAAACTAGCAGGGTTGGGGGGGGGGTGGGGGGTAGCGCGGATCGACCGGACAGGTGCCGGCCATCCTAGCTGGATTCGTTCCCAAAAGTGCACCCCCTGGGTAGAGCAATACGCATGTATAAGCCTATACGAGAGGCATTTCATCGTTAAAAGTTCATTAGAACGCGTGGTGCGCATGTGCGCACTCTGACGCTTCCTAGATGACACGTGTGCATTAAGATTGGGAGCGAGTATGTACCTATAGTGTGCCGAGTGGTGCTCGTAAATACTCATAATTTGTTCATTTTCGTGGTTCCTGGCATAACACAAGACCAGAATTTGACGAGCTTTCCAAAACTGCAAACCATTTTAAAATCGGTCCAGAAATGTCCGAGTTATTGTCGAAGCTCCCAGTTAAATTATACTTTAAAATATTGCTATAACGTTGTAATCGTGTATATACAGTGATCTGTGTACACGTGACCTACTACGTCACTTTACATATCTATACATATTGTAATACATAGTTATTTGTGTATACATCACAGTATTCTAGCGTGTTGATTGGCTGCTTCAGCGATCTCTAATTCGCTGAGACAGCCAGTTATGACGTCCCAGCAAGTATAAAAGGGGGTGGAATTCGAAGATCAGGAGTATCGTCGGCGTGGAGGCCGAGAGTCAAGGACTGTCTGGAGGTGTGGAGTAGACGAGGAGACCGGAATACCTGCAGATAAAAAAGATAAAGACCATCCACCGTGGTTCCTGGTGGCTTTCAGATCACACACACGTAAAAGCAGTTCTCGGCTACACCCGCATTAAAACAATTTTGGAAGCTCCCGGACGGCCATCCGGGGGCAATAACTAACTAAAAGTATTTCCGAACACCTATAAGAGGAACTTTTATGGGAGGGCCCTTGCGGCCCGATTTGTAGTTTCTACATAATGTAGAGCAGCGATGTTCTTGCCGGATCTGCCAACCATGCTAAAAAGTGGACTGCAGCCACCGCACTGCATGTCATGTGTGTAACCTTTAACTTTTTGACCACAGCAGAGTAGACTTTGCCCGGTGCGCCGCAAGAGCTATATGACGCACCCTGCACCATATGCCTCAATATGTACATGCATTAATTACAATATAAATAACCATCCTTGTTAATGGGTTAGGCTTAACTTTCTTACTACCGTCACCAGATGGGAACTTTTATCCCTCATCGTATTAACCATGTATCATTTACTGTGACTATTTGATAGACATACTTCAGTACTCTGTTTCACTGTCCTGAGATTGTACCGTTTCTAACGTGGAGCCATGATGCGGAGACCTTACTGCGGAAATCAACTACGGAGATCTGCATGCTGAGACACGTCCAGCCCCAGACTCGCGTCAGGAATATAGTGGCACCTCAATTTCAGTAACACATAGTAGCCTGTTCCGTACGGGTGTCTATTCGGTAATCAAGTAACTATACATGGTATCTTTAATTACAATTGTTCACTGGCTATTGGTACTGATGACAGACAGGTACCGTCCCGGTCCTAGGACCGCATTTTATAATTTCTTTATTATTACTGTTTATATTATCTTTGTTTACTGTAGTTGCTTCAACTAACTGCACCGTATAGGTCTAGTAACCTGTTATTATCTGGTTTCTAATCATTTCGTCAAACACTGTGATAATGTTACATTGCATTGGTTAGTTATGTATATGGCAGGTGGCCATCCTGTTGATATGTTTTGTTTATTTGATAGGAAACTCAGGTCCGCACTACGTTAGGAAATACTAAACAGCAACATTATAACCGCACCACTTATCACCGCCTTCAACAATTTTACACTGTGGTCGCTGACCGTGCTCTAATTATTTGAGCCCAGCATTTTACTGACTAACCTATCTATTCAGCTCGATAGGATAGTTTAAAGTGATTAGGAACAATTTCTTCGTTAGGAGACGCATAGTGTACGCCTCTTTTCCGGTTGTTGCGGTAATCTAGCCCCGCACTCTGACAAGGCTGTGTAAAATTGGCCAACTGACCTATAGGGCCTCTATATTGTACTAAAGTTATTGTCTCTTTTCACGATCCATCAAGCTGCTTGGCTTATTAATTGTTTAGATTCCCCATCCGCACATTGGACTGATCCGACTCCGGGAAACTATCGGATGGCCAAAGTGCCGGTTCACATACATTTCCCATGTATCTTTGAATTACTCATTAGTTAGATACGTTGCCAACGAAGGAAAGCACTGCGAAAACATGTAGTTATTATTATTATTAGGAAGATATATTATTCCCGGCCCGCAGTGCATATTCGGCATATTGGAACTTAACCCTAACGCCAGGTCAACAGTTAGATCCCTAGGATTGGTGACGGACGAGACGCGCATCTCCACCCAACTCATTGTAATGTCTGGGCAAGATCTGCCATGGCCTCACGGGAAGGACATTCACGGTGGATATTCGTCTCTCCACCCCACCGTAATGATATATCAGTCATTAAAATTGCTTGTGTAAAATGTAGCCATCGTCCAGCGATGTTTTATGTGGTTACGGAACAGGACATCTGGATTCTCACCCAGTTCAGCTGTGATGCAAAGTAACATGTACGCTTGCTGTCCTTGGAGGTAGATGTGTTTTAAGACAACCCACGGGAAGCATGGCGTCTGCGCCCATTGGATAGTCATCTCCAATAATAGGTAGGAATTTCTGCCACTTGCAGCCAAAACTAGTTCTTGTTTCTAAAACCCAAATGGTAGGGTAGGAATAGCAGAAGGCCCACATAAATAGAAGCGACACCTACCTATCTTAGAGTAACACAAGACGGGGACTTGTGAATCCTTCGGGAATCGCTCGCTTCTTCTTTACATAAACCGGTACGCATCAGTTAATTATAGGTTCACTAGGATGGTCTTGTTCCTTAGCATTTTTGTTGAACAAAAAAAGAGTGTCTCTTTTTGCCAGCTCTTTTCCTCCACTTAGGCGCTGAAGGTATTTTCTTGTGACGGAGGCCCACGCAAGGTACTTGCCTTTCGCAGGAGCGAGATGACCTGGACGGAGGCCCACATGAGGCTACTAACTCTCGCACCAACAGGAAATCATCTAGGTGATGGAGGCCCACGCGAGGCACTTTCCTCTCGCAGCAACAGGAATCTCTTATCTTGTATAATAGGGGTATAATAACTTATATTAAGTTAATCAGTGATCTCGGACGGGGGGGGGGGGGGTCTCCCTTGCGGGGATACCTCTGTGGATTTGCGAATCTGTGTGGTACGTCCGGCGACCCCATGTGCAAAGTACACCAGCTAGCTCTACTTTATGTAATATCTTTTTATGCACACTTACTGTCACACGATTCATCTTGTTTGTCTAGATAGATATATTTTTATTTCATTCTCCATATTCTAAAACGTACAATGGAAAGACATACCGTAACACTAATAGCTTGGATGATACCGTGCAGTTCAATCTCAGCGGCAATGGTCGCACGGCCTCACCGGAATGATTGAGTTCCACCGGCCTTAGGAGCTGGTCTATGTACTTCAGGAGCATTGTTACACAGGATCCGGAACACCGAGACTCGGAGCTAGCCAGCCCCCTCTTTCGTCGTGCACATGCGGCGCGATGGCCGAGCGATTCATACCGGAACGACCCGACCGGACCCCGTGCATTACACATGCGCATATACCCACGCACATGCGAACGCGTTCATATGCTTAACATTCATTCCCGCAGAAAACTGCACACATCACAGCGCAGGCGCTCACGCCTCCAGTCGCACAAAACCGCACACACGACCGTACGCACGCACATACACTCACGAAGAAACCGCACACACCCACACTCATGCAAAACCACGCACGCACGCAATCTCGTAGCTAAATGAATTTATTATTGTCAACTACTGAATAATGATTTATGTAATTCAATTGGTTAACGACGTATATATCCTATTACATGTTACATGTTGCTTATTATGTTGGTCGATCATATTGCAAGATATATATATATATATATATATATATATATATATATATATATATATATATATATATATATATATCGATTTATGGTTGCTTACCATTCAACTATTTATGCTTAGATTTAGCATTGCGGTTAGTTGGTTAGATTGAAGTCTAGATGATACCCTATATATACACTCTTTAACATCTTCATTAGCGAACTGTCGAATTTTGTATTTTATACTTTTTGCTCAACAAATTTACTTGCCCTTGTATTAACTGAGTTCTGTATATAAAATATAAAGTTCCGTTATATTGTGTAATTTTGTGTCACGGACAATTAGAAGGCTATTAAGGCGACAGCTACTGAGGACTCGGTTGTTTGAAGCCGTGTATGATATTATACTCTAAACACATGACTGATTGTGGGAGTTTAATTTTGAAGAGCGAAGTTGATGGTTTGAATACTATGATTGCCAAGTCAACGCAGGCCGTTGTGTTGCGTTGTTTTTTGTGTGTGTTTTGGCGAGACACAGCTATTTTATATGTCACAATATTGCTCCATTATTCTCAAAAGGTATGATTAATTGGGTGAGTTTAATTTGATGAGTGAAATTGATGACTATGAATAATATATGTTTGTCTCCCATCACCGGGTCTTTATACGGATTTTCGAGTGCTCGGTTGTAATATGATGATGCCTGTTAAGGTTATATGTAATGTCTAAATGCGATGCATGCAGGAAGTACAGGGTTAATTGTTCTGTAAAGCCGGACACAGCCTGCTAATGCTAAAATCTGATTGTCGTGACATTACAGATACAATTGACTTGTGTATGGCACGTGATTTATAATGTATATTTGCTTGGTTTTATATCTGTATGCCAGACAGAGGTATAAGGTGTTTATGGATGATTTATATAACTGATTGTTGGTTTTTTTTGCCATATACTGTTGACACGCCCTCGCAGCTACATACTGGCTATTGTTTCATTAGTTGTATAATTTATGTACATATATTTTGTTGATACTTGACTTTTTCACTCATTCGGTCAGTCATAATGTTAATGTTGTCATGTTGCTGTTTATCTGGCTGAAACCATATAGCCTACCATAGTCACAACTTTTATGTTTGTTCGCGTCTTTCTTCAAAATATCTAGCCAATTTAATTTTTTATGGCTTTTGCCTACAATACAACATGGAATAGGTTCAGTATCGCTATTGTATAGCCAGTGATACGCCGACTATTTTATGTTTGAAGAATGACATGTAAAGTGTTAAATTGCCCTATGCTAACAGTCATTATAGACACTTCTGTATGACATGAGTAATAGTACTTGAGTACAAGTGCGTGTCGTTAACTAGACACAGTTTCCCCTTGTCCTGTGTTGTATCTGCTGGTATTGAGATAGTGATGCACCTCATTGTTGGACTTTGAGTATAATTGATGTCAATGGCTTGTAAGAAAGGACTTAATGTGCTGATACCCATATAATACGAGCTCACTCTCTGGTTTTTATCACCTGAATGAGACACGCTTTCATATCGTGACAGATGTGACTGGACACTGGTATATGTTCAAGTCTGGTCCGCATTTCAATGTCTTTGTACGTGTGCGTGTCTACGATTGTCTCCGATCGACAAGTGACAAGTTCCACAGACACTCATTGAGAACGTGTATAATAACTCGATTTTATTGACTGCATATATCAATTTATTTTTTTATGTTTATGATTTAGCGATTTGTACCACTTGCATCGTTGTTTATAGTAAGTATTTTGTCGATTGCACCGCACCCACCCCGTCCCATCCCACCGCCCATGGCCTTGGCCAGTATTTAGCACTAAATTGTTAATATTTTGTATTTTTGCTATTGTTAAATGTTTTATGACTAGCCCGACGTACATGTAATATTTGTTAAATTATTTTTGTTAGCTATTGTTCCACTGATTTGAATACTGATGTTGCTACACACCATATCACTGGCGTAATATTTGACTTATTTGTGGTCAATTGCTCACAAACACAGCATTAGGCCATTATTTGTGGGGGGTTTTGTCTCTTTTTTTCTTGCCGAAATGATTATGTATGATAGTTCACGTGAATGCGTATTTACATACTCGAATAGTAGTACTTAATTAGTATCATATATACAGCATTTATAATTTCATATAACCTCATATCTTGATAAAATATATTAACATTGCGGTGTATTTGATGGTGTGGAATGGCCACAATATGACACAGCACACCTCCTCAAGAATGAAGTTAGCATTTCATGGGCTGGGACTATCTGACACTTTAATGGTCTGTCATACAGGTAGCACCATGTATAGGGAATTGTCTGGACTAACAAAGCTTGGACAGGAGTTCATTGATAAAGTGGATGGCGATCAGTATATGTTTGATCAGGTGACATGTTCATATTTGACCCCTGTGACGACAGGGAGCAACAGTCGTGTTTACGGGACCAGATGTTACAAGTCCGCTACTTTATCTTTATCTAGGTCCTTGTTCAATTCTTCCTGTTGTGTTCATGAATCTTAGCTGTGATGTTCTGCTCCACTAGCTTCGCATATTGAAGTATCTGTCCATGCGTGGGTATCTTCTGGTCTTTTGATTCCGCCGTACATTATGCTTAGTCTGTTGACTTGACTGATGACATTCTCCTAGATTGCGATGATGGAGTGATTGACTGATGCCTATATCTGACCGGTGGCCTGTATATTTGCATGTCTGTACTGAGTGAATGTGGGAATGCTTGACCCTAACGCGTGGGGGTCAAAAGAGTGTTTGTGTTGGTCAATGTCGTCAGGTGTCACTGTTTGTCTATCACTTGATTATTATCAATCACGTTGATTTCAGTTGTTTAGTCACACAGGTTTCCACCATAATGCCAATTTAAAGAATTTAGAACTCAGAGTCACTCCGTATTTATGAAGCTATTATTTTCATGTGACTCATGCTAAAATTGACATGCCGGTAGCCAATTTTGAAAACAGGGCCGGGATGTTGTAGTTATTAGAATATGAGTCACGTGGAAATCTTAGCTGGTCATTGAGACCATTTTCAAATAGATGAATTATGATGTTAGAATAAGCCGTTCTAGATTTTGGTGCTGATTTTGACTGAAAATCGCAGCAACGGGTTTCAGGCTGACTCGCTGTCAACATACCTTAACTGCTTGCCTGTATGCTTGCCTATTAGCTCTTTTATGGGACATTTATTGATATCGCCACTTTATAAATTGTTGATCATTCCAGACATTTAGGGGAGATCACTCCTATATGCCCTTCACACCAATGAAACTTTATTGAATTACTTCCCTTGATTTAGACTGCTATATAAGGTTATGTGTATAAAGATCAGGGAGCTTTTCCCCCAACGCAGTAATAGAGAAAGGTAGAAAGAAATAAAGTGAAGAAATTTATTTGTCTATTTTATATTCATAAGACTATTGATGATAATGGAGCTCGATAAGCTACAATAATTCATTAGTGCAGCACCAACGAATAACTACAGTAGATATCCTCTTTCATTTATGGTCATTTTAGTGAGTTAATCAGTGATACATGTCCCCCATGTTGGCAGAAATATAGACGTGTTGACCAGCATTTAAGCATTAACAGTGGTAAGTGTTTGCAGTTTGTAATGCACCCTATCTCACATCATGAATCTATTATTTACATACATCTTATTGAAACTTTAATCTGGCATTATTCATAAATCTGTGAATTTATTATAAACATGTAATGCCCTGGGAATTTCTTACGATAAAGTAGTCACATAATATCAGAATATATTACTAAATGTGCATGTTTCGAAATGAACATGCAAAAATGTGTATTTAAATTTGTTTGTCTGCTTTATATTCATAAGACTATTGATGATAATGGAGCTCGATAAGCTACACTACCTTCAAAGGTCAGCGGCCATAAAGGATTAAACAGGACATTCTTTACAACGTAAGCTACCAAATATTGCTGGTCATTTACAAAATAATCTGACTAGCAGCTATTGATCTCTAGTATCTTATGCAGAAATTGTGTCCAGTCAAATTATTGAGCATTTCTTTATACCTCAAGACTTATAGGTTTTTCATTGACAAAGAGTTAATTATATTATACTCTGTCTCATCATGTAGTTTACACAGAAACACACGCACGCACGCACGCACACACACACTCACACGTACTCACGACGCACGCACTCACGCACGCTCGCACACACACGCGCACACACACACGCACACACACACACACACATATATGTACGCACGCACGCACGCACGCACGCACGCACGCACGCACGCACGCACGCACGCACGCACGCACGCACGCACGCACGCACGCACGCACGCACGCACGCACGCACGCACGCACGCACGCACGCACGCACGCACTCACGCACGCACCCACGCACGCACGCACACACATCAACACCAGTGTAGTCTTCTGAGTTCAGACATGGCAATAGATATTCTAATGTTTAACATTATGGCGACATATGTGTAACTGCATAATTATGTGTAGGAGCGGCGGGGTGGTGGGTGGTGGGTGGTGGGTGGGTGGGGAGTGGGGTGGGTGGGTTGGGTGTGTGTGTGTGTGTGGTGTGTAATAACTCTCTCAGGTTTTGGTCGCACCATTAGGCTAATCACACACGCCACCGGCAAAGTATGTTTGTACACTTCTTCACTGATTGACGTTTCTTGGCAGAACAAAAACAAGTGTGACACGCTATGGTCGCGACTATTGCTGTTTTGACCATGACGTTTCACCTCGACACTTTATTCTTTGGCCGCAGCTTTCAGTAGGTGTAGGTAACCATGTACCCAAGTGTACTCACATTATGATGACCCAATCCGAAGATATATACTTTGCTAGAAATGTCAAATATTCTTACCGACCGCCCTACCGCCCATTAAAAGTAACACACATAGCAGCCAAAACGGCGTCAGCAGTCGTCTTGATAAATGTCCATCTGCAGACAAAGAGAAGACTATTTTTGACAATTTACCACTGGAATGACTGGCTCGATAACCGAGCCAGTCATTCCAGGGGTAAATTTTCAAAAATTGTCATCTCTTGGTCTGCAAATGGACATTTTCTATGAGAAAATTTGATTTTTCTTGAACAAATTCGTGGTTTAAAGGGTTAGCAAGCAGTAGCAGCAACCACTATCCACTAAATATGCGTAATTGGCTGGTGGGTGGGTAGGTGGGTGGGTGGGTAAGCTAGCGCCATGATCATGGGCGTCGCATGGGATGGGGTGCAAGGGGGGTGGGGTGCACTTGCGCCCACCGCCTGGATCTGGAGACAAAAGACATTTTTTGCACTCACTTGAATGCAGAACCAATTTCACAGTCAATCTATGATCCACATTATTAGATATTTACCTCCAAAAATGCAGGAGATGGCCTCGGGCCGTGTCCATATTTAACAATTTCCCGGTCGAGTACCCCCTGACCACTCTTACCAACCCCGCCTTGGGAAGCGGTCACCACTCGCAGACCTACCCATATGTTTGTCCATCTCTGGAAAATTTCCTGTGGATGCCCATGGTCATGGTTGATGAAGAGGTGGACGAATGAGCACGCAAGGAGAGACTACTGAATTCACATGCATGAAAGAAGATAATGTATAGGCCTATGTAATATTTGTTTTTCAAATTGACACATAAAACAGATCATTTACTATAGTAGGGCCTATAAATAGCATTTGTGTCCATTTTCCATAATGGCCACTAGTACTATGAAGCGCCATCTTTTGACTCCAAAAGTAGACCAGCAACAGTATTGTTAAAATAGCTATTAACCCTGTCACCGACAAATCCATGATAGAATAAAGTCGTATAGAAGTAAAGCATATCCTGTTGAATATTTTGAAAATAATGTGACTGGACGACGTCGCTACCGAACATAGCAACGGCTGTCAGTCATATTATTTTCAAAATATATAGCAGCTTTCCGGTATGGTAGCCTTGTAAAATAGATACAGGGCATCGATGAAAGGGTTAATTATACACACTAATAAAACATGGCCAGTAGGCCTAAATAGTGCATTCTCTGCCTGCGACTCGTTGGAAGTGTGGATTTACACTGGTTTCAAAAATGTATTTTAAATGCAGAAAGAATAATAACTGTAAGTAAATTATAGTCGGTATGTTATATACATGTGTTGAACCTAAGCATGCATCAGATTTTCCTATAAATATTAATTAATTATCTCATTTGTATATAGAATATTTCTACGTATCTATATACAGTTATCAGGCGCGCGTATTTATCATCCTTGGCCTTACTTTCCACTCAGCAGATGGCGCTACGCCGGCGTGCGTTTCCCACTTATCTATAGTAAACGGTGTGTAGGCAGATCTCCTGTCTATATTTATCCTCCATGCTATGGAACATAACTCCATTCGTTATTATAATTCTTTCCTGTAGAGTCTGAATGATCTTGATTGGCTATGATGTCACTCTGACCAATTATACTCTGCTCAATCCTTCCCAGAAGATTGTGCCTCACATACTCAAAGGAGTGGAGACCGGTTCTGGTTTGATGCGCTCTGTCAGCTAACTAACAACATTATGGTATGTGTTGTTGATGCATACCATAAAATGAGTGGCATATAGTTTATCAATAAATTTCGATTCTGTTATGAATTCTTCTTCTTCTTCTTCTTTTTCTTCTTCTTCTTTTCTTGCGTTCATCTTTCTCATGACAGTAATCTTAGACGGTTTTCCTTATTTGGTGCATGAAAGCTGAAGTGGTCATCAAACTGTCTCTGTCTTCTCTGATTTTCTCTTCAAAAGATACTTCAATAGGGCAGCAGCTTCTCCTAGCCTGTTCATATCACTGGTAGTGCTGCAAGAGATGTTCTGCTGTTTCCTCTGCCTGATGACACTCACAAAGTGCAGAATCTGTAATCTTGAGACGGTGGTGAAGATGTGCATTGAGACGATTGTGACCAGTCCTCAATCTGAAGATACATGTCTGATCCTTCCTACTGAGGCTATGTATTGCATCATTATGCTGCTTGCTGGTGATTCATGTGGCTTTAGTTATATGCTACAGTTCTTCAACGTTAACCTCGCAGTTGAATTGTTCTTGATCCTTTCTTAGCCAGTTGATCAGCTTTGTCATTTCCTAATATGCCACAATGCGAGGGGATCCACTGTAAGTTGACTGTGTCCTCCTTAGCCAGCTGCGTAAGATTTTCATGAATTGAATCTGTACTTTCCTTTCCACTCTCCTGCGCCTGGAGCGCTGAGTGGGAGTCTGTCAGGAAGACAATATTTTCGTTTCTGGTTTTTCGTTGTATCCGCTTTTGGCTAGCTAAGATCAGTCCCTGGATTTCTGCAGTGTAATTGCTACAGCGCTTCCCTGTTGGCAAGCATGAGTCTGTTATATCTCCACATGGAAACCGAATGGGAGCACTTGCCCCTCCATTCTTGACAGCCTGGATAGCTGATCCATCTGTGTAAACATGTATCCACTCTTCCTCAGGGTAGTTTTCTGCAATATGACTCAATGCAAGAACTTTGTTTGTTACTCTGCTTGCTCTCCCTGCTTTCAATCCCTGGAATCGAGGACCAGATTGAAATTTTGTTTTCTATTTCAGAAGCTTTACACGGTTGCCTCTCAGAGATAGCATTTTTGTTTCTACATCTGGGGAAGATGTCCGACACTCTGTTTCTTTCAATTTTCTTTTAAGTTAATAAGACATTATTCCTCTTGAGCCTTCCTCTAGACATTTGGTGAGTCAGCATATGCATGGGATAGTGAGGCATCAATTTTAATTTCTCGTATTGAATCTCGGCCTTGCTTTCTCATCTCTGCTGGAGTGGTTGGATATTGGTAAGTTCTTCCATGGCTGCTATTGGAGTGGTCTTCATAGACCCTGTTATGATACGAAGAGCCTGATTTTGTACCTTATCCAATGGCTGAAGGGTGCTTGTAGCAGCTGTCATCCATGATGATGAGCCGTATTCGATGATGGGCCTAACTGATTCAGAGTAAACCTGTTTCAGAACTTTCATGTTAGCTCCCCATTTTGTTCCAGTGAGCTTCCGCGTAACTGCCAGTCTTCGCTTGGCTATACCTTCAGCTTTTCTGATTTGCGCCTTCCAGGTTAGTATTTTGTCAAATATTAGACCAAGATAAGTTACTTCATCCTCAAAGTGCGGAACTGAGCCACCAAATTTCAGACTTGTCTTGTGTTCCTTTTTAGTGGATAGTGTGAATAGAGTTGCGACTGTCCTCTCTTTGTTAATCTGGAAAAACCATCTTGCAAGCCAAGAGTTGAGGTGATCAATTGCGGGTTGCATGTGGTAATTGGCTGTTGACGCATAGTCCTCACTGCTCCACATCACAAGATCGTCAGCATACAATGCAGCTCTGACTCCCATTGGAAGGTTCTTGACCAGGTCATTGATGAATTTTGTGAAGAGGGTGAGAGAGACTACACCACCCTGAGGGACCCCATGTCGTAGCAGGACTTTCTTGCTGCTCGTCCCATTCAGCTGTACTGATGCCTTTCGGTTGTGGAGATACTGGCATATCCAGCTATACATTTTTCCAGAGATATCACTGGCCCTAAGCTTTTGCAAGAGTCCATGTTTCCATACTTTATCAAATGCCTTCTGAAGATTAACCCACACAGTGATGGTATGCTTTTTGTGTTGGAACGCCTCCTCAATAGACTGTGTCAGATACGTTGTTTGATTCTCAGTAGATCTACACTTTCTGAAGCCATTTTGTTCATCCACTAAGAGAGTGTTGCTTTCAAGATGTCGAAGAAGTCTTTGGTTGAGGATTCTTTTCATGGCTTTGACAGTGCAACTAGTCAGACTGATAGGTCGGTAACTTGCCGCTTTGGATTTATTCCTGCCTTTCTTCAGTACAGGGATCATTTTGGCCTCTCTCCAAGACTGGGAATCTTCTCCTGTGTACCAACTGTGGTTGAAAATCTCCAATAGCTTGTGCTTTCCAATAGTACCCAGATTCCTCAACATCTCATTGGTTATTCCATCTGGTCCAGGAGACTTCCTTCTTTTCAGAACTTTCAAGCTTTTCTCCAACTCGCTGATGGTCAGAAGCTCATCCATTCCCACGGCATGTATTTGTGTCTCTCCGTTCCCCTTTTCAGACTTCATTGCAGCTTTTTACAACTCACTGGCACATCTAGATTGCTTACTTTCTGAAACTTACAAGCAAAGTGTCCAGCAGCAGTCTCCTGTTTTAATTTCACAATCCTCTTCAAGAGTTATGTTCGGTACTCTGGTGTTTTCATCGTTAAGCTGCTTCACAAGCCTCCAGAGGTTCGTATCCTTTTCAAGCTTTAAGCTTGAAGTTTTTTCTTTCCATGATTCTCTGGTGGCTCTGATTTTGGCTTTCAGATACTTTGTCTTGGATTGTTGGAGTCTCACATGGTTGGCATCTGTTGGGACATTCTCTGCAATTTCCCTTGCGTTGGGCATTTCTTTATGCAACTTTTGAAAGATGTACTCCAGTAAGGTCTGTAGTTTTTCCTGGATCCCTTAGGAAAGCATTTGCCAGCAACAGAGAGTAAAGCAGAGTTAAGCTCTTTAACAACTTTATTGATGTTTTGGTCTTTGACATCAATTTCTTTTAACAATCTGTCACTCTCTTTCTGATATCTGTCCCAGTCTGCTTTCTTATAGTTCCATCGAGGGGTCTGATTTAGGTCAATCTCAACATCCATGTTAATGGTAATGAAAACAGGGCGGTGATCACTGCCTCCAAGTTATTCACCAACAATACGCAAAGATTCTTGATGTAGATTTTCTGTAAAAAATGCTAGATCAGGAGAACTTGCGGCATGCCATCGTCTTGAGTAGAATGTAGGGGGGGGGGGGGGTGTCATCTGCCTTATTCAAGAGAATCAGTTTCTGCTCATCCATCCAAAATGTCCTCACCCCTCCTATCAGTAGAATGATAGCCCCATAACTGAGAATGACTGTTGACGTCACCAGCAACGATAGTTGAATCTGGGTGGACTGGGATTTTTCCGAGATTCAATGGTTGATTATTAGGGCAGTAATAGTTGACAATAGTGATAGGATGTTTCTCTGGAATTATCTTGATTGTGAGAATTTCGGGTCCTTCCATGTCTCTCTGAACTTCATTGGAGTTTAGGTTATTCCGGATCAGTCCGGGTTATGACTCCTCCTTTATGCCTTCCATCCCTGTCAGATCTGAAGCACTGAAATCCTCTTATACAGAATCTTCTGTTGGCATCTAGATGAGTTTCTTGGATACAAGCGACATCTACGCCTTTCACCTTGAAAATTTGGCTAAGCTCCGTTTTCTTGTTAGAAACTCCTTCAGCATTCCATTGCATGATAGTCAGCGGTTTGCTTACTTGTTCCTTATGCTGGACAACCTTCTTCCTTTTTCTCCAAGGTCTACGAACTTTACCACCAGTAGCTTGGGTGGACCCCGTCGAGGGTGGGGGGGGGGGCGGTGCTGCACATGCCTGGCGGGAACTCACATGGCGAGCACCATGACGGATATCATAATATTAACTGTCATGAAAGATGAGTTGTTTAGTGCTATGGTTGGCCACTCGCTCCAAATACCCGACTTGCTACCCAGATAAAGTGTTACACCCCTGTGCCCGACACAAGATCGGAGCCCCTCTTAGATCTACTTTGAGGCCTAACACTTGTAGCAGGGGATAAATTCTTATAAAACACTCCAATGTCCATGTCCTGTCCATTGTGTACTAATGGAGACGCCTTGGGAATTCTAGGGTGCTAGCCACACGTGCTGGATGATTCATTACCAGATGGTGTTGTTCTAGCCCATGATCAAATACCAGTCTGCTTACGTCATCAAACTGTGTCAGTTAGTCACGTTCAATTATCTTCATAATTTCATGATCCCAACACTAGCCACTAAACATTCATTAATTCCAAAACTACAACTATCAACAACTGCTGAATGTAATAAAATTGGTAATTCGCTAAGCAGCAACTACCTTTAACTAAATCATTCTCAAATGCACATCAACTCAGAACCATAGAATCATTTCAAATTACACCCTCCTAATTCCATCATCATCATATTAATCTCATCAGCTGGTTACGTAATGCCATAAACAGCATCCGTATCCATTTAACATTAGTACACATTATTACATACAAAGAGATGACCTGGCTGCTTCGATTTTCCACCGTCCCAGTGATTGATACATATTTATAAATAACAGGTGGTCGACTCAGCCAGGTACTTGGATATCTATTACTCATCCTAACTTTCCCACTTTGAATTGTACGTATATATATATATATATATATATATATATATATATATATATATATATATATATATATATATATATATATATTGTAATACTTTGCGGTGGATGCTTACATGTATTCTGATATTGTGGAACAATTTAGCAACAATCCTGATCAAATGTAATAGTTTGATACTCGTATTATGCACGTACCAGCGGTTTTCACCGTACGATCCGAAGTTGTTTGTTCACCTATTGTACATAGAGGAGGGACTCCCAACATACCTTTCCGAACAAGAAGAGGAAATACTTGCGTAATGTTGCCTTTCACAGTCAAATACAAACTTATTCAGCTTCGCACTGTTGCGGGGATGCATTGATGGAAAGAAACATGTATATTTGACATACCCATTCACTTAAAAGCCCTTAAAATAATGCTTGAGCAAGGAAAGAGCCGATTTTAAAACATGGAAATGCGTATAGTAAACCACACCCATGACGTCATTTATCGGGGTCGGCCATTTAAGATGTCGGAATGATATGCTAGAGGGAAACACGGCACCTTTTGTATTTATCAAAGCTCATTCCAGGCTATATGAGAATAAGAACGGTATATTTTGATGCCGAAAAATAGTATCTATTTGATGTAAATACACGAAAAATTCAAGAGAACAGCTGCAACCCGCAGCTTGATATAATCCAACCGTGGGAATTTTGTTGCGCTCTCTTGACTAGCCATGCCCCGGGTTAGAGAGGTCACGGCCTATCATCTCGTTCACGCATTATTAGATTTCTTGGGGTGTTCACAACTTTATCCAGCAATGAAAACTTAATTCTGAACGGATTTATAACACAGACAGTCGTCCACACAAATAGTCGTAGCCATACATTGATGGAATCAGTAATTAGGTTATACATGTGATTTATAGACATGTCAAATTAGAGAGAGTTTTCTCAAATAATACTACGTCATTACGCTTCTGGCCAATCAAAAGTTGATGTACAAACAGCAGATATGCTCTCTGGAGAGTATAAAACGCCGCGCACACAGTATTTCTTCGCTTTCTGCTTCTAGCAGTGAGCCATAACACTTCTCTCTCTCTTTCTCTCTGAGCCATTACACTTCCTCGTGCGCGTTCTACCTATGCCTAAGCATGTCTATATACTGCCAAGTTTGTGCACGTTAGACTGAATGTTAGACTGATGTTAGATGCATTTTTAGGAGCATGGTACGTCGAAATTTGTTGCAGATGAACGCGAAATTCTGCTCTAACGTTGCTGCTAAAATCAACAGCTCAGCCGATACATAGCAGCTCAGACAGACATACATTGATGTAAAAGATCTGCTGAGGTGTTGGCAAATTCTCTGTGTGTTTGTAGCTTGACCGTAGAGTTGAAAGACTCGTAGTGATAGTCTCCACAGGGGAATGTTACAGGCAAGCATCCGAAAGCTTCTGCAAGTAGTGAGTCTGTACCAGCTAACACTGATCTAACTCAAAGTTGTGGCAATTCAGGTCTGGTCCGCAATATCCTGGCATTCCTCGTGCGTGGGCCTACCTCGAATGTGTTCAACAGGCAGACCATGTGGACATCTGTACGGTGTACATGATCTGATGTGTGAACACAGCCACGAGAAGAGAGTAGGAATCGCACCACTATTGTAGACTGTTTGCAAAGCAACAGTGTGCAATAGTGTGTCTGTTTACAGACCGCTCGATTCCACAATATCCTACATAGTACACTACCAACGGACTAACGTTTGCTGTTCTGTTTCCTTTTAGCTGTTAAAACACCATGTTAATATTTTTGACGATAGAACATCATCTACACAAAATCGGTTTGTTTTATGCATTGATTTAGCTATCATAGCTCACGCTCCACAAGACAACATTATACTCATGATCATAGTAGTAGAGGAGAGAAACCGTACACAGTAGGATATGATCACACATACACATTACACGCACGCACGCACGCACGCACGCACGCACTCATAATTCTAGCATACAAAACACACCATCTACAACTCCATCAGCTAGCTGATCACATTAAATAACGTACATAGTCCTATGCTCATACACACAGATTAGCACAAATATTTCTCTCTAAAAACTACATGGTCATGCATATTTTTGCTTAGACCAGACGAAACGGATTATCTTTCGTCCTATGGTGATTTCAACAAAATTACAGAGTCACTAGGACTTGAAATCACCAAGAGACCCCATTGACAGCATACAAAAGTTAACCAATTATTGTTGTCAATATACACACAAGTATATTTGTGTGGATGTGAATTTTGCAAGAACATTAGCATCACCGCAACATTGCTAATAACGTAGTCTTGCTCAATAGTTACTGCAACTATTCATGATATTACACTAGCGTCTGTTGAAATAATATCAAGCCTGTGTGAGGATACAAGGGAGACAACTCGTATCACGAACAACACATTACTACGCAGAGTGACCCCCTTGAACAGTGTTTCGTACATCTCAGAGGCTGCAGAGACACCGTATTCTGCTTGAATGTTGGCGCTGTACGTGTGTGTGTGTGTGTGTGTGTACGAGAAAGATTACCTACACTATGAAAGGCCAGTTCAATCCACTACATGCGTTGTCACGGAAAGTACAACAGCTTGTATCAAGGCTTAATATTCGCCAGCTTACCAGTGATGTACACCCAGTGAGTACTACCAACGCTAGTAGTACGAATTTGAATCTGGAGCCTCACCGGAACACTGTATCTGTGTATGGAATAACACCTCAGCCAAAGGCTGAAAAACAACATGAGATGGGAAGCATTTGCGACACCAATGAGACGTGTATTGGTCCCACGATAAATAATTTTGAGGCACCACCGACTGCCATGGAGCAGACAAATATTCTGGCATATCCACAGCCAGGCATGAGCGTCAATGAATCATTTTCAATAGATCATAAACGCTTTATGGGGAGTAGTAATGATGGTTTGGGTCTGAACACCCCTACATACAGCGGCCACGAACAGAGCTTTTCTCTGCTAAGCCTGAGACGATTTGGCCTATGTAACCATGAGCAAAACACACTACGAGTTCATGCACATGGCAGGCCTTGCAGTCCACCTATGGCCGACTCACAGGAACAGGCAAGAGAAGGCCTAGAAACCATTTTCACTGCTTTAGGGGTTGAGGCAACAATGGCCGCAATGGCGCATTTGCTGGCTGGATATACAGATGCAGCAGCATCACCAAACCAAGCTAGCACTATTAGATTAAATATTGCAAATGCTAGGTGGATGGATGTTAAAATAAAACCAGAGTCTGTCAGTAATAAAGCTACACTACCGAAGCTTGGAACTAGCCATGCTACGAATCCACTTACGGAATATTACCTGTCAGTGGGAACACCAACCTGGCTGGTGTCAGACATGGTTGTGCTACAGAGACACAGACACTCAGGATGACTGTATCACAATCTCCATACGACGGTATTGTAAAATTGTAAACTGGGGCACACACTTTCCGAGCTGCACCGTAATAATTAAGTTTGGTCTAGGTGAGGTGAGACTAGTTCTACCCATAGGGGAGGATGCGTGGCAGTCCGCCCACCCGGTAAATACAGTCCAGCTTGGCGGGGTCAGTAGATTGGAATCCGCAAGACATTGACAGGGGCGGATCCAGGAATCCACGAAGGGGTGGGTCCAATCGGGGGTCGAAAAATTTGTAAATCTAGATGCTCTCAGAATGCATCTCCCGCATTTCTGGAGGTAAATATCATGAATAAGTTGGAGGTGACAATGCCCATTTTTCATGGACAAGTTTCAAGTTTTGAATCGTACCAGATCAGCTGAGACTGCCCTTGTAATGTTTAACATTTGGCATTAATTTAACTTCCATATGTTTGGCAACAGGCCAACTGAATAGTACTACAGTCACGTTAATGACAACAATGTCCAGCATTATGGTATCATGCTTCAAAAAATATGTCTATTATATTATCATCCACAAATACAGATAGAGTACATTTTACGCACAATAAGGGCGTGACGACAGCACATTAACTTATCATTTTATCCATCTGTTCATATTCATAACTTAGTCGTGCATATTACCAATACAATTGTGAAGCGTCCATTGGAGAACCCTAATCCGATGCAATTTTAGTGTTAATATTGTGACGATATTGTCTTCAAAATATAAGAGTATAGTTGTCCAATTTGATTCTTCAATGTTCACTTCACCCCTTTATTGATATTTTGGGCTACTTATAATATAAATAGGTGGATAGATTGGTAGGTGGACGGATGAATCGATGGCTGGATCAGTGGATTGCATTGTTTCACTTTTAAATGGTTAATGCGCAGCGGTATCATATAGGCTACACATCCTAGCTTGCCGCATAAGCAGTTGGCATATGAACTTTTTTCGAGACGACTTCTAAGAAACATTTAAAATGGTTTATTTCTTAATATGTTTTGACACTATCGTCACATGATATAACAATCAGACATTTCCAGAGTATCCATCTATCATCTGACCACGTATGACGGCATAATCAGCTCAACACGTGTAGGATGACGTCACATCAATTACATCATAAAGTGTTCGAAGGCCCGCCATCAAATCTTGAATAGTCTGACACGTTGTATGGATTGAATGTCTTTGTAATTCTTTGCGACTTAATAAACATGATGTTGAATATTGTGAGGCTAATTTGACTTGGCGCTGTTGCTGCCTTATGCAGCAACAACACCCAGTCGATTAGTTTCAAAATATTCAACAACTTGTATGTGTAGTCTTCTCTAAATTGATAGTCATGGTGTCAAGAAATCTATCGATCCCAACACGAACGAGGTCTGAGTGGAGATTAGCTAGAGATGGGCGGGGCATAGCTAAAACCGGAAAGGTCCATTCCTACAGTTCGTACATAGGGGAAAACAAACGGCGCGGTCTTTTCTGAATAAATTTACTGATTACGTTATCAATATCGATATGTGTATCGTAGTACATGTTCATTAAGACCAGCGATGTCAGTCGCTCCTCTCCCATTGTTGAGCGTGACTGAGTTTTACGCCGACGAACGGCGGAAAACGACCTCTCAGCTTCGCAGCTGGTGACCGGGATGACTCTTACAATCTTGAGGAGGACGGCTAGATTCGGGAACAAGTCTCGACTACACGCATTCAACTCTTTCAGTAGTGAATCTGGTGGCGATTGCTCACCGGCCCATCTTCCGCGCCAAATTTTGAGTTCAACTTGGAGGTTGCTGAACCGGGGAAAATCATTTCTATATGCTTCTAAATCCTCTACAATCTGTAAGGTCTGTACTATTAGATTCTGCTATAAGGCTAGGGATTAGGCTAATCAATGTCGATACTACACTTGTACCATCCGGAGCGAATCGATCGCACATCTGGCAGCTGACGTCATCAATAAATGGAATGGCAATTGATCTCTTGTAGAATTCTAATAGTGATTGGGCTGGATAGGTTGATCGATGTATGTTTCTCCACTTAGCCCGGGGGACGCTCTCATTTGTACCAAGTTTGCCAGCTACGTCCTGAATGTCTTTGTACCAAAGAGCGAATCTGGCATCAATATCCGCTCTGAGCATAGCTATATCCCTCTTAACGTCTGCCAATGATAAGTACACTGACCTGATATCGATGTCCCATTTTTGTAGTCATATCGTTATTTCTCGGAGCGGCTGAAGGACATTTCCCAATATGATCAATGATACGAGCATCTCGAAGTTGTCAAAACTGCCAATATGCCTTGGGCGCGAGTTTTCGTATCAGCATCCCAGTTCCATTACTCCTCTATTAGTTTGAAAATTTCTTCGTCCTCGGAATAGAGATGTGAGTTGATAATGATGTCGCATGTAGTCTGAACTGCATTGGACAGATCCAAGAAATTATCAATTGCTTCGAAGCGCGCTAGCCATCTTGTCTTACACAGGCCTTTGAACTTGTACTGCCCAGTACTATCTTTTTGCTCTTGACGAGCTCTTTCGGCCAGAATATCAATCACACGTTCAAAGAATCCCTGCCTTTTGTGAGACGCATTGAAGAACAGATACGTCTCGTTTATTTCCGTGATAGCTTTCCTAATCTTGGGTAACTTTGATGCTGGGGCAATTACCAAATTTAATTCATGGCTATTACACGTTGTGTACACTGCATTAGGGGCATCTCTACGAAACAGTCCTTGAAGGCGACGATCACCAGATGACATTGCAGCTGTGGTGTTGTAAGCTTGTCCCCTCACATTTTCTAGTTTAAGCCCGCAATTAACAAGTTGCCCTTTAATGGTCTCAACCAGATGTGCAGCTGTTCCCCGACTGGCATAAGCAAAGTCAAGTAGGCCTTCTTTGATCGCGATGTTCTCCCCATTAAGATTCAGGTATCTTAGACACAATGAGAGAATATGCTGATTGGCGATGTCATCTGTGAGTTCATCTGCTAGTATGCAGCTCCAAGAAGCCACTTAATGGCTTCTCAGAGCATCTAATTTTAATACCCCTGACACTACCCTCCCCACACAACCCGTCTATGGCAGGGTTCACACAGCCACTACCTGTATCCTGCGTGATAAATAACATCTTTATTTTACCCTACCCTATCCTAGACAGTAAAACGTGTCTTATTGGACCACCTTATAGACCACATAGACTTAGTCGCCATAGACAGTAAGACTTCTCATATTGGACCACCTCATAGACTACAGACACTTAGACACCACAGACAGTAAAACCTCTCTTATTTGACCACAGACACAATAGAATTAAACATGTTATTGAAACACTTGACCTTATAGACCACATATACGTAGACGTTATAGACAGTAAAACCTGTCTTATCGGACCATCTCATAGACCAGAGACACTTAGTAGCTATGGGCAATAAAACCTGTCTTATTGGACTATGTCATTGATCACAGACTCTGAGCCACGACATACAGTAAAACCTATCTTATTGGACAACCTCAAAGACTAGACACTATATAGACAGTAAAACCTATATTATTGGACCACCTTATAGACCAGACATTATGGCCAGTAAAACTTGTTTTATTGGACCCCCTTATAGACCACAAACACGTAGACAACAGATAGTAAAATGTATATTATTGGACCACGTGATACACCACATAAACCTCGAAAATATAGACAGTAAACCTGTCATATTGGCCCACCTTATATACCATAACCACTTAATCAGCATAGACAGTAAACACTATTTTACTGGACGCCCTCATAGACAACAGACACTATAGACAGTAAAACCTGTCTTATTTGACCACATTATAGAGCACGGATGCCATAGATGAAAAAACCCTGTCTTATTGGACCAGATTATAGGCCATACTACATAGAAGTAAAATCTCTCTTATTGGACCACCTTGTGGACCACATACACTTAGTAACTATAATCGACAGTAAACCCTGCCATATTGGAGCACCGTATAGGCCACATACACTTAGGCTCAATAGACTGTAAAACATGTCTTACTAGACAACCTCACACACCACATACACGTTGGTATGATAGACAATAAACGCTGTGTTATTGTACCACCGTATAACCCATATATACTTAGTCATCATAGACAGTAAAACTCCTCTTATTGGATCATCATATAAATCACATACACTTAGATACTACAGACAGTAAAACATATCTTATTCGGCCACCTTATACACCGCAGACACAATCGAAGTAAAACATGTCTTATTGGGCCAGTGTAAATGATCGCAGTCTCTTATACATTATAGACCATAAAACCTGTCTTATTGGACCACATCATAGACCACAGACACTTAGTCACCATAGACAGTAAAACCTGTCTTATTGGAGTACATTATAGACAACAGACGACAGACACAATTGACTGTAAAATATGTCTTATTGGACCACCTCATAAACCACAGATACTTAGTCAGCATAAACAGTAAATGCTAACTTATTGGACGACATTTTATACAAGACAGAAGAGACCTAAAACCTGTCTTATTGGTTAACCTTATAGACTACAAACAGTTAGATACTATAGGCATAACCGTGTCTTAATGGACCATATTATACACCACCGACAATATAGAAGTAGACCATCTCTTATTTACCCACTTCATAGACTACAAACACAACCGCTTAGACACACCAGACAGTAAAACCTCATAGATCACATACACTTAGTCAGCAGTAGACAGTTGTTGTTTTTGTTGTTGTTATTTTTGTTGTTATTTTTGTTGTTGTTGTTGTTGTTGTTGTTGTTGTAGCTGTTGCTGTTGTTGCTGCTGTTGTTGTTGTTGCTGTTGTTGTTGTTGTTGTTGTTGTTGCTGTTGTTGTTGCTGTTGTTGCTGCTGTTGTTGTTGTTCGTCTTCTTCTTCTTTTCTTCTTTTTCTTCTTCTTCTTTTGCTTGCTCTTCTTTTATGAAGCTAGTCGTAAAGACTAGTTCTGTGTACAGACCATACATACAAATCCAGGAGAGGACGGCATTGCATAAATCTGCTAAGAGTGCTACGAGGTGACCTTAAGAAAGCAGAACTCGGTCCATTCAAGTCAAGATTGGACCTGAGGAAGCTAAGGATTTCGGCTGAGGATAAGACACAGTGGGCAAAAGCGAAGGACTGATTGCAGCAGTAGGTTTTTTCTACTACTACAGCCGCAGAATACAGTAATCATACATACGACGTCATTTCTGATCTAACATGGATATACAAGTCGTCAATAATTCTGAAAATGTAGCACATTATATATGTTCATACATTTGTAAAGATTAGCCGGATTAGTTGTGTAATGCTTTGGCAAATTAATCTGTCACGGCTTTCGTCTACAGCTAGATTTGTAAGTTCTTAATGTCCATTTAATCATTAGAACACTGGCCAACAGGTATACGATTCTACAACCATTCTGAACTGGACGATAATAGTGCAGGTATCTTTCGAAACAACATCGTGCAAGACCAATTCAATTTGAAACAACTTTACATTTTTCATTTGGTTCTTGGTGTCAACTTGGAAAACCTACAGTGATTACTAACAATCCTAGAGTGCCTAAGCGGTTATATATACAGAAGTATGGCATCTGCTTTCAGAGGCGACATGACACCATGGTGCGATATCTTCGGTTTCAAATACATTCCACTGGATATTATTATGGTCTAATGTTACTGTTTTACCACACAGAAGTGAAAATGATGTCATACAATTCACCTAACGACGGCTGTATAAATAAATAAATAAATAACGAAATACAGCTGAATCGATCCACACGCCATGGATATTTTAATGTTGTTCTTGACAGTGGCAACCACATAAAGCGTGTTCATCTTTTACAAGAGGAATTGCAGATCAAAGAAGATACTACTATTAATAATTCAAGTCAACAAAATGAGACAGATGTTGATCCGTTATATTCAAGTAGTACATTTATGGAATGGATAGACCAATTAAATGCAATGACGCATTTTAAGAAGTGTCAGAAGTGTGCATTCAACATTTTACTTAAAGACTATAAAAATTAAATTGTCTGCTCATTGAAACTGTCCATAATTGGTGGCGGTGATGTCAGAAAGAGATTTTTAGTGAACTCCCTTATAGTGTATATTCAAACTAATTTTCAGCTCGTTTCGAGAAAGTTAACAGTTCTTGTGTTTACATCAACAAGAACACCCTCTCTAGACATATTCATGGCCAACCAATTAATTCACTATTATGAGTATATATGCAGAAGTTCTCGAAATATCAGCCCCTTCAATCACAGGCCTTACACAATTTACTTGATACGTTTCATGGTGTATATACTATAATGTGTAGGTGAACATTTTTCAACTTTGCCCAGTTGGTTTGGTGGTAGGGCAATGTATAACAAGAGGCCCAGGGGCCTGTGACGCCCACCTGGACCTTTAGCATTTGAAACATTTTCATTTAAATATACATGATTCTTTACATTAAAACAGATAGCCACCGGAAAAATTGACCAATCAAAATTCTGAATACAGGTTCTAGAGACTACCACCATAAAATGCATCTAGTTAAATTTGTTTGAAATATGTCACGCAGCTAAGGAGGAGTAACAGTTTGACCATTTCCGGTAGAGTTTTCATAAAATCTACGATTTTCATACACAAAATTCATCAATCAAAATTCTGAAAAGAAGCTCTAGAGTCCACCATCATAGAATGCATCCGGTCAAATCTGGTTGTAATATGTCAAGCAGCTAAAGAGGAGTAGCATTTTGACCATTTCCGGTAGATTTTTCATAAAATTTCAGATTTTCACGCCAAAAATTGATCAATCACAATTCTGAAAAGATGTTCTAGAGCCTACCACCCCAGAATTGATCTAGTCAAATTTGATTGAAATATGGCAAGCCACTAAGGAGGAGTAGCATTTTGACCATTTCCGGTAGATTTTTCATAAAATCTGTTTTTAACCCAAAAAATTGATCAATCAAAATTCTGAAAAACGTATGGAGGGGAGCAGCTTAGGATCATTTCTGCCAAATTTTGGTTGAAATCGGTCAAACCGTTAAGGGGAAGACGCTATTTGTCGGACGGACGGACAGATGACGGATGGACAACGGATGGACGGACGATGGACGGACGGCCGCATGACATACGCTCACTTATGAGATATTATGGCAACAGTTTGAACCAGTTCTTCTTCTGGGGTCTCTCCGACAGAGTGGTGATGCCGCATTTGTTAGACTATTGAAGACCTCTTAGGTGTGCTACTTGACTCAGATTCTGATTTACTGAAAAATCGGTTATCAGACATTGGCTCTGATCATGTTTTGCATGCACTTCATATTTCTCCTACAAGAACAGACGTCCAAGCATGCAATGATAGGCGTCAATTACAATAGGACACCACCATTACATTGTTTAATTCTATTCACTACTTTAGTACTCAAGATTCCACACCTGGTGCTAATGAACCAGAAAACTTGATTCCAAAAGATTATCCTGATGCAGGGAGCTTGCCAAGTAAATTAAGCCGGTTTCATGGTACGGGCAAAATGCTTATGAGAAATATTATTGTCTGCGGCTGGGATGGTAAATGGCGCCACAGTTGTTTCGTATGAATATTCCGCACAGCATGCAGTGGAATCTCTAACTGTCTTATTTGATTATCCAATTCAACTGCAGGACAGATGTCAACAGCATATACGGTTTCAATTACACTGGTACATCACACATTTCTTGATCGAGGTCCCATGGCACCGTGTCGTTTAAGAATCCCATAGAAGGCACCTGGGTACATATTTTGCAGATACCGTTACTCTAAATTGTCTCTGTCCGAGAAAGCAACCATTTTCAATAATTCCCTTCAAAATGTACACCGTTCTGTCATCTGTAAAACATAGAAAATCCGCTCCTCAATCTTGTAGCACATTGTGATGTTAGAATCGGCCTCACACGAGGAACTATCCATGTTCTAAATGTTAGTTGAGCTGTTTTCGTCGAATCCATTGTCTGGATGGAATCTAGTAACACTCAGGCATAATATCTACTTACCGTAATAATTCAGTTCCTGGAACTCTATCAAAGCTGTAAGTATATCCAATATAAACGTTTATTTTCGCCAAAGAAACATACCAATATTTAGCAAATATGTTCCAAACTGTGAGCCACAAATGTATTATCTGGTAGTAGCAGGTAATTTATATCACAGTTCGCCATTTCAAAATAGCCTTTCCTAAATTTATATACTTGTTTCACGAAAATGAACAAAACTATATAGTAGACACACCAACATCTTCGTCATGCTTAGGCTGTGCAATAACTCCTGGAAAGTTCCTGGAACTGAATTATCACAAAGTAGCCATTCAACGTTTACATGTGTTATTAGTTTTCGTACAGACGATACAGTCGACGAACACGGCTTGACTACTATCTACAACCTCTAGGAGTAGTCCAATATACAAGGATGATTGTAGCATCACAATTCACTACACGACTTCAGGGAACATGTTAAAATTAGAACTTTTACAATAGCTTTATGATAAGGTTTCACAAAAATGTCAATATTTGACAAATGCTCCTACATCACAATATGTAAATATGTCAACTGATCACTATAAAAATAAATAATTTATGTAATGTTCAATTACTGTTATTGTTGCTCTTTCTATTAGAACTAATTTCAGTGAACCAACATAAACATTTCTCTAAATATTTTTATTTATTTTCAATACACCATGAAAGCACTGACCTAGTTTTGATACATGCGCCCCTTTACCTCAAGATCTATCCATATACCCATCGTCCTATTGCAGGGGTGTCGTCATCCTACTCCACTATTTCACTACTGTGCTTGCAGGCTTTTGATGTTTGCGCTAAGTTCACGAAATGTCATAAATATAAACATGAGCTGGCAGCAGTCAACTTCCGCCAATGAAATTGCTCGATATGAAATAAAGGAAATATGATTGGCAGACTGAAAACCACTAGAAATGTCACGTCACAGAGGTGGAGATCAAAGAACTAGAAGTATGGTCACATACAGCGGAGGCATATTAATGTAGCTCGCGGGGGTACGCACTGGTCCGTCATGTCGCTCCACTCCACCTCACCACATGTGCATGATGCGCAGGAGGGCTGGTTAGCTGCGGTTCTCGGGTTGCAGATCCCGTATTGCATCTCTCCGGAAGGTACAAAGACAGGCCTCTAGAGCTGGTGGAACGTTCACATTCCAGTGGAGCTGTGTGACCATTGCCACTGAGATTTAGCCACCCGGTATTGTCCCAACTGTTGGTATCACCGGTATGACGGTCCATTCTAATTTAGAAACATGGACATGATGGTAATAATTAAACAGTCACAAATTGATCAACTATACAGGCAATATCACTCGTTTGACAGAAATGAGCAAATAATACAGTACAGAGAGCCATCCGGTGTTCTTTCTACATGGTTTCGCCGAAGGTACCATACATATGCTTAACTCGCAGCAACGAGGTCGCTTGGTAGTTTAATATAAACTAAATATACCCCTAACACACACACACAAAACACTGTTGTTGCGAGAAGAAAGTGTCTCGCGCAGGCCTCCATCACAGGAAAATGCCTTCAACCCCGAAGTGGAGGAAAAGAGCTGGCAAAAAGGGCCACTCTTTTGTTCAAAACGAAAATGCTAAGTGCTGGTCAATCCTAGGGAAGCCATAATTAATGTGATGCACGCTGGTTTACGTGAAGACGGGGACAAATGATTTCCGAAGAATTCACACGTCGCAGTCGTATGTTGGTCCAAAGTTACTGCATTGGTAGTTGCCGCTTTATTTTTGCAGGCCTTCTGCTACATTCTAACCCACCATTTGGTTGTTAGATACGAGTACAAGCTTTGGCCGCAAGTGGCAGGGATTCCTACCTAACTTTAGACATATACATCTAACAGGCGAAGATGCTCGGCTTCCCGTAGGTCGCCCTGCATAGCATCTACCCCGAAAGATAGCGTGCGTACATGTTACAGAGCAATAGCTTCCGAATCGAATAACGATCCGGTCACCATGGCCCCGGAACCACATATAACAGCACTAGGACAAGTTTACAGCTCACAAAAGCAATTTAGAAAGCGCCATATCATTTATGATGGGGAGAAAGAGACGGATATCCATCGGCAGTGTCCTTCCCGTGAGGGCGTGGTCGATTATAAGACCTCACCCAGACACTAGAACGAATTGGATGGGGATCCGCATCTTATCCGTCACCGCGTGCTATGGAATTAACATTTTACCTGTCATTAGGGTTAAGTTTCAGAATGCCCATAGATGCACTGCAGGCCGGTGTTACAACATAATTATATATTTTTTTTCGCAGTGCTTCCTACATTGGCGGGGGAATCTAATTAACTAGTATCGGAAGATACAAGGGGCCGTGTGTGTAAATCGGCACTTTAGTTATCACCGCTCGGAAACCTCCGATAGTTTCCCAGAGTCGGATCCTGCTAACGTGCCGATGGTAGTCCAAACAATTATTAAGCCTTGCGGCTGGTGGATCGTGGAAAGAGACAATAACTCGAAATTAATAAGAGGCCCTAAGGTAACTTGCCAATTTTACACAACCTAGCCGGTGTGTGGTGCTACATTTCCACTACAACCAGAAAAGAGGCGTACACTATGCGTCTCTTGAGGAGAAAATTGTCCCTAAACACTTAAACCTATCCTATCGAGCTAGAATAGCCAGGTTTAGTCGGTAATATGTCAGGCTCGAGTAATTAGAGCATGATCAGCGACCTCAGTGTAAAATTGATGCTGGGGGAATATAGTGACGCGGATATAATGTTGAGGTATAGTATTACCTAGCGCACTGCGTCCTAGAGTTTTTATAAATAAACAAAACATATTAACTAGGATGCCTACTTGCCATATACGCAACTAACTAATACAGTGTGAACGATACATATCACAGGTCATAGGACCTTACGGTGCTGTTAGTTGCAAGCACCCACAGAAAATAAAGATAATATACACAGTATGAAACAGAAAGTATAAAAATGCGGTCTTAGGACCGGAACGGCACCTATTTGTCATCAATGCCTATTACGGAAATAATTAAATGCACAATAGTATAGCTACTTGAATACCTATTGGTCATCGGTCCAGTAAGAGTTCATATGTCACTGAAATTGATACACTAATATGAAATAGCGCGAGATGGCACGATCTTAACTTCCGCAAGCAGGTTTCCGCAGGCTGGTTTCCGCAGGCAGACTGTTGATGCGGCTCACTCTCAAGACGGTGAAGAAGAACAGGTAATAAGATGTCCAGTAGATAGACAATTTAACTGATACTAGATTAAAACAGATGTTGTAAAGTTTCTGTCCGGCGATGGTTGTTTGAAAGTTGAGAATTGCCCATTAACAGAGAGGGCTACTATTATGAATAATTATGCATGTACAACAACTGGGTATACGGTGTGGGATACGTCGCATAGCCCTTGCGGAGCACCGTGCAAAGTCCCGCCAGACTGTGGTCTAGCAGTTAATCATCACACGCGACATGCAGCACGGCAGTTTGAATCCACTTTTCAGCATGGTCGGAAGATCCGGTGAGTTATCCAGCAAGAATCACCATCAGCTCTACATTCTGTAGAATCACATCGGGCCCGCAAGGCCCATGGACAAGAAACGCCTCTAGAAAAAGCTCCGGAAAGGGAGTTCTTACTTTAATTAAATTTTTGCCCCCCCCCCCCGGATACCCGTACGGGAGCATCCAAAATTGTTGTATCATAGAAAGTCACTATAAAACTGCTCACCGGCGCAGGAGATCTCAATTCCGAGTGGCACTGCTGCTATGTAGGTACCGCAGACAGTTAGCCGTTCCCCCGGCTAGCACTGCGCTGGCCCAGCAGTCTTGTTGACGGATCGGCTTCCACGATTTTTCGATTTTTTGGTCCCTTTTATATGGCTCGTGACGTCAGAGGCAGGCGCTTCAGCCAATCAGTGGACGAGCAGTAGCCAATCAGCGTGCAGCCAGAAGTGGTGACGTAGCTATCACGTGGACAGCACATTCCCCATTCAGTTAATGCATATACGCGATTACGACGTCAAAAGCAATATTTTGAAAATAATTTAACGGGAGTTTTAATGATAACTCGGTCATTTCGTGTCCGAATTGTAAAAAGGTCTGTGATCCTCGTTTAAATTCTGGTCCTGATCGGTACCAAGAACGGCGAGAACGTTGTGATTTGAGAAAATCACGAGTTCTAACTCAGTACACTATAAGCACACACTCTCTCTCACAATCCTGACACATGTTGCCAGGGAAGCTCTGACCCGCGCGAACGCGCGCTACCCGTTCTTAGGGACTTAGCCATGTTTAATGGAAAACCTCTCTCATAGGGCTTATACCCACGTACTATCCTACTCAGTGGGGGGGGGTGAGCTTGGAGCGAATCCGGCATGGCCGTCTTGTACCCAGCTTAGCCGGGATGGTCCGTATCCATCCGGTCGATCCGTGCTACACCAGTGGGCGTATGTTACTACGATGTCATACACCTTGTAACTAATATCCAAAGAATTTATCGAACACAAACAATAGGCTTGTTGTCCTCATTGACTAAATGTAATATAGTCACCCATCTTGGTTAAATATTATACGCTACACAACTCCCATATGTTTGCTGATGATGGAACGTTATATACCGCAAGCAAAACAGTAGACGATATTACATACAATCTTAACCAAGACACAGATCTAGTATTCAAATGGTATGATGCTAATCGTCTGTCACTCACTACATTAAAAACTAAAAGCATGTTAATTACCACCGGACAAAAGCAAAGGCTTCTCTCACACAATGGATTTCACATCTCTATCAATAAAACATCTATAGAAAGAGTCACGACTACTAAATTTCTGGGGCTTATAAGGAACGAGAACCTTACATGGTCTGAGCATGTTAAGCAACTAACCATATAGGTAGCTACGAACATACATCTGCTATCCAGAACTGCCAAATATATGATATTTACAGCAGGAAAACCATTCTATAATGCTTACATTTTGACAGCAATTTACATTTCCAGAGTGTCTACCCATCATATGACCTCCTAATCAACTACGTGATGTGTAGACTGACATCATATGAATGACGTCAACAAGTACGTCACGAATGCATATTTGAAGACGGTCTATGCGTTGTTGTACACATTGTATGTCTTTACTATTTAATAAATATTCTGTTGAATATTTTGAAACTAATTTGACTGGCCGCTGTTGCTGCCATAGACAGCAACAGCGCCCAGTCAAATTAGTTTCAAAATATTCAACAGCTTCCCTGTATAGTTCTCAGGAAATTGATAGTCAGGGCATTCGGAGATCAATCAATCCCAACGCGGCGAGGTGTGGGTGGAGCTTAGCTAGTGATGGGCGGGGCATAGCTGAAAGTGGAATGGTCCATTGATTATGCAAATAATGTATGGGGTAATTGCAACCAGGGCCTATTAACCAAAATTCTTTAAAAGACTACAAAGGCGTGCAACAAGACATATTACTAATATCCATGAGGGGATTGCAGGAGACGAACTCCTCAAAAACGCAAACATCATACCTATTTCCAAATATATAAAACTACAAAAATCAAAGACGATATATAAGATCTTGTACGACAATGCATTATGCTACCTAACATCACAGTATATGTATGCAGATACAGGAAACATGCGAACTGGGAATGCCATCAATCAGATACTCGGTATACCGAGGCCACCAGTCAGATGCTCGGTATACCGAGGCCACCAATCAGATGTTCGGTATACCGAGGCCACCAATCAGATGCTCGGTATACCGAGGCCACCCATCAGACGCTCGGTATACCGAGGCCTCAATCGGAAGCACTTAAGACCAGTCTGGCATACTCTGGAATACAAATCTGGAATGATATACCACTGAAAATTAGGCAAGCCAAAACATACAATCCATTCAAATCCCAATGGACTGGGCATTTCAGATAGAAAATACAACTACAACGCTACCATCACCTAATTGAACAATTTAATTTAGATAAAGAGGGCCGTGCGGCAGATACTGTTATATACATTAATCATGTTACCCTCTAAAGCTAAGTTCAAATAATAATAATAATAATAATAATAATAATAATAATAATAATAATAATAATAATAATAATGTTGATGTTTTATACGTTTTGTTTCTCAACTTATAATAAACAATCATTCTGTAAGTATGGCTTTGCAATACATGTCCCCTACCTGGTGATATAAATCTTTAGAGATTGACAGTCAAAACCTCCATTGATAATTGACAGAAGCAGCTGAAACTCGAGCTTGATCTGTAACTTCTTATAACAAAGCAATAAACCAAGTTTGTCAAATGGGCACATAACTCCATTAAAAATTGATGCAAACGCCTGAAACTTGAACAAAGCAATGTACCAATTCTCAGTTGAATATATCGAAGGGCTGCGAAAACAATTGTGTAAAGATAACATTTTTTTGTATTTCATAAGTTGGAAGTGGTAAGAGTCTAAGTCTAAGAGCGACTGAATGGATAAGGCCGAAATTTTGGAGATATGATATTGATGACTAAGGGCCATTAAAGTTTGCTCAAGAGAAGTTGATACATAAAGAAACATGGCCTCTGTTTTCTTGTTACAAGTCTGCTCAAATCATTAGAGTTTTACTTTTTGTTAATGACCATTCTAGTTGAGATGCTTATGGTCCAGGTGAGCGATACAGGCCCCTTGGGCCTCTTGTATTAGTATTTGTACAGAAAATAAACCGTGAGCTGTAGGCCTACTGTGATAAAGTTCTTTTTATGATTAAAGAATATTAAGAAATTACAACACCCCCACCCCCAACCCCGCCCCCATCACCACCACCCCACCCCACACACACCACACACAATGATGTGGCATTTCAAACAAACTCATAATTCACCATATTAATATACGGGTTCAAACATAGGAAATAAATTCACCACATAGCATACAAACCGCTCTGTATGCATAGTAATAGGTAAATGTAATAGGTAATAGGTAAATGTCCGTACGAGGAATTGGGTAATTCACCTTTCCAGAGTACCCACCCATCATATGACGTCATAATGAACTGCGTGGTGTGTAGAATGACATCATAATGAATGACGTCATGAATGACGTCGATAAGTACGTCACGAGCGCATATTTGAAGACGGTCTATGCGTCGTTGTACAAATTGTTTGCTTTTACTATTTAATAAATATTCTGTTGAATATTTTGAAACTAATTTGACTGGGCGCCATAGGCAGCAACAGCACCCAGTCAAATTAGTTACAAAATATTCAACAGCTTCCCTGTATAGTTTTTAAGAAATTGATAGCTAGGGCATTCGGGGATCGATCAATCCCAACAAGGCGAGGTGTGGGTGGAACTTAGCTAGTGATGGGCGGGGAATAGCTAAAAATGAGAAGGTCCATTACAATCAAACGCCGGACTTGAAGCTAAAGTTCTGGCGGTTGTAAGTCAGAGATACGCTCTGCTTTTGTGAAACAGGCGTCACTGGGTCGGTCGGTTTTACGTCGGACGTTGCTTAACGTCCGTCGTCATTTAACGCATCAACGGTGCAATAGGCCCCGCTGTATTCACGAAGTGTGTAAGTTACGCACCTATTTACGCCCCTACTTATTCCATATTCACGAAGGGGTGCCTAACTCACGTCTAAAAGCGTAACTTATGCGCGGAGCTCTCTAAAATTCCACGGCTAGAACCAGCTGTTCACGAGCGTCGCTTATGACGCGAACACGGTCACCAATGTCAAATCTTTCTGTAGACCGCGAAGAATAGAAGTGTAAAAGTATCACAACCTTACGTAACTTCATGTTTTCCCGATCCTCGTTGACAAATATATGGAGAACTGTATAAATATTTACATAATCTTCTAAATTAACGTATTTAGTAAGGAATGTTTGGGAAATAAGAAAATACGAAATAAGGACTAGGTTACTATATATAATATAGGTTTTGCGAGTGTACAACCTACTTGGTTGGAGAAGACTCGGCGCAAATTGGAGATTACGAAAATACTGGTCGGTCAGCATTTTACTAATATATGCCATACCAGCATTTCCGATAAATATTCCCGCAATAGATACTTTGATTAACAAGTTCATAAACAAGAGGTGAAATGGACTTCCACCACCCTCGCACTAGAGCTCCCCCCCCCAACCCACTTAGATCTGTATCAGCCACAAATTCGGCCTACAACGCGTGTATCTGCAAGTTCCGTAAAACACGCCATAATACACACCCCCTCTATGCCTGTGGCGAAAATTTCAAGCCTACATTCGATTCCCAATAATCGAATCCAAAATAAGTTTCACTGTTCATGAGCAGAACTTATGACCCTTGAAACTGAATACAATCTCGTGCAAGAAAAGATTTGATATTTAATTGAAACATATTTTATTGTACCATTTGCACAATGGGTCGGGCACGAGTTCTTACACCTTAGATTTATCCTCTCCCAACAGAATTGTTATAAACAGCCAATGATTGTGAAACACTAAAGTAGACAATAAATTAAAAGGTGTGTGTGTGCACACGTGCGTGCGTGCGTATGTGAGAGAGAGAGGATGTAAACAGATTGGAAAAGAATAGAGAAGAAAAGAACAGCTCCTTCAAACATTTACATGTCGGTTAGCTGCTTGCCATTAATATATATAGTTAGATAATAACGAATAAATCAATTAAGAGAACATATTCATGGTTATTCCCTACCGTCTTCATTTACCCCCACCCACCACAACCCCTCCTCTCAACTCCCACCCACCGTGCTTTCACCAGGTCTTCTATTTTCGTTTCTTACAAGAGACAAAAAATAAGAGATTACATGCTTTCGCCATTCCGTTTTTGTCACATTCTAAAATTGCAGTGTTTTTTCCACAATTTTTTTTGTATCACTGATAAGGTTGTAGAATCGTAGGCGTATGAGCAAAGTCTTTCCTGCGTCCACGCCCACGTCCACCCACAGACACCACCCCTACACACAGGAAGTTTCAAGTTTACTGAAGTACTCTCAAGTCACAATGTGACATATGGGGATTACAAAATAATAGCTAATTTTTACAGGTCTGAGTGAGATTTACCATTAAAAGATATTATTATTATTATTATTATTATTATTATTATTATTATTATTATTATTATTATTCATACCAAGCTTATTGTTATCATCATTGCTATAATATGAACATTATTGGTGAAGACATTCTTTGTTGCCCAGATTTAGATTTCTGGTCTTGCATGCATAAAAATCCAGGTTACTTTTAAAAACTGTTCCTTATATATGTAGGACAAGAAATCTAAAATATAGGAACAGTTTTTAAAAGTAAACTTGGTTTTTGAAGTAGTAGACGAATATATATATATACACCTGTGCAAAAGTTAAGCACCACCCTATTTTCACGCACATGCGAGGTTATATTCATGTGCTATGAAGAAAGCAATAGCATAAACATTTATGTACCCATCCTTCTTAGTGCAAGAGGTAATAATGCAACTAGAGGAATGCTGATTATGATGGTGGGGAAACACTGTATGTTTTTGTTTGAACTTGAAAACGAGGCCTGAATATGGTTACGTTGACACAACTGACAACTATTGCCCTACAGTTGACACACGTGGCTAGATTGTCATTAATGGTGTCTGAAAACGAAGTTTAACATCTGTGCACGAGTTTGAGACTGTCATTATTAATACCGGGTATATCCACCTTGTGCCTGGATGACGGCCTGGACACGACGTCTCATGCTGGTCACCAACCGACTGATACGCCATTGTGGTATTCGTTGCCATTCAAGATGGAGTGCGTCTGTTAATTCCTGTAGGTTCTGCACAGGAGGATCCCTCCTTCTCCCCATGTTTCCCAGAATGTCCCAGATATGCTCAATAGGGTTCATGTCAGGGCTCCTTGCTGGCCATGGTAGGGTTTCGATGGCATTCTGGCGGAGGTATTCATGCACAGCTCTAGCACGATGTGGTCGGGCGTTGTCATCCATGAATATAGGGTGGGTTCCAGGTGCATGATTTACAAAATGAGGGACCACAACTCTATCCAGTATGGAATCTTGATATCTTTGTCCATTTAGTGTTCCAGGTACAGTCAACAGATCCAGCTTACAATCAAATGAGATGCACCCCCATATCATAACGGAACCTCCACCAAATGGAACTTCTTCCATGATGTTACGTTGGTCGTACGCCGTGCGTCTGGACCTCCATACACGAGTTCGACCATCTGTGGCATGAAGCAGGAACCGACTTTCATCGGACCAGTGTACCCGTCTCCAGGATCTCATGTTCCGGTGTCTTCTTTCGTTGCACCACCTCAGACGCTCCTCTTTGTGGTGTGCAGTGAGGAGAGGACGTCTGACAGGTCTCCTAGCTTTCATGCCAGCAGCATACAGTCTCCTTTTGACGGTAGACATTGACACTCTATTGCGCGTTTCCCATTGCTGGCTGAGCACTCTGCTGTTGGTGAATGGAGATCTCCTAACAAGGCGTACTAGGGCTCGATCATCACGGGCAGTAGTCTTCTTCGGTCTTCCAGATCTAGGCCTGTCCTTCACCTCGTTAGTTTGCCCATGTTTTGCAATCAAACGACTGATTACAGTATGGTTAATGTTCAGCTGTCTGCCAATTTCTCTGCATGACATACCAGTGGTATGCATGCCTATGATTTGCCATTTCACACGATCACTTAATCTTCGTCTTGCCATAGCGGTTCACAATCAAGAGCTAATTCTCTCTGTACAAATAAACCACGGTCATGAACAAAAAATTCCTAATCTTGTCGCCTAAATCTGTATGTAATGTTCTACACCTCAGACTGGACTTTTACATAACTGAACACGTGTGCTGTTTCCCGCCACGCACGGACATCAAGCGGCGTGAAGTAATGTATGCCTGTGCATTTCGTACTTGGAATTATGTCAGCTAACGCGGGGACAAAAAGTATGGCAGCCTAGTTGTACCATCATGTTTCTACGTTCTATTGTTTTTGCTGGTGCTTAACTTTTGCACAGGTGTGTATATACCTTGATCATTTAATACCGTATTGATTGTTCTGGTTAGATTATGTATATATATGGCCAGTGGCCATCCGTTCATATGTTTTGTTTATTTATAGGAAACACTATACAGCAACACTTATATATGCAGCACTTTCTCCCGTCACCAACAATTTTTCACAGAGGTCGCTGTCCGTGCTATAACTCTGTTTAGCCCGGCATGCAACCGACTAAACCTTTTCCATTCAGCTCGATAGGATAGATTCAAAATGATTAGGGACACTTTCTTCATTACATACTCTGTAATATACTCTTCCGGCAGTGCAATAATCTAGCCCCGCACTCCGGTAAGACTCATAACTCCAAGATTTTGTCTCTCTTCATGCTCCACTCAACCTTGTGGCTTCTTAATTGTTTGGATGTCCCCATCCGCAACATGGGCTGATCCGACTCTGGGAAACTGTTGGGGTTTCCGAGCGGTGATGGCCAGGGTGCGGTATCACACACATTCCCGCGTATCTTTGGATACTTAGTGGTTAGCACTTTAGCCAATGTAGGAAAGCACTGCGAAAACATATATTAATTATTATTTTATTTACTGAACAAATCACCCGCACCGCAGTGCAAAGCAGGGCAACTTGTATATAAACCTAACGACAAGTTAAACGGTTAGTTCCATAGGACCCGGTGACGGGCGAGATACATACCCCCACCGAATTCCGTCAGAATGTCTGGGCATGATATTTAGATCCTGTTCGGAGATCTTACTAAGTAACATGTATGAGCGCTGTCTTCAGTATTGATGTCTTAGGGCATCTGTTCTCAGTGACAGCCGTGTCTAATAGCTAGGTAGATACCAGCCAGTTTTGTGGCCAAAAATAGTTCTTGTTTTTAAAACAACTAAAAAGCTAATTAAGCAAAGCAGAAAGTCCACATAAATAAAGCGGCAACTGCTAATTCAGCATACTAAGAATCACATAAGACGGTGATGAGGGAATCCATCGGGAATCGCTCGTCCCGTCTTCACGTAAAACAGCACGAACCCCTATAGTCATAATCTCACTAGGTATGGTCTTTTCTTTCTCAAGAATTTTTCGTTGAAATATTAGAGTGGGCCCTTTTTTGCCTACTACTCCTCTCCCACTTTAAGCAGTGGCGACACCTTCCCGAGACGGAGGCCCGCGCGAGGCTCTTGCCTCTCGCAAGGATTAAGCGACGATGGTCCACGCGAGGATAATACTCCTCACACAAACTAGCACTAGGAGTTGTGCCCACATGAGGCACATAACTTTTCGTCCGAGATAACCTTCTTCCTTTCAGCTTAGAGGTATAACTTATATTAAGTTAATTAGTTAAGTCTCGTGTATGGGAGCCTCCCTTGCGGTGATGCCGCTGCGGACCTACGAGTCCGTGTGGTATCTCCGGGAGCCCCATGTTTAAAAGTTCATCTACCTGTCTTTATGTCTCGTATTTTCGTATGCCCTTACTGTAGTTTTATCTAGCATATTTATAATTGTTTATGTAAAATCATTGTATATGCTTATATTTTTAGGTTACCAAATCAAATCTTGTAAGTCCATAGATCAGGAAACTGCTATGGACAGGTATACTGGTGACACAAATTCTTGGGATGAGACAGTTGTGTTTAATGTTCGCGACGATGGTCGCACGGCCCCACCGGAATGATAGAGTTCCACCGGCCTTAGGAGCCAGATTTTGTTTCCCGCAGGGCAGTCTCGTACAAGGTCCGTCACCCCGAGACCGGATGCTAACCAGCGTCATCACTCATCGTGCACTTGCACCGCGGCGAGTCGACATGATACACCAGAACGGCCCGACACTACCCAGCGAGCTACATGACACGTGGCTAAGGAGTCACTCCTTGACTCTGAGACCCGTCGACCGGCAACATGTATGTGCCATCAGCCTGAGGGAGCGGTCCAATGGGTATGTGCCAAGAAAGGCTACCTCGGCTCATCCGCCAGGAGAACACAATTCCCTAAGTGAACGTAGGCATGAGCCGTTTGCCGCATAACTCATATGTGTCTGGACCTAATAACTAAAGGTAAGCCTAGCTCCTCACGAAAGACCATTAAAATAATGTGGCGTCAACTAAACCAGCCATATGTTTAAGAGATGACTGTGTCGGATTCTGTTGAAGACGGCGCCCCACCTCCATGTAATCCAGCTTCCACCCTACAACTAAATAATTATATACATATATCATTTAGCCAACATTAGCATTGATCTTAATGGGATTGCGACTTCGGCTGTAAGTTCTCCTCCGCTTCGGCATTGTAGGCATTTTCCTGTGATGGATGCCCACATGACGCACTTTCCTCTCGCAAAACCAAATTATTGGCCCCCTTGAGGCGTTAGTGTATATTAAATTAATTAGCCCACGCTAGGTACACCTTCTTTACAAGGTACCTTTCAGTTATATATATATATATATATATATATATATATATATATATATATATATATATATATATATATATATATATATATATATATATATATATATATATATATATATATATATATATATATATATATATATATATATATATATATATATATATATATATATATATATATATATATATATGGATAGGTTAAGTATCTTTGGCGAGATATAAGTGACGGCCATAACTCCACGTTGCCCTTATTTGCAGTTAACGATTATCAATTGTTAATATAGCATACCTTTAACATAAGCCAGCTTACGACTCGCCATGAATTACACCAGAAATGTAGGTAAAACTGCTAAAAATGCAGAGACACACCAGCTACACCAATAGTCATGACAACCCTGTGTCATTCACCACAGGTGGCAATGGTCACCCGGCCTCACTGGAACGATATCGTTCCACTGACCCTAGAGGTCGGTCTTTGTGGTCGCCGGTACCACGTGAGCCTCTCTCTCTCCAAGGCAAGCTAACCAGCCACTTAGTCGGGCCGACGAGCAATTACCGGACTCTGAGGATGAGCAGCTCGTTTGGGGGCAACATGATACCGGAGCTACACTGCACCCTGGAAATGAGTCTGTAGTTCTGCCTAACGAGGTCGGACTCGCTTGAGAAATGTGATTACAAAACAATGTACCATTTTCATATTAAAATGTTGATCATTTGGATGGAAGTTTATGCCCAGTAAAGATTCGTTCTGAAGCAGGATTAGTTTAATGTGTATCACTGACTATCAGAACTTATGCACCTATTAATGGTTTTCATAAATTCAACATAACAACTTATAGAAATTACCTTTCTAGCGGCCGTTGACGTAGCTCACCGTAATTGATGTTATTACCAGAGTCTACTAGATAGCTACTTTAGGAATCAAAGTGATTATTAGGATATTCGAGGTTTCTAGTGGCTTATAGGTTAGCCTATAAATAACACTTGCAACACATCTTTGGTTAATTATAAGATTAACCAGGTCCATACACAGCGTATTCTCTCTGCAGCATGTACAGCTGTTAGCTTATGATATTGACAATGCGCCACTGACTATTCTGAGAAGAATTTGAAAAAGTTGTTGCTGCATTGGTCATCAACAACTGTCAGTCGAATTGCATGAAACATTGTCAGAATATGTTACTACATTGAAGGTCATGCTGATTATTTTGAAAATGATTTGGCTGATAGTTGTTGAAGCAACAATTTTTAGTCAAATCGTTTTCAGAGCATTAGATAGCGGCACCTGTCTTCTTATTTTCGCTCGCTGATCATACTGCCAGTGCTGTAAGTGACTATCGACATGATCATAAGCGTTAAGTGCGTGGATCCATGGTTTATTAGAGTGCCCCGTGCGGCCTGGAACCTCCGTCTTCAGCACTCGAGGTTTCTGTCAGGGTTACCTCACCCTTACCTCCTTTAGTCACCTCTTACGACATGCAGCGGATACGGAAGGTGTATTCTAAGCCCCACCTACAGGGCAGCGGCACCTGTTATTTTGCTGGTTACTTCACAAATAATGTAAAGGAAAGTTGTGGCTGCTATTGCCAGCAACAGCTAGTTATCAGTCAAATTATTGCATAAATGTCTCAGAAATAACAATTAGAATCGACATAGCCTATTACAGTTGTATCCTCTTAATACAAGCTATGCAGGTGATCCGCTCACCTCAGAGGCCAACAGTAGACTGGCTTTCATTAGTGCGATGGGAATGGATTTATACTGGGCTTTGTGCGACAGTGAGAACAATAGAACCCAAAATAATGATGGCTACAAATATTAAGGTAAAGCAGCTCAGAAGTAGATGATCATGACTGAAATTTGCAAATATTTTCCTATCTTATTGCTTCTCCCTTCGGAGGGGATGTAAAGCCATCAGTCCCATCTCGTGTGGTGTCTTGTGCCATGGGGAAACATAAAAGAACACACGGGGAGCTCAGATGTGAATGGGGTAGCGCGGATCGCCTTGTCGGGTACGAACTGGCACAGTCTATCTTGGTATGGAATTAATCAATACCAAAATTGAATGGGAAATTTAAAACTTCAAACAGAATCGAAATCGGTTCAGGACTCGCAGAGATATCATAAAATAAAAATGCACTATTTTAGCTCCAACTAAATAGAGACATCGATAGCACACGTGCTTGATAGGGTGAAGGTCGGTAATCACATGGTCAGCAACCATACCCTGTATGCAACGCGCGTGTTGATTGGCTGAGTCTGGCTGGTGCTATGTGACCATTTAGTATAAAATGAACTCTGAAAATCTAAAAAGAACAGACTGGAGGGGGTTTCAGCCTGAGTGGGAACACGCCCAATCTGCTCACTGCGTGGAGTGGTGCGCTTGTGCCTGATTCACACCACCGCAGATTATTTCAGTCCGGTTCCCATCAGGACAGCCATGCTCCACACTGCAAGTAAGGTTTTGGATGCTTCTGGAAGAACAACAGGGGCAAAAATTCAAATTAAAAGAAGGCTAACCCATACCACCAACACCAGAGGGACCTTCTCTGCGGTGTAGCCCTTTGGTCGCAATAACAACCGAAATTAGTATTAGGACAGTCGTGTTCATTGATATCTCGCCAGATCTGCCGTGCCATATCTAAATAGTTGTGACGAACAATGAACGCATCCAGCATTTCAGTTTAATGTTTTGACCGCAGTCCAGATTAGGACATTGCTTTACGGGCCGCAAGAGCTAAGCGACGCGGATCATCTTGTGCCAATAATTAGAAATCTTGCATTATATATCTACCACCGCAGCCTTCATAGGAAGGAAGGCATCCATCACATTCTCACCAAATACAGACATATCAATATTACGGTAGATTAGGATTTGTATAGTGTGTGTGGCTACCTGTTGACTTGACAAATTAGAAAGAATTCAATACCGAGCAACAAAACCTGTCCCACAAATCAGAGACTATAGCTACATGGAAAGACACGAAGCCTTAAATCTAATGTCACTGAGATATAGATGGTTTCAACCATTCAAGCTCATCAGGGATTTATATAATATTTATATAGGACCAACAATAAGACCAACTAGTATTATTTAGTAGCTTTAATAAAACAATTATATTACCACTACTGTGGGTGATCCAAATTACTGGAGGATTATCCTCACTCAACAACAACATTGATAAAGACTACTTTTTAACCATCCAGTATTACACAGACCAGAGGCCATAAGTTCAAGCTCAACATAAAACGTAGCAACAAAGATATTCGCAAGTACTTTTTCACTAATAGAGTGGTACCAAAGTGGAATTATTCCAGATAAAACTAGATATCTACTTTATTTGAATTTGACATGAACAGCCAGCCACACGTATACCAGACCATCACACAATCTTACTGTATTTCCACCTTCACAGTGGACAGATCTTCGAGTAGCCTGTGTATAGGCAAGAACATGTTCGGTACCGATTTCAATTACCGGTCTCTGCTTTCCACGAACTTTGTGGTTGCATGAGGAGACACTAACGTAGAGAAGGAGACTTGGATAGCGATAAACAGAAAAAGACAACAACAGATATAAGACCAACTACACAAGTCAACATGCTAGATGCAGCAGGGTGTAACCATGAGTGTATGCGGCACGCTGCAGATGGCACAGGGAACACCCATCTGCACCACAGCGTATCCACAAAACAGAGCTAAAGTTTTATATCTAATGTCACTGGAATATTGACAGGTTCGAGACTTCATTAGGCAATAAGAGCCATATCGTTCAAGAACAAACCTGATATCTACTTCCAAAAAAGACCTTTTGAATGGGACTGAGTGAGCCATACTATACCAATAACACCCATGCAATAACAAGCCAATGGCTTATTCCTTGTAAAATGATGACCACCTTAGGATACCTTAGGATGACTTATGGTCGTAGATCCCTAGATGGACTATATGACCATATCTCCACTCTGATTCTAGCGCTTCAGTGTCATACATGGTGTCTGTAGCTTTTACGTGTGCATCTAGGTTTGCTTTGAATTTGCCAAGGGTTGATGCTGAAATGATGTGCGATGGTAGTGCATTACATGTGTTAACGACTCGCTTGGTGAAACTGTGCTGTCTTAGATTGGTTTTTGAGTGGGATTTGGACAGTTTTAGTGGGTGCCCCCCTGGTGTTCGTAGTAGTTGATGTCACGAAAATATTTTTGCACACAGCTGGGTTGTACACTTCAGTAAGGATCTTTTAACATTCGATCATGTCACCGCATACACATCTGTGTCTCATTGATGGGATATCTATAATAACGTGACTAGATTGCTATAAGGAAGGCCTTTTAATCCTGGAACAAGTTTTGTTGCACGACGGAGAACAAATTCTATCAGGTCCATATCTCTTTTAAGGATTGGTGACCATACAGAAGAGACGTATTCAAGTACTGGTCGGACAATTGATTTAAATAATTCACTCAATGATGATGATGATGATGATGATGATGATTGTTAATTTTCTCGTGACCTACAAGGCAAGCGATGTCTGTAGAAAGCCACATATATCCAATATCCTGAGAATACTGAAGGAAGAAAACAACCAGGACCAAGTTGACAACTTTATGAATGACTCTGAAATGGTAGCCCAACTAATCCTTGAACACGAAAAACTGCCACAACTGCCAGGTATACAGTTATCATCTCAAAACGCTATACAAATTGCTAGAGTCACCCGTTTCCTCTGTTATGCTATACACCTTGCGAGATGCAACATATTAGGAATACCTGCAAGTGTCATCGTCTGCTAGCTTACACTTGTACAATTATCTAAATTAACTCACTGTACATATTGCATAGACTCGTAAACGTAAACGGTGGTTGTACAAAATGAACACTATAGGCGCCGATCGAGAACCGAGATATATATATATATATATATATATATATATATATATATATATATATATATATATATATATATATATATATATATATATATATATATATATATATATATATATATATATGCGGAGAAACACGATATATATATATATAAACTAACCAGAACAATTAATACAATATCAAATGATCAGAATTATATATCTTAGTACAGGTTAACGAACCTACTATGGTGCGGTTAGTCAAAACATCTCACAGAAAATGAGAATAACTATAAACATATACAGAAATTATAACTAGCAGTCCTAAGACTGGTACGGTACCTTTTAGTCAACGGGACTATTCTTACGGATACAATATAATTAGAAAAGTACACTTAGCGTCATTCCTTATTTGACGTGAGTTGATGCATTTTCTGGAAGCTGGAAAGTTCCCACAGGTTGGTTCCTGCAAGTTGGTTCCGCAAACAGGATTCCCGCAAGAACCTCATGGTGGGGGTACATCACTCAGGACTGTAAGGACAATGGAATGTCTAATGAGTAGTCAGCAAGAGATGCAATAGCATTACTGATGCGAAGAAAGTTCCCATACACCGATGGCATGGATGGAAGTTGTCAACAACCCGATCACAAGCGGGGGTTATCAGATGCAAATGAAGATACAAAACAAAGCTTAACGGTGCTGGGTACGTCAGCCAGCTCTGAGGACGCACCTGGCAAAGTTTACTTGCTGTCGTCGAAAGTTAAAAGAACCTACATGACATTAGTTCGGGGACGGTTGAAATACCACTTTTAGGCATGGCCGGCAGATTCAGCGAGTCATCCATCAAAGAACATCCTGCCTCTACATCTGTAGAATCACATATTCAGGCCATATAGGCCTCACCGCAAGTTCGTGTTCTGAAGTAGATATTGATACTCGTGAACGATAATTAGAAAGTTCCAAATTGCTCCCACAAGTAGGGAGTTACAAATTGTTTTAGTGCGGTGGGTTGGCTTACTGCTAGCTACGGGAGAGAACCCGACAGAAAGTGAAGTTATATGCGTAATATCCGTCGCTCAATAGTAGCTGGTACAGGTCCAACCTATTCGGCCCCTGGCCGAGGATGCTCTCGATCTCTGAATCGCATCTACTTTTATACTCCTCGTGACGTCACAGGCGCGGGCTCCAACCAATCATCGTTCGAGCAACAGCCAATCACCGCGTAGCTGATAATAACGTGGTAGAAGTTCTGCGTCCACGTGGTTATGACGTCATGGCAATATTTTAAAGATAATCAAGAAGGGTTTTCCATGGATTTTGAAATGGTTTACAGATTTAAAAATCCCGTCGAATTCTCTTCTTGATTAATGCCAGATTCCGCGGGAACAGGTAATCAAAAAGGAGTACAGGGTACCATCTCTCTACACTAAAAGCGTCATCCTATCTTGGTCGTAACCTATGTGCTCCATCATAAATCTTAGTCGTTTTTACAACGTGATCTCTCCCATAGGCCCATATCCGCTTATGGCTCTACCCAGGGGTGTGTGTTCAGGGAACGAATCCAGGATGGGTGGCGCATACCCAGCTTAGCTGGTATGGCCGGTACCCGACCGGTCGAACCGAACTACAATATCCATTGCTAGTGACCTTCCCGTGAGGGCGTGGTGGGTTCTAAGACTTCACCCAGTCACTACACCAAGTTGGATGGAGATCTGTGTCTCGTCCATTACGGAATTAATATTTTACCTGTCATTAGGGTTAAGTTCCAGAATGCCCAGAGATGCACTGCAGGCCGGTCTACAAAATATAATTTCTTTTTGCAGTGCTTCCTACATTGGCGGAGGAATCTAAACTAACTGGTATCCGAAGATACTGGGGAAGTGTATGTAAATCAACAACACCTTAGTTATCACCGCTCGGAAACCCCAATAGTTTCCTAAGAGTCAGATCCTGCCAACGTGTCGATTGGGAGTCCAGACAATTAAGCCGTGAGGCTGGAGGAGCACAGAAAGAGACAACCACTCATTATTAATGAGGCCCTAAGGTAATTGGCCAATTTTACACAATTTAGCCGTTGCATGGTGTTACATATCCACTAGAGTCTGTTACGGAGAGATTGTCCCTAACTACTTTAAACCTATCCTATTGAGCTAAAATAGCCAGGTTTAGTCAGTCACATGTCAGGCTCGAGCATGGTGAGCATGAACAGTGACCTCAGTGTAAAATTGATGCTGATGTAATATAGTGATGCAGATATAATGTTGATGTATAGTATTGCCTAGCGTACTGCGTTCTAGAGTTTTCATAAATAAACAAAACAGAATAACTAGGATGGCTATTTGCCATATACATAACTAATTAATACAGTGCTAACGGTAATTCAGGTCATAGGACCTTATGGTGCTGTTAGTTGAGAGCACACGGAAATAAAGATAATACATACAATAAGAAACAGAAAGTATAAAAATGCGGTCAGAAAGACCGGGTAGGTACCTATCAGTCATAAGTACCATTTACGGAAATAATAAAATGCACAATAGTATAGTTACTTGAGTACCTATTGGTCATCGGTACAATAAGAGTTCATAAATGACGGAAATTGATACGCTACAGTTGAGTAGTGTGAGATAGCACGATCCTGAATGCAGGGAAGATTTCCGCAAGCAGACTGTTGATGCGGCTCACTCTCAAGACAGTGAAGAAGAACAGTTAGAGAAAGATTCCCACTAGACAGTGAAAATAACCGATACATGAATTTACACAGTTTGTGATAAAGTTTCCGCCTGGCGACAGTAGTTTGAAAGTTACCCATTAACAGGAGGGCTACAGTTGTAATTAAATATGCATGTAAAAAAACTGGGTACATGGTGCGCGATATGTTGCATAGCTCTTGTGACGCACTGAGCAGAGTCCCACCATAACACATGCGACATGCAGTGCGCAAGTTTGATACCACTTTTCAGCGTTGTCCGGAAGATCTGGTGAGTTATCCATCAAGAATCACCATCAGCTCTACATCCCGTAGAATTACATCGGGCCCGCAAGGCCCATTCGCAGGAAGCTCCTCTGTGAAAGTTCTGAAAAAGGGAGTTCTTATATTATTTTATTTTGCCCCAGGATGGCCATCCGGGAGCTTCCAAAACTGGTATCGCGGATGTCCAAGACTGCTCACTGGTGCAGGAGATCTCAATTCTGAATGGCACAGCTGTGGTGTAGGTACCGCAGTCAGTCAGCAGTTCTCCCACATCTTGCACTGCGCTGGTCCAGCAGTCTTGCTGACGGGTAGGCTTCCACGCCGATGATGCTCTCGATTCTCGTTTTCTGGCTCCTTTTATACTACTCGTGACATCAGAGGCAGGACGCTCCAGCCAGTCAGAGGGCGAGCAGTAGCCAATCAGCGTGCAGCTAGAAATGGTGACGTGGCTATCACGTGAACTGCTCATTCCCCTTTCATTTAATACATGCACGCGATTACAACGGCAAAGCAATATTTTGAAAATAATTTTAAGTGAGTCTTTTGATAATAACTCGGCCATTTCTTGTCCGATTTTAAAAAGGTAAAAAGTTCTGAAGTCCTCGTTTCATTCCGGTCCTGAGCGGTTCCAAGAACGACGAGAATAGTGTGATTTAAAGAAATCACCAGTACCAACTCGGTACACTATAAGCACACATTCTCTCCCAATCCTGACACATGTTGCTAGAGACGCTCTGACGCGCGTGCATGCGCGCTACATGTTCTTACAGACTTGGCCATTTTAACAAACCCTCTCTCATAGGGCTTTATATACGCATACTATCCTACCGGGGCGGTGGGGGTGTGGGAGCGTGCTTGGAATGGTCCGTACCCATCCGGTCGATCTGTGCTACAGTACAAGCAACGGTACCGAGCATCCTCGCCAGGAAGACGTACTTGTTAAAGTAAGTAGGTGCTAAGCCATTTGCGGCCTAAAGTTTTGTGTCTGGTCATAAAATCTAAATGTTAGTCTAGACCCTTCAAGAAGGCCCGCTAAAATAAAACGGCACCAACTAAAATAATATCTTTAAGTTTAACACACACAAGGTAACGGTACTGAATTCTGTGGAAATCAGCTACCCCATCGTCAGTTAAAAGCTGCATGCATCCAACATCAAATAACTACACTAGGCTAAGCATATTATAATCTTTTACAATTCTTCAAAATAGGAGGGCGGCCCTTTTTACCGCTCTCCTCCTCCGCTCTGGCGTTGTAGGTATTTTTCCTGGACGGTGAACCTCACGAGGCGCTTTCCTTTCGCAAAATCATGACCTGTTTTTCCAAGTGGTAAGGGTACCTCCATTTTTTGCCCTTGTGTTTATAGACGGGCATCTCCCTCCCTCCCCTCCCCTCTCCTCCCTTCCCTCCCTCCCCCTCTCTCTCTCCCCACCCCCTCCCCCGCTTCGGCATTGTAGGCATTTTCCTGTAATGGGGGCACACACGAGGCACGTTCCTCTCGCAAACCAATAATTTTTGGCCAGCCTGAAGCAGATATAGTTTATATTAACCCAACTGACGTGCCCTGTCCGGACCCCCCCCCCCTCCATCACAGGGGTACCTTCCACGATACCCTCTATATATGACTAGATCAGTTAGGTACATGTGGCAAGATATATGAATAATACACCACTCTTTTGTTTTTATGTACACCGTTTAAACAAAGCAGCAAACGAGTACCATTGGTTGACTCTTTCTTTTTCTGAATGGTAAATTGTGTTAGTACCGCTTTTTCCACCTTTGGAATGACGACAAGACACACTTGTGACATGAACAGCCAGGATGAGACGGTAGTGTTCAATTTCCGCACGAGCCCACTGGGACATGATCGTTCCACCGGCCCTGGCCACTGGAGATGCGCGACATCCACTCCCCAACTCCGAGGCTAGCTAACCAGCAACACCTTGCAGAGGAGCCACATCCACCCCTGACGGCTATAGCAGGTGGGTGGGGTGGGGGTACAGAGATTCTATGGCTTGGATGGCAAGTACACTGAGTTGTACAGTTTCCCTGTTGACTAGAATAGGCAAAGGTTTCATCAAACCTACTCACTTCCATGCTATTTATTATATTTCCACCCCACAAGGGGCACTCTGGCTTGGGACAGCTTCAGCTTCCGCTTGTGGCAACTATAATGGTGGTAATAGCACGAAGTAGATGGGAATGGGAAGAGGAATGGGGCAACAACTTTTCCATCCCTCCCCTTGGAAAGCACAAACGAAAAGATCTTCAAATATGGTTTACTAGACCTAGTAGACCTGCTCCGAAGAGGGAGAGGACGAGTATGTGGCTCGTCATCGTCCTAAGCGTTAGTCAACTCCTGGCTTGGTAGGTGAGGGGTCGAACTGGACTAATGTCGGGAATATGTGTCTCTGAAGAGGCATTGGTCTGGGTACCAGTGTTGTGCGTGTCGCCCAACCAGAGCTCAGGCACTGGGTCGCCGCCATCACAAGGTTTAAGCTGATCGAAGTGGATGATTGAGGTCAGGCCATCTGAGGCGCGGATTTGGTAGGTCACGTCTGACTTCTTACCTACTACCACATAGGGGCCTTTCCACTGGTTTATTTAGCACGTTTGCAGAACGTCATGTATCGTGACCCCAAATAATTGTTCCCACCTCAAATGGGTCTCCATGTACATGGCGGTCATGCCAGGTTTTTTGGCGCTGATGTACAGTGGATAGTTTCTCTAACTAGCTCATGTGCCTGTTCTACCCGCTGGCGCATGAGTTCTACATATAGAGAGGGTGAGTTCTTTTCCCCAGGAATTCTGGGCATGGCCAGATCCAAGGGTAAGGCTAACTCACGGCCTAGCATTAACTGAGCAAGAGTGTAACCCGTGCTGGAATGTATTGAAGTGCAGTATGCCATGAGCACATATGGGAGCCACAGATCCCAATCACGACAATCAAGGTGTGTTTCCTTAGTCAGCATAACCGCGAGAGTTCTATTGAATCTCTCTACCACCCCGTCTCCACGTGGATGGTACGGTGTTGTGCGCGTTTTGACTATATGAAACATTTTGCAGAGTTTGGAGATCAGCCGATTCTCAAAATTGCTACCTTGATCGGAATGCCACTCATATGGCATACCTAAATTACAATTACTTGCTAGGACCTCTGCTACTTTGGATGCCTCATGGTGACGGTCCAGCAAAATAGTCTTGCAATACGAGGATGTATTTATTTCCTTCATCCTTCGTATGCAAGGGTCCGAGCACATCAACAGCCACTTGCTCCCACGGTGCACCAACTATTTTAATTTGTAATGGTGCGGTGTGGTGTTGGCCAACAGCATGTCTCTACCAGGGCTGTCGGTGTCGGCGGCTGCTGATGTCCACTGCTGTTGATGGTGGTTGCTGCTGGCAGCTGTAGCTGGTGGCTGCTGGTAGCTGCTGCTACTGGCAGCAGCTGCTGGTGCTAGCTACTGCTGCTGGGAGCTGCTGCTGCTGACTCCTGCTGCTGACTCCTGCTGCTGCTGCTGGCGGCTGCTACTGCTGACGGCTGCTGCTAGTGGCGGGCTGCTGCTGCTGGTGGCGGCTGCTGCTGGCGGCTGCTGCTGATGTTGGTAGGGGCTGTTGCTGGTGTGAGCTGCTGCTGCTGCTGCTTGTGGCTGCTGGTGGCTGCTGCTGCTGGTGGCTGCTGCTGCTGGTGGTGGCTGCTGCTGGCGGGTGCTACTGCCGACTCCTGCTGCTGCTGGTGGCTGCTGTTAGCGGCGGCTGCTGCTGGCTGTTGCTGCTGCTGGTGGTGCTGATAAATATATCTCCTTTGATGAAGTTTCTCTAGTTTCTCATGAATCTGCCAACTGGTTTCGGAGATTTTTAAATATGTTAAACGTGTTTCTAAAACCAAAGTAAAGTTCAAGATGGTCGCCGGCCAAATCGGCAATCGACTTCTTTTGAATAAACAGCGATATTTATGCCCTAAAGAAACTTGCTACCAAAAATAATTTTGAAATCAAGCCCTGTGATTCTTGAGAACAGATCATTTAAAAAAGTAAAATTAATGGCTTTTACGCTTACCTTACTAGAATGGCCAAGTGAGTTTATGCCACAGCGACCATCCATCGTAAGTTCATCCGTCAAGGTAAGTAAAGAAGCCATTAGGTTAAAATGTATCCTTACATCAAGTTTGGTTACTGTATGTGAAGTTGAAATTACGGTCCAAATATTGTACTATTGTTTCAGAGGGAGTATAGCGACATTTTGGCCACGGTTGATATAAAGCTCTCCAGAAAAAACAAAATGGGCCACCAATGTTGACGACACACGGATGGATTTTGATGAATATTGTGTCCTTGGCACTATTGACCAACGGGAAATGTACCATTGGTCAATAGGGCAGCCATTCCCGAAACGGTTGGGACCCATGACCCATTATTCTATAGTGTCAGGGAGGGCTGTGTGATGCCACAGGGGCAAAGGTCAGTCAAAGATTTGGATGAGGATATGCAAAAAATATCGGCATCCTTGATATATGTATTTTCCCCAATAAATCTGGGGAATTCTGACAGATTTTGCTGAAACGAAATCATGAGCGTAAGTTGAAAACATTCCAAGATCTAAACAAGAGGCCCAAAGGGCCTGTATCTCTCACCTGGAATTATTAGACATTCGCCAAAAACACACTAAATTTTAAGTCACTTTCAGGAAAACTGAGTCATCCAAGATGGCCGTTGAAACTTGTATCATTTCAAAAAATTGGCCAAATCCCAAGATGGCCACCAGCCAAATTGGCAGATCGGCTTTGTTTGAGCAAACTTGAATCTCTATGCTGTAAGGATGCTTTCTGCCAAATATACTTGAAATTGGTAAGTGGTTCTCGAGAAGACACAGAAATTTCCCATTGCTTTAAGTATGGGAGGTTTTGGCGGGAAAAAAGATCCAAGATGGCCGCCAAACTGTTTATCCGACAGTTTCGAAAGTGCCAACTTTGAAATCAGCATATATATCCAATTTCGGCTTCAAAGTCCATCAAATAAGAAAAACACGCTACATTTTGATTGGTCCACGGTAGCCATGTTTTTTGACGATCGAGTTCCCTTGAACAAGCTTTAATGACCCTTAGTCTCTAATCATATCTCCCAAACTTTGACCTGATCCATTTAGCGGTTCTAAAGAAGTCACTTTCGCGAAAACAGGTCATACAAGATGGCTGCCAAACCATTTGTTCAATCAAGTTCATGGGTTTTGAATTGATTCCCCGAGTAGTTTCGGATAATATTTTTAGACATTTCTAAAAATTGGCCAAAATAGGACTTAATCTGGTAATGGAGTTATCGTACTGAAACCAATTTTCAAGATAGCCACCCTTGGAGTATTGCTGATTCCGATGAGTTTCTTTTTTAGACCTACTCCATCCACCATATAAAGTTTCAAAGTGATCCGTTCAATGGTAACACAGCTTTCATCCGGAAACCTATTTTCAAGGTGTCCACTGGTATTTGGTGGTGATTTTGGATTTCAGATCATCTTAAATTTTGATAGGTTTCTTCCCCAGAGTTAGTCAAACCACCCTATAAACTTTCAAAGCGATCTCATAAATGGCAGTGAAGTTAACATCCGGAAACCAATTTTCAAGATGGCCGCCATCTTGGATTTTGGATCATCGTCAATTTCGATAGGGTTCTTCACCAGTCCTAGTCCCATCAACCTATGAAGTTTCAAAGTGATCTAACATACGGTAATAGAGTAAATCATTCGGAAATTAATTTTCAAGTTTGCCTCTAGTGTTTGGGGCCATCTTGGGATTCGGATCATCGTCAATTTCGATAGGCTTTTGTCCTAGACCTAGTGCAACCACACTATTATGAGGATTCAAAGCGATCTGATTAACGGTAACAGTTATCATCCGGAAAACTATTTTCAAGATGGCCGCCATGGTCTGGTGGCCATTTTGGATATTGGATCATCCTCAATTTCAATAGGCTTCTCCGCAGACCTACTCCAACCTGCCTATGAAGTTTCAAAGTGATCTGATAAATAGCAACAGAATTATCATACGAAACAGTTTTCAAGTTGGCCTCTAGTGTCTGGTGGCCATCTTGGATTCCGGCTTATCGACCATTTCGAAAGGTGTCTTCCAGAGACCTAGTCCAACCACCCTATGAAGTTTTAAAGCGATCCGACAAACGGTAACGGAGTTATCATCCTGAAACCACTCTGCCACCCGCCTGGACCATCATAGAATACCCCACAAAATTTCTTGGCAGAGTATAAAAACGACTTAATGAACCAGAGTTATGTCCCTTGTTTAAGCGTTTGGCGACCGTATATTCATAGCTCTCATAGATTCATTGATAAATGACATAAGGTGCCACGAACGTATTTTCCCCATAGGTTTGAAAAAATAGCAAGGGCCACAACTCTGCTATGTGTGGGCGTAGCCACGTCATCTTCATCAAAATTCTGTATACTAGTTCTGAAACCTACACCCATAGGGTCCTTACTAGGTTGAAATACGCCAAGCGATTAATGAGCAGTGTTTTGACAAGTTCCGGCTATTTTTTCATTTTAAAATCAAAACATTTCACCTCTAAAATTGGCCAATCAAAATCCTGAATAGACGTTCTAAAGCCTACCACTATAGGATCTTGTTAGGCAAATTTTGTTGAAATCTGTCAAGAAGCTAAGGAGGAGATGCGTTTTGACACTTTAAAATCTTTTACAAAAGCCAAGATCTTCACCCCTAAAATTGAACAATCAAAGATTTGAATAGATGTTTTAGAGCCTACCTCTATAGGATCCTTCTAGTCAAATTGGATTAAAATCCGCTAAGTGGTTTAGGAGATACATTTTAAAGCAAAGGTTGACAGACGGATGATGGACGGTCGCCATAGCATAAGCCCAATTGGCCATTCGAGCTAACAATTGACTGATCAAAATTCTCACCATTCTGGAGTAGCTCCCCCCCCCCCAAAAGGATACATCCAGCAAAATTTGGTTCAAATCAGTAAAATGTTAAGCAAGAGATGAGATTTGAAGGATGGACCGATGGACAGGTGACAGACATGGCATAAGCTACAGGCCAGGTGAGCTCAAAATATGTCCTACATCATAGATAAATATCCAGGAATTTAAGTTTATTACTCACACCACCAAAGGCCAGTTTTGTGGTTGGTGGCTAGAAAACATTTTGAGGTAAAAATGTCAAACATCAAGGTCACGGAATAACCAAATATGTAACAAGTTCAAATGTCAAGGTCAAGTGTAAGGGAGAGATGTTGTGGCATAAACTGCATTACTGTATGACCTTCAGATCTTTAATGATCAATAGACACAATTTGTCCAGAACGGGTTAGAATGTTGTAGTAACACGCCCATTAGATAAGGGTAACAGTAACGATTGTGACATCATTGACATAAGGGATGACTAATATGATCATTGCCAAAACATTTAGCCTAACGGAAGCATTAAATCAGATGTCTAGGGATATATATCCTCCATTATGAATGCATGGTTTACATTTTATTTATCAGTCAGTGGAGTTTTCATGATCAATTTGATACAATATTCTACTCTTCAATACTCATGGATCCGAATTTGAAAGTAGACAAAGACACATTTTGAAAGTAAATATTCATTCATTTATTCTTGCTTTACTGGGTGAAATGTTTCATGAGTCAACCACTAACATGTGACCATTTAAAATATTGATGAGTACATATATGATTTTAACCAGTTATCATTACATATCTTTTGTCTGAAACAAGATCCCTGAACTGGTGGAGTTGAATCTAGATTGAAATAATCACGATTAGTAGCCGACTAACCTTGGTTGATCCAATCCCTGTTTGTTTGTTAAATTTTTAAGATCAGTCACATCCAATCAACTCTTCGATCAGATGAAGCTCATCTCAATCATCATCAAATTTCGCAGACGATTCAATTACTCCATACTCATAAGTGCTGTTATTTAATTCAAGTCAATTTTCAGTTTAAAGCCCGACGTCATCATTTAGAACTCACATCGGATTGAAACCAGTAAATGGTTTTCCTTGATGATGAAATAGCACGTATGATTTTAGATGTCAGTTAAACAATGTAGGTCTTGTTTCAAATCCTAATGCTTTAGAACATCAATACGATTTTATGTTGATAACAATAACAATTGATATAAATCTAATACAATAACTTAATATATAACCTGTATGCAATATCAATGATACGATATATTTGACAGAATCAATCAGTTTCTTGTAGCTTGAAAGGAATGCGTTCAGGTGACGATGACGACCAGAATATGAATTATGACATCATATTGAATTTGACAATTAGATGTGGGTGCATCCAACCGAAATGCATAACACAACTAAAACTTTGCTCGAATTATAACACTGGACGCCAGAAACTAATGAGACAATTAATACTAAATTAAAGCATTTTATTGACAATTTTGCAACTAGTTTACTGTAGGCAGCAATGTTAGTCAAATATTTTGAAAATATGCAAAATAGTTCATGAGTTGCATGAAATTGATATTGAGACTTCGCGATTGAAAAGGTCAATAACAGGGCTCGATTTTAACACTGACCCGTTAACCCGATGATAGTAGAATTTCATATGGGTTAGTAAAAGTACACCGGCACTGACACGCCTGGGTTAGTAATTCTCTCAAAGGAGGAAATACGAAAAAACACTTATTATGTACCCAACAAAAATTGACAAGAACAGATTTTTGGCTACCTTTAATGTTTTATTGAATGTTTTGAAATTAATTTGTCCGGAAAGCTGTTGGTGCCTTAAGCAGGAATGGCTTTCTGGACAAATTATTTTCAAAATATTCAACAGCTGTTCTGTATGATTGCCTTGGAAATGAGTTTTGTAGGGATCCATCAGTGAATGGATTAAAGAAGTGATCAGCTTTGAGCTTACAAACATTGGGTTAGTGAAATTTGCTGCGGGATAGTAAAATCAATGCTGCACTAGCCCATCTGGGTTAGTAGAAAAAATCCTTAAAATATACCCCTGAATAACACATTACAATTAAAGTTACAGTAAAGATAGATTGACAATGCCATCATTATTCCCAGTCATAATGACCATATTGACCCAAATACAATATAAGTACAATATAATCCTATAACAGAAAAAATATGTAACTCATAATGAAATGAAATTATCCAAATAAAATTACACTAGATTATTGAACAAAATGAATATTTAGGCATTAGAATTTAAAATGCCGGCTGGTAATATTTAGCACAGATTATTATAGGATAGACAAACATGTGTATATGTTGAGTAAAATATAGTAATATGCGTAGGAACATTATAATCAATATTTAAAATTATGAGAATATATAACTAATTAATAATAAAATTACATATAAATGTCCAATCAATCATATTCTATAGTCATACATAAAATAACAACTCGATTATAAAATGAACCAATGCATATATTTACTTTATCTATTGTCTTATAAACAATAAGCGCTTATAAAATTGAATATTGTAGGCTTAAGTGAAAAAATTAAATAAACACATTTAAAATTTGTCTGTTTTGTGTTCATTTAACCATTTGGGAAAAGTGATATCATTACAATTTAAATCTTCATACTTTTATAACGGTTATATCAGAATTGGTATTGGGTTGGCATACATTATTGGTGAAGCAGTGTTGTATGGCATACCATAACATTAAAAACTGTGACAATGCAATCATAGGTAGCTTTAGTTGGATTTTACAGGCCAAACAAACACTTATGGTCTCGAGGAAAATCTAAATATTTCCTTATAGAATACTATTTTTGAAAATTTCCCACTAGAATGATGGGTCAGTAACTGAGCCAGCCATTCCAGTGGTAAATTTTCAAAAATTGTCTTCGCTTGGCCTGCAAATGGCCATTTTATTTAATAAGAAAATATTTAGATTTTCTTGAAAATCTGGTCATTAAAGGGTTAAATGGTTAAGCGATATGGATTTCTGTCGACTCTTACATATATTTAATTTCTAAACGATTTTACAGGAAAGATGTTAAATATTTGGAAACTAATTCGACTGAAATATGTTTTAGCAACAGTTCAGTCAAATTAGTTTCAAAATATTCAATAGCATATTTCTTATATCAAAGAATCTGCGGAGATAAATATATTTACCAAGAGAATAAATCAAATCTAATCAAATCAAATCAAATATGATGGATTCTAATTTTGTATAAGACATACAACAGAATACGTGTAATTCAAGCATTGGAACACTGTATCATGTCCAGTAAAACATATAGGGGTTAAAATTGATGTTAGTAGAACTTGACCAGTACAGTTTGTGAGTGAGCAAAAATGGCTGCTGTTATCTGAAAACCAAGGAGAATATTTTCAAAAACTTACCACTGGAATAACTGACTCGATAATCAAATTATTTTAAAATAGTCTTCTCATGGTCTGGAAATTTACATTTTCTGTGAGAAAATTGCAATTTTCTTGACCAAATCTGAGATTTAATTACAGCAGTTTTACAACCTATGTAAACGACCCACCATTTCTAAATAAATAATCAGTAGGCATGTAAAATAGTGATATAGAGAATATTATTTCAGGCTACTGAATTTTCCTTAGACAGCTCCAGATTCCTGTCAAATACTTGTTCAAGATCATCCACAATCTTACAGCATAATATTTTACTGTTAATGACAGAATCAGGATTTGATCGATTAATTATTATTAAGTTAATGAATTTGAAGATTCTGCTGCACATGTTGGCAAACAATATAACAATTTACACTCAAATAATCAACAACAATATTACACATTCACTTTTCAAAATGGGTCAAATTAGATGCCAAAAAATACAAAATCCGTCCAGATTTGCTACATACTGGCCAGTGTTTTTTTATCGTCGCTACAACACTTTTAACACACACATCTATGTTATAATCATATTTTTAATGATTCAGTAGATTACACGAAACCTTAATATCTGTAAAAAAAAAAAAAAAAAAGAAAAAAAAAGAGGTAATGAGCCAATAATATGGTAGTGAGATGGAATGACAGAACATCGGATTGTTGGTTAGTGGACATAGTTTCTTGCTGATTAAACTCCTCGCCTGCTACAGGAGATGCATCATACCTGTGCACAAAATTAGGATTGCTGAATGTTAGCAATCTTGCATTCAGATTGTCTATGTTTCCTGCTTGCAAAGCAGCCATGTGCATGTCACATTAATTATTATTTGTCTGGAATACCCTATGGGCCGGAAGCCCCACATGAGAGTATGAAGATGCTACACGATTTCTATCCAAGGGTTGGTACAAAGAACCTGTGCAAATGCATTCGCTGGTATTATGTTTATGCAGGATGTTGAGGGCAGTGCTCGCACCAGGGTTTTCTATGTGGGGAGAGATGATGTGGTGCCAGTGAACCTTACAACCCTTAAGTCCCTATCTGTGTATTCTGTTAGTATAGTGAATGTGCTAGGGGTATGTAATGACAGGGTTTCACTGTTGAGTAAAACGCTAGCATTGATTGATGTCAATGGTGGATTGACTGTCCATCCCTGCACCCTAGTGTGGTGACTGCAGATGGTATGCGTGGTGCAAAAAGATAGAGTTCGGCGCAGGCTTTACAATTGTGGTGTGTGGGTATAAGTTGTTTTGTGGATGATTGTGTGTGCATTGAATGTGAATGAACGTATTCTCCTGTATGTTATGAGGTGCCAGTGATCTTTTTAGCACTAAGTTCCGACGCTTCTTGTGCAGTAGATGTATTCCTGCACACGTCTGTTATATTTTCTATGGTTTGATTGAAAGTTGTTGGTAGCTTAGCCACCAACAACTTTCGTTCAAATTGTTTTCAAAATATCAAGCATATTCTGAGTTAAAACACATGGAAAATGGAGTCTGCAAAAATTGAGCAGGCAGACAGTTAAGAACATGCATGGCATCAATAATAATTACTATCAATTACACTTCTACAACAGCATGACAGTACAACATCAATGAGAATTACTATAGATAATATTGGTTTAAGTATGTCTAGACAATTCTGATAAAAACTTTAATTACCTGCAGTGATATCCTGCAGAATAACCTGTCAGTTTCATATTTAGCTCCCAATCATCAGAGAACGCAGTTGTAAAATTAGGGCTTTAAATTAACCAGGATAAGCCACTAGTCCGAGGGTTAATGACCAGTAAATTTGGTTATTCATAGTGATTATCTAATAAAGCCTATTTCTGACAGATTCACTGCTCTCCCATATAGTAAGCTCGGGAATTCTTGTACTAACTATGGGAATGTAAAACATTCAACAGCTTATTTGTATGGTTGCCATGAAATTGAGATACTCAGACTCTGGGGTTCAACATTACAGGTAAGCTATTGCATATTTTGAAAGAAATTTGACAGAAACATGTTGCTATCACAGCCTCCTGTCAAATAAGTTTCAAAATATTTAACAAAATATTTAACAACTTATCTGTAACGTTGAACCCTAGAGTACCAGTATCTCAATTTCAAGGCAACCATACAGGTAAGCTGTTTAATAGATTGAAAAATATTCCACAAGAACATGTGAAAGGCTTAAGCCCTGACATAAGTTTAACATAATCAAGCAATATTTGCACTTTTACAATGTCCCACAATGAAGTATTATTGTATACAAGATTTATGTATAAATGATCAAAGTGTCCTCAAAGAAATCAAAGACTGCATATAGTATAAACATAAGCTTATTTTATATTAGAGATGGGTTTCCATCTATGGTGCTGTAGAGGCGCGACACAGGTGTTCATCATCGGAAGATGATCGTCGTCCACTGCCTGGAGAGTACGAGGCATAGGCTGGAATATTTCCTCACTAACTGACAGTTCTGATGATGATGGCCAAAGATATACCTGTCAATGAAATAAATAATAGATTTTTTTATCTCCAGAATTTTTATAATACATTGATTAAATTGAACCCAAATGGCATAATCGACGTATTGGACAAATGAAGCACTCAAGTTTCCATGTCGTGTATTTCTCTATTTGTATGAATTGTGTGATTCAGAATGAAGACATTTCTTTACTATACCATCTATAAGATATCTAAGGGACTTCTGAACAGGCCCACCCGTGTCATTGTAGGACAAGAGTTCATCACTTCCATTGACCATTGAAGTAAAACCCCCATTATTGGATATGGCCTAATTAATGGATGTGATGAGAGATCTACTCATATGTTTCAAATGACATCACAATTCAAAGATGCCCCTTGATTAGTGGCTTTGTATTAAGTACAACACTGACTGCAGTTGTCATTTATGTAATGAAAATAAAACTATTTTATGAAGTAAATAAAGGTGCATATTCACAACAGAATGCTATAAATAAAATTATTTAAATTGTATACATTTAGAAGCTTAAATTCTATATCTCAATGTAATGAAACGAAATAAATCTTAACAAGATGATTTCAATCAGTATAAATTAATTTAATTTTTTAATTATGAAGTTAATGTAGCGGAACGCTCACATTTATTTCGTTTCATTACATGTAGGCACACAGTTTAATCCTCTAAAAGTATATAATTTTAACAATTGTATTTTCAAGTGGGTCTTCGTATGAATATTCACCTTTAATACATTCCATTTCTGATTTATAGATCTGTTTTCTGCTAGTTAATAAATATGTTATCCACTACAATTGTGTAATCCATTGAACAATGAAGTCCCATGTAAGCTGCTGAATATTTTGAAAATTAAGTCGACAAGAACTTGTTGCTACCATCCCAGTCAAATTAGTTTCAAAACATTCAACATAATGTATTAACCTGATAGCGACTTTTCCAATTCCTCTTATGTTTAAATGGTCAACCCAGAATCAGCCCCAAGATATCTGCTCTTTCACAGTATCTGTAGTGGTCTTGAGGAATGTCAATTTGCAGGCCAAGAGAAGGGTATATTTTAAAATTTACCAGTGGCATGCCATTGTCTCGATCACCAGTCATTCCAGTGCTTAGTTTTCAAAAAATAGTCTTCAAATGGTGAGTAAATGGGCACCGATATGGCTTTTCAAGAGGTAAATTAAAAGATTCACTTTCAATTTTCTTGAAAAATCTTGACCATTAAAGGGTTGAGATAAATAACATTTTAAGGCACTGTTGATAGAGGTGTTAAAGGAATCAGCCATATTAGATGAGTTTTCAGAAATACATTATCCACCTCACATATAAGCTGCTTATTTTTAAATCGCATGGGTTATTTCCATTGGTGCATGTGAGCAGTGAACCTGAAAATCTAAATATATTAAATCATTTTCAATAAGAAATATTATGTTGACTATTTTGAAACTATTTTGACTATTCTCGCTATATACCTGTTAATTTTGTCGAAGCTGCGTGTCGAGGTGCATGATCAAGATATGAAGATGATGAATACTCCAAACATTTTTCTCACACGAGGCAACGATATACGAAAAATAATAATAATAATAATAATAATAATAATAATAATAATAACTATAATGCACTTGAGGGAGATACTATCTCATGCCTTTTGTGCTCTGTCTTTCCAATGGACTTAGTGACTCCAGTGACCGAGACATTTGATCGGGTTGACATCAAATGCAAACAATCATCAAATGTTGTAACATGATGGCAAATTGAAATACCTTGGTCTTATCCAAAAGGCAGAGAAGTGATTACAACATTGTAAGCATTGTCTTGAGCTAATATAAATATATATATATATATAAGAGATAACGTTTTTAAATGGTTAACTACATTGGCATTGTTTGAAATAAAGTGAATACAAGAATTCCGTATTTATTCTTGCCAGTATGATGTTATAATTAATGATGATGACGATCTATGTGCAATAGAATAAGTTTAAATGCAAAAAGGCACTCGTTTTAAGTGAGAGTTGCCTCCCTTATTAAATTATACAGACCATGGTAAAAAGAACTGTTCAAGAAAATGTTTAGCATTAGAGAATATCGTGGAAAATGATGAGTTAGACTCAAGGCTCGTCGAAATGTCTCAGGTGGCTACCGAAGTGGAATGGAATGATGCATGGTAATGGCTGGTAGATTTCAAAACCAGAACTCCTGGTAGACCCATCAACTACCTCACAGCAGCCACACCCGTGGGTACAGGGTAAGCCAGCGTGGAGCGCTGTGACATCCCTCCCGTACACTGAACATGTTGTGGCAATGTTTCAGCAGGCAGAGGAATCTAATCAATTTAATGAAAAACTTATGAGGGCCCTCATAATTTAACAGGAGTGTGTAATTGCATCTGATTTATTTCAGAAATACTGTGTCATCCCAAAACCGTGAGCTCATGATCTCATGGCATTGGGCAAAGGTGCAGGATCTGGGTCCGGACTGACATGGGGCTTATTTGCTCGAATGATATACATTCCACAAATATCCTGCACTGCCAGATTTAGAGGAGAGTATGAGTGTGTCAATTTCGTCACTGTGTCATGTCTCCAAACTGGAATAATGGGTCGTAGCAGCTTCCGCATCTCACCAGCAATCACCAATTTCATTCCACAGAGTCATTCAGGATGGCTTCAAGCGGAGTCCGGACAGTCAGAAACAAAGCATCACCAGGAATTTCCGGGCAAGGTGACAGCTAGCCATTGCGTGTGTCATCCCGAAACTGTGCGCTCATGATCCCATGGCTTTGAGCGAAGATGCGTGGCCTGGATCAGAACTGATATGGGACTCATTTTCTCGAATGCTATACATTCATCAAATCCTGCACTGAAGTGCATCAAGGCAGATTGGTTTCTGCCACATCGCTGACAGTTCACAAAACCTGCTAGATTGTGGCAATACTTTGAAGCTAATTTGAATCCAAGCCCAGGCAGCAAAAACTTCCAAGCAAATTAGTTTCAAAATATTAACCAGGACGATTGAGTATTTTGAAAGTAATTTGACTGGAATCTGGCAACAAGGCATCAACAGCGACATCTTCCAGTTAGTTAGTTTCAAAATATTCAATAGAGGCCTAACATTCTACTGAATTTGTCATTTCTGGCCATCACGTTAAAGAACTAACACACGTAAAGAACATTTTACCTGCAGTGTTGGACCAGGTGACTGTTGGTGACAAAATATCCATTGCATAATCGGAAGTGGCTGGAATGTAATCTGTTCTTGTGTACCTTAATGAAAGAAAACATCGTAATATCAAGCATCGTGGTCAATATTGGTCGAACTTGAATTAGTATGGTAATGATGATATAATAGGTGTGGTATCATTTAGCAATAATTCTAATTAATTCAAATTGAAATATGGAAACTCAGGGTTCTAAGGGTTAAAGTAATGACGCTAACTCTGGTAATATCTTTATGGAGAGGGTTGTATAAAATAATTACCTTCCATCATGTGCCCATTGCATCTCTATGTGCATCACACTGAGAGTGCCACTGTGCAGGAGCTTCATCTTGATAGCTTTGACTGTCCAGTCTCTGGCTCCAGTAACCAGGGCAAAAACCGGAATATAGAAAGAATAATAATATTATTAAAATAATAATAATAATAATAATAATAATATTAACTATAATGCACTTGAGGGAGATACTGTCTCACGCCTTTTGTGCTCTCTCTCTTTCCAATGCACTTAGTGACTGCAGTGGCCGAGACATTTGATAGGTTGACATCAAATGCAAACAATCATCAAATGTTGTAATATGATGGCACATGCTAAATCTGGTGATTCTGCCTTCTTGCAGACTGTAATCCCACAAAATTGAAATACTTTGGTCTTATCCAAAAGGCAGAGAAGTGATTACAACATTGTAAGCATTGTCTTGAGCTAATATAAATATATATATATATAAGAGATAAAGTTTTTAAATGGTTAACTACATTGGCATTGTTTGAAATAAAGTGAATACAAGAATTCCGTATTTATTCTTGCCAGTATGATGTTATAATTAATGATGATGACGATCTATGTGCAATAGAATAAGTTTAAATGCAAAAAGGCACTCGTTTTAAGTGAGAGTTGCTTCCCTTATTAAATTATACAGACCATGGTAAAAAGAACTGTTCAAGAAAATGTTTAGCATTAGAGAATATCGTGGAAAATGATGAGTTAGACTCAAGGCTCGTCGAAAGGTCTCAGGTGGCTACCGAAGTGGAATGGAATGATGCATGGTAATGGCTGGTAGATTTCAAACCAGAACTCCTGGTAGACCCATCAACTACCTCACAGCAGCTACACCCGTGGGTACAGGGTAAGCCAGCGAGGAGCGCTGTGACATCCCTCCCGTACACTGAACATGCTGTGGCAATGTTTCAGCAGGCAGAGGAATCTATTCAATTTAATGAAAAACTTATGAGGGCCCTCATAATTTAACAGGAGTGTGGTATTGCATCTGATTTATTTCAGAAATACTGTGTCATCCCAAAACCGTGAGCTCATGATCTCATGGCATTGGGCAAAGGTGCAGGATCTGGGTCCGGACTGACATGGGACCTTATTTGCTCGAATGATATACATTCCACAAATATCCTGCACTGCCAGATTTAGAGGAGAGTATGAGTGTGTCAATTTCGTCACTGTGTCATGTCTCCAAACTGGAATAATGGGTCGTAGCAGCTTACGTATCTCACCAGCAATCACCAATTTCATTCCACAGAGTCATTCAGGATGGCTTCAAGCGGAGTCCGGACAGTCAGAAACAAAGCATCACCAGGAATTTCCGGGCAAGGTGACAGCTAGCCATTGCATGTGTCATCCCGAAACTGTGCGCTCATGATCCCATGGCTTTGAGCGAAGATGCGTGGCCTGGATCAGGACTGACATGGGACCAATTTTCTCGAATGCTATACATTCATCAAATCCTGCACTGAATTGCATCAAGGCAGGTTGGTTTCTGCCACATCCGCTGACAGTTCACAAAACCTGCTAGATTGTGGCAATACTTTGAAGCTAATTTGAATCCAAGCCCAGGCAACAAAAACTTCCAAGCAAATTAGTTTCAAAATATTAACCTGGACGATTGAGTATTTTGAAAGTAATTTGAATGGAATCTGGCAACAAGGCATCAACAGCGACATCTTCCAGTTAGTTAGTTTCAAAATATTCAATAGAGGCCTAACATTTTACTGAATTTGTCATTTCTGGCCATCACGTTAAAGAACTAACACACGTAAAGAACATTTTACCTGCAGTATTGGACCAGGTGACTGTTGGTGACCAAATGTCCATTGCATAATCGGAAGTGGCTGGAATGTAATCTGTTCTTGTGTACCTTAATGAAAGAAAACATCGTAATATCAAGCATCGTGGTCAATATTGGTCGAACTTGTATTAGTATGGTAATGATGATATAATAGGTGTGGTATCATTTAGCAATAATTCTAATTAATTCAAATTGAAATATGGAAACTCAGGGTTCTAAGGGTTAAAGTAATGACGCTAACTCTGTTAATATCTTTATGGAGAGGGTTGTATAAAATAATTACCTTCCATCATGTGCCCATTGCATCTCTATGTGCATCACACCGAGAGTGCCACTGTGCGGGAGCTTCATCGTGATAGCTTTGACTGTCCCGTCTCTGGCTCCAGTAACCAGGGCAAAAATCGGAATATAGAAAGAATAATAATATTATTAAAATAATAATAATAAAAATAATAATAATAATAATAATAATAATAATATTAACTATAATGCACTTGAGGGAGATACTGTCTCACGCCTTTTGTGCTCTCTCTCTTTCCAATGCACTTAGTGACTGCAGTGGCCGAACCATTTGATAGGTTGACATCAAATGCAAACAATCATCAAATGTTGTAATATGATGGCACATGCTAAATCTGGTGATTCTGCCTTCTTGCAGACTGTAATCCCACAAAATTGAAATAATTTGGTCTTATCCAAAAGGCAGAGAAGTGATTACAACATTGTAAGCATTGTCTTGAGCTAATATAAATATATATATATATAAGAGATAAAGTTTTTAAATGGTTAACTACATTGGCATTGTTTGAAATAAAGTGAATACAAGAATTCCGTATTTATTCTTGCCAGTATGATGTTATAATTAATGATGATGACGATCTATGTGCAATAGAATAAGTTTAAATGCAAAAAGGCACTCGTTTTAAGTGAGAGTTGCCTCCATTATTAAATAATACAGACCATGTTAAAAAGAACTGTTCAAGAAAATGTTTAGCATTAGAGAATATCGTGGAAAATGATGAGTTAGACTCAAGGCTCGTCGAAATGTCTCAGGTGGCTACCGAAGTGGAATGGAATGATGCATGGTAATGGCTGGTAGATTTCAAACAAGAACTCCTGGTAGACCCATCAACTACCTCACAGCAGCCACACCCGTGGGTACAGGGTAAGCCAGCGAGGAGCGCTGTGACATCCGTCCCGTACACTGAACATGTTGTGGCAATGTTTCAGCAGGCAGAGGAATCTATTCAATTTAATGAAAAACTTATGAGGGCCCTCATAATTTAACAGGAGTGTGGTATTGCATCTGATTTATTTCAGAAATACTGTGTCATCCCAAAACCGTGAGCTCATGATCTCATGGCTTTGGGCAAAGGTGCAGGATATGGGTCCAGACTGACATGGGACCTTATTTGCTCGAATGATATACATTCCACAAATATCCTGCACTGCCAGATTTAGAGGAGAGTATGAGTGTGTCAATTTCGTCACTGTGTCATGTCTCCAAACTGGAATAATGTGTCGTAGCAGCTTCGGCATCTCACCAGCAATCACCAATTTCATTCCACAGAGTCATTCAGGATGGCTTCAAGCGGAGTCCGGACAGTCAGAAACAAAGCATCACCAGGAATTTCCGGGCAAGGTGACAGCTAGCCATTGCGTGTGTCATCCCGAAACTGTGCGCTCATGATCCCATGGCTTTGAGCGAAGATGCGTGACCTGGATCAGGACTGACATGGGACCCATTTTCTCGAATGCTATACATTCATCAAATCCTGCACTGAATTGCATCAACGCAGATTGGTTTCTGCCACATCCGCTGACAGTTCACAAAACCAGCTAGATTGTGGCAATACTTTGAAGCTAATTTGAATCCAAGCCCAGGCAGCAAAAACTTCCAAACAAATCAGTTTCAAAATATTAACCAGGACGATTGAGTATTTTGAAAGTAATTTGACTGGAATCTGGCAACAAGGCATCAACAGCGACATCTTCCAGTTAGGTAGTTTCAAAATATTCAATAGAGTCCTAACATTCTACTGAATTTGTCATTTCTGGCCATCACATTAAAGAACTAACACACGTAAAGAACATTTTACCTGCAGTGTTGGACCAGGTGACTGTTGGTGACCAAATGTCCATTGCATAATCGGAAGTGGCTGGAATGTAATCTGTTCTTGTGTACCTTAATGAAAGAAAACATCGTAATATCAAGCATCGTGGTCAATATTGGTCGAACTTGAATTAGTATGGTAATGATGATATAATAGGTGTGGTATCATTTAGCAATAATTCTAATTAATTCAAATTGAAATATGGAAACCCAGGGTTCTAAGGGTTAAAGTAATGACGCTAACTCTGTTAATATCTTTATGGAGAGGGTTGTATAAAATAATTACCTTCCATCATGTGCCCATTGCATCTCTATGTGCATCACACCGAGAGTGCCACTGTGCAGGAGCTTCATCTTGATAGCTTTGACTGTCCCGTCTCTGGCTCCAGTAACCAGGGCAATAACCGGAATATAGAAAGAATAATAATATTATTAAAATAATAATAATAATAATAATAATAATAATAATAATATTAACTATAATGCACTTGAGGGAGATACTGTCTAAGCCTTTGTTGCACTCGCTCTTTCAAATGCACTTAGTGACTGCAGTGGCCGAGACATTTGATAGGTTGACATCAAATGCAAACAATCATCAAATGTTGTAATATGATGGCACATGCTAAATCTGATGATTCTGCCTTCTTGCAGACTGTAATCCCACAAAATTGAAATACTTTGGTCTTATCCAAAAGGCAGAGAAGTGATTACAACATTGTAAGCATTGTCTTGAGCTAATATAAATATATATATATATATAAGAGATAAAGTTTTTAAATGATTAACTACATTGGCATTGTTTGAAATAAAGTGAATACAAGAATTCCGTATTTATTCTTGCCAGTATGATGTTATAATTCATGATGATGACGATCTATGTGCAATAGAATAAGTTTAAATGCAAAAATGCACTCGTTTTAAGTGAGAGTTGCCTCCCTTATTAAATTATACAGACCATGGCAAAAAGAACTGTTCAAGAAAATGTTTAGCATTAGAGAATATCGTGGAAAATGATGAGTTAGACTCAAGGCTCGTCGAAATGTCTCAGGTGGCTACCGAAGTGGAATGGAATGAGGCATGGTAATGGCTGGTAGATTTCAAACCAGAACTCCTGGTAGACCCATCAACTACCTCACAGCAGCCACACCCGTGGGTACAGGGTAAGCCAGTGAGGAGCGCTGTGACATCCCTCCCATACACTGAACATGTTGTGGCAATGTTTCAGCAGGCAGAGGAATCTATTCAATTTAATGAAAAACTTATGAGGCCCCTCATAATTTAACAGGAGTGTGGTATTGCATCTGATTTATTTCAGAAATACTGTGTCATCACAAAACCGTGAGCTCATGATCTCATGGCATTGGGCAAAGGTGCAGGATCTGGGTCCGGACTGACATGGGACCATATTTGCTCGAATGATATACATTCCACAAATATCCCGCACTGCCAGATTTAGAGGAGAGTATGAGTGTGTCAATTTCGTCACTGTGTCATGTCTCCAAACTGGAATAATGGGTCGTAGCAGCTTCCGCATCTCACCAGCAATCACCAATTTCATTCCACAGAGTCATTCAGGATGGCTTCAAGCGGAGTCCGGACAGTCAGAAACAAAGCATCACCAGGAATTTCAAGGCAAGGTGACAGCTAGCCATTGCGTGTGTCATCCTGACACTGTGTGCTCATGATCCCATGGCTTTGAGCGAAGATGCGTGGCCTGGATCAGGACTGACATGGGACCCATTTTCTCGAATGCTATACATTCATCAAATCCTGCACTGAATTGCATCAAGGCAGATTGGTTTCTGCCACATCCGCCGACAGTTCACAAAACCTGCTAGATTGTGACAATACTTTGAAGCTAATTTGAATCCAAGCCCAGGCAGCAAAAACTTCCAAATAAATCAGTTTCAAAATATTAACCAGGACGATTGAGTATTTTGAAAGTAATTTGACTGGAATCTGGCAACAAGGCATCAACAGCGACATCTTCCAGTTAGGTAGTTTCAAAATATTCAATAGAGTCCTAACATTCTACTGAATTTGTCATTTCTGGCCATCACATTAAAGAACTAACACACGTAAAGAACATTTTACCTGCAGTGTTGGACCAGGTGACTGTTGGTGACCAAATGTCCATTGCATAATCGGAAGTGGCTGGAATGTAATCTGTTCTTGTGTACCTTAATGAAAGAAAACATCGTAATATCAAGCATCGTGGTCAATATTGGTCGAACTTGAATTAGTATGGTAATGATGATATAATAGGTGTGGTATCATTTAGCAATAATTCTAATTAATTCAAATTGAAATATGGAAACTCAGGGTTCTATGGGTTAAAATAATGACGCTAACTCTGTTAATATCGTTATGGAGAGGGTTGTATAAAATAATTACCTTCCATCATGTGCCCATTGCATCTCTATGTGCATCACACCGAGAGTGCCACTGTGTAGGAGCTTCATCTTGATAGCTTTGACTGTCCCGTCTCTGGCTCCAGTAACCAGGGCAAAAACCGGAATATAGAAAGAATAATAATATTATTAAAATAATAATAATAATAATAATAATAATAATATTAACTATAATGCACTTGAGGGAGATACTGTCTCACGCCTTTTGTGCTCTCTCTCTTTCCAATGCACTTAGTGACTGCAGTGGCCGAGACATTTGATTGGTTGACATCAAATGCAAACAATCATCAAATGTTGTAATATGATGGCACATGCTAAATCTGGTGATTCTGCCTTCTTGCAGACTGTAATCCCACAAAATTGAAATACTTTGGTCTTATCCAAAAGGCAGAGAAGTGATTACAACATTGTAAGCATTGTCTTGAGCTAATATAAATATATATATATATAAGAGATAATGTTTTTAAATGGTTAACTACATTGGCATTGTTTGAAATAAAGTGAATACAAGAATTCCGTATTTCTTCTTGCCAGTATGATGTTATAATTAATGATGATGACGATCTATGTGCAATAGAATAAGTTTAAATGCAAAAAGGCACTCGTTTTAAGTGAGAGTTGGCCCACTTATTAAATTATACAAACCATGGTAAAAAGAACTGTTCAAGAAAATGTTTAGCATTAGAGAATATCGTGGAAAATGATGAGTTAGACTCAAGGCTCGTCGAAATGTCTCAGGTGGCTACCGAAGTGGAATGGAATGATGCATGGTAATGGCTGGTAGATTTCAAACCAGAACTCCTGGTAGACCCATCAACTACCTCACAGCAGCCACACCCGTGGGTACAGGGTAAGCCAGCGAGGAGCTCTGTGACATCCCTCCCGTACACTGAACATGTTGTGGCAATATTTCAGCAGGCAGAGGAATCTATTCAATTTAATGAAAAACTTATGAGGGCCCTCAATTTAACAGGAGTGTGGTATTGCATCTGATTTGTTTCAGAAATACTGTGTCATCCCAAAACCGTGAGCTCATGATCTCATGGCATTGGGCAAAGGTGCAGGATCTGGGTCCGGACTGACATGGGACCTTATTTGCTCGAATGATATACATTCCACAAATATCCTGCACTGCCAGATTTAGAGGAGAGTATGAGTGTGTCAATTTCGTCACTGTGTCATGTCTCCAAACTGGAATAATGGGTCGTAGCAGCTTCCGCATCTCACCAGCAATCACCAATTTCATTCCACAGTGTCATTCAGGATGGCTTCAAGCGGAGTCCGGACAGTCAGAAACAAAGCATCACCAGGAATTTCCGGGCAAGGTGACAGCTAGCCATTGCGTGTGTCATCCAGAAATGGTGCGCTCATGATCCCATGGCTTTGAGCGAAGATGCGTGGCCTGGATCAGGACTGACATGGGACCCATTTTCTCGAATGCTATACATTCATCAAATCCTGCACTGAATTGCATCAAGGCAGATTGGTTTCTGCCACATCCGCTGACAGTTCACAAAACCTGCTAGATTGTGGCAATACTTTGAAACTAATTTGAATACAAGCCCAGGCAGCAAAAACTTCCAAGCAAATTAGTTTCAAAATATTAACCAGGACGATTGAGTATTTTGAAAGTAATTTGACTGGAATCTGGCAACAAGGCATCAACAGCGACATCTTCCAGTTAGTTAGTTTCAAAATATTCAATAGAGGCCTAACATTCTACTGAATTTGTCATTTCTGGCCATCACGTTAAAGAACTAACACACGTAAAGAACATTTTACCTGCAGTGATGGACCAGGTGACTGTTGGTGACCAAATGTCCATTGCATAATCGGAAGTGGCTGGAATGTAATCTGTTCTTGTGTACCTTAATGAAAGAAAACATCGTTATATCAAGCATCGTGGTCAATATTGGTCGAAGTTGAATTAGTATGGTAATGATGATATAATAGGTGTGGTATCATTTAGCAATACTTCTAATTAATTCAAATAGAAATATGGAAACTCAGGGTTCTAAGGGTCAAAGTAATGACGCTAACTCTGTTAATATCTTTATGGAGAGGGTTGTATAAAATAATTACCTTCCATCATGTCCCATTGCATCTCTATGTGCATCACACTGAGAGTGCCACTGTGCAGGAGCTTCATCTTGATAGCTTTGACTGTCCCATCTCTGGCTCCAGTAACCAGGGCAAAAACCCGAATATAGAAAGAATAATAATATTATTAAAATAATAATAATAATATTAACTATAATGCACTTGAGGGAGATAATGTCTCACGCCTTTTGTGCTCTCTCTCTTTCCAATGCACTTAGTGAATGCAGTGGCCGAGACATTTGATAGGTTGACATCAAATGCAAACAATCATCAAATGTTGTAATATGATGGCACATGCTATATCTGGTGATTCTGCCTTCTTGCAGACTGTAATCCCACAAAATTAAAATACTTTAGTCTTATCCAAAAGGCAGAGAAGTGATTACAACATTGTAAGCATTGTCTTGAGCTAATATAAATATATATATGTAAGAGATAAAGTTTTAAAATGGTTAACTACATTGGCATTGTTTGAAATAAAGTGAATACAAGAATTCCGTATTTATTCTTGCCAGTATGATGTTATAATTAATGATGATGACGATCTATGTGCAATAGAATAAGTTTAAATGCAAAAAGGCACTCGTTTTAAGTGAGAGTTGCCCCCATTATTAAATTATACAGACCATGGTAAAAAGAACTGTTCAAGAAAATGTTTAGCATTAGAGAATATCGTGGAAAATGATGAGTTAGACTCAAGGCTCGTCGAAATGTCTCAGGTGGCTACCGAAGTGGAATGGAATGATGCATGATAATGGCTGGTAGATTTCAAACCAGAACTCCTGGTAGACCCATCAACTACCTCACAGCAGCCACACCCGTGGGTACAGGGTAAGCCAGCGAGGAGCGCTGTGACATCCCTCCCGTACACTGAACATGTTGTGGCAATGTTTCAGCAGGCAGAGGAATCTATTCAATTTAATGAAAAACTTATGAGGGCCCTCAATTTAACAGGAGTGTGGTATTGCATCTGATTTATTTCAGAAATACTGTGTCATCCCAAAACCGTGAGCTCATGATCTCATGGCATTGGGCAAAGGTGCAGGATCTGGGTCCGGACTGACATGGGACCTTATTTGCTCAAATGATATACATTCCACAAATATCCTGCACTGCCAGATTTAGAGGAGAGTATGAGTGTGTCAATTTCGTCACTGTGTCATGTCTCCACACTGGAATAATGTGTCGTAGCAGCTTCCGCATCTCACCAGCAATCACCAATTTCATTCCACAGAGTCATACAGGATGGCTTCAAGCGGAGCCCGGACAGTCAGAAACAAAGCATCACCAGGAATTTCCGGGCAAGGTGACAGCTAGCCATTGCATGTGTCATCCCGAAACTGTGCGCTCATGATCCCATGGCTTTGAGCGAAGATGCGTGGCCTGGATCAGGACTGACATGGGACCCATTTTCTCGAATGCTATACATTCATCAAATCCTGCACTGAATTGCATCAAGGCAGATTGGTTTCTGCCACATCAGCTGACAGTTCACAAAACCTGCTAGATTGTGGCAATACTTTGAAGCTAATTTGAATCCAAGCCCAGGCAGCAAAAACTTCCAAGCAAATTAGTTTCAAAATATTAACCAGGACGATTGAGTATTTTGAAAGTAATTTGACTGGAATCTGGCAACAAGGCATCAACAGCGCGACATCTTCCAGTTTGTTAGTTTCAAAATATTCAATAAAGGCCTAACATTCTACTGAATTTGTCATTTCTGGCCATCACGTTAAAGAACTAACACACGTAAAGAACATTTTACCTGCAGTGTTGGAGCAGGTGACTGTTGGTGACCAAATGTCCATTGCATAATCGGAAGTGGCTGGAATGTAATCTGTTCTTGTGTACCTTAATGAAAGAAAACATCGTAATATCAAGCATCGTGGTCAATATTGGTCGAACTTGAATTAGTATGGTAATGATGATATAATAGGTGTGGTATCATTTAGCAATAATTCTAATTAATTCAAATTGAAATATGGAAACTCAGGGTTCTAAGGGTTAAAGTAATGACGCTAACTCTGTTAATATCTTTATGGAGAGGGTTGTCTAAAATAATTACCTTCCATCATGTGCCCATTGCATCAAAATGTGCATCACACTGGGAGTGCCACTGTGCAGGAGCTTCATCTTGATAGCTTTGACTGTCCCGTCTCTGGCTCCAGTAACCAGGGCAAAAACCGGAATATAGAAAGAATAATAATATTATTAAAATAATAATAATAATAATAATAATAATAATAATAATAATGATAATACTAACTATAATGCACTTGAGGGAGATACTGGTTCACGCCTGTTGTGCTCTCTCTCTCTTTCCAATGCACTTAGTGACTGCAGTGGCCGAGACATTTGATAGGTTGACATCAAATGCAAACAATCATCAAATGTTGTAATATGATGGCACATGCTAAATCTGGTGATTCTGCCTTCTTGCAGACTGTAATCCCACAAAATTGAAATACTTTGGTCTTATCCAAAAGGCAGAGAAGTGATTACAACATTGTAAGCATTGTCTTGAGCTAATATAAATATATATATATAAGAGATAAAGTTTTTAAATGGTTAACTACATTGGCATTGTTTGAAATAAAGTGAATACAAGAATTCCGTATTTATTCTTGCCAGTATGATGTTATAATTAATGATGATGACGATCTATGTGCAATAGAATAAGTTTAAATGCAAAAAGGCACTCGTTTTAAGTGAGAGTTGCCTCCCTTATTAAATTATACAGACCATGGTAAAAAGAACTGTTCAAGAAAATGTTTAGCATTAGAGAATATCGTGGAAAATGATGAGTTAGACTCAAGGCTCGTCGAAATGTCTCAGGTGGCTACCGAAGTGGAATGGAATGATGCATGGTAATGGCTGATAGATTTCAAACCAGAACTCCTGGTAGACCCATCAACTAGCTCACAGCAGCCACACCCGTGGGTACAGGGTAAGCCAGTGAGGAGCGCTGGGACATCCCTCCCATACACTGAACATGTTGTGGCAATGTTTCAGCAGGCAGAGGAATCTATTCAATTTAATGAAAAACTTATGAGGGCCCTCATAATTTAACAGGAGTGTGGTAATGCATCTGATTTATTTCAGAAATATTGTGTCATCCCAAAACCGTGAGCTCATGATCTCATGGCATTGGGCAAAGGTGCAGGATCTGAGTCCGGACTGACATGGGACCTTATTTGCTCGAATGATATACATTCCACAAATATCCTGCACTGCCAGATTTAGAGGAGAGTATGAGTGTGTCAATTCGTCACTGTGTCATGTCTCCAAACTGGAATAATGGGTCGTAGCAGCTTCCGCATCTCACCAGCAATCACCAATTTCATTCCACAGAGTCATTCAGGATGGCTTCAAGCGGAGTCCGGACAGTCAGAAACAAAGCATCACCAGGAATTTCCGGGCAAGGTGACAGCTAGCCATTGCGTGTGTCATCCAGAAATGGTGCGCTCATGATCCCATGGCTTTGAGCGAAGATGCGTGGCCTGGATCAGGACTGACATGGGACCCATTTTCTCGAATGCTATACATTCATCAAATCCTGCACTGAATTGCATCAAGGCAGATTGGTTTCTGCCACATCCGCTGACAGTTCACAAAACCTGCTAGATTGTGGCAATACTTTGAAGCTAATTTGAATCCAAGCCCAGGGAGCAGCAAAAACTTCCAAGCAAATTAGTTTCAAAATATTAACCAGGACGATTGAGTATTTTGAAAGTAATTTGACTGGAATCTGGCAAGAGAGCATCAACAGCGACATCTTCCAGTTAGTTAGTTTCAAAATATTCAATAGAGGCCTAACATTCTACTGAATTTGTCATTTCTGGCCATCACGTTAAAGAACTAACACACGTAAAGAACATTTTACCTGCAGTGTTGGACCAGGTGACTGTTGGTGACCAAATGTCCATTGCATAATCGGAAGTGGCTGGAATGTAATCTGTTCTTGTGTACCTTAATGAAAGAAAACATCGTAATATCAAGCATCGTGGTCAATATTGGTCGATCTTGAATTAGTATGGTAATGATGATATAATAAGTGTGGTATCATTTAGCAATAATTCTAATTAATTCAAATTGAAATATGGAAACTCAGGGTTCTAAGGGTTAAAGTAATGACGCTAACTCTGTTAATATCTTTATGGAGAGGGTTGTATAAAATAATTACCTTCCATCATGTGCCCATTGCATCTCTATGTACATCACACTGAGAGGCCACTGTGCAGGAGCTTCATCTTGATAGCGTTGACTGTCCCGTCTCTGGCTCCAGTAACCAGGGCAAAAACCGGAATATAGAAAGAATAATAATATTATTAAAATAATAATAATAATAATAATAATAATAATAATAATATTAACTATAATGCACTTGAGGGAGATACTGGTTCACGCCTTTTGTGCTCTCTCTCTCTCTCTCTTTCCAATGCACTTAGTGACTGCAGTGGCCGAGACATTTGATAGGTTGACATCAAATGCAAACAATCATCAAATGTTGTAATATGATGGCACATGCTAAATCTGGTGATTCTGCCTTCTTGCAGACTGTAATCCCACAAAATTGAAATACTTTGGTCTTATCCAAAAGGCAGAGAAGTGATTACAACATTGTAAGCATTGTCTTGAGCTAATATAAATATATATATATATATATATAAAAGATAAAGTTTTTAAATGGTTAACTACATTGGCATTGTTTGAAATAAAGTGAATACAAGAATTCCGTATTTATTCTTGCCAGTATGATGTTATAATTAATGATGATGACGATCTATGTGCAATAGAAAAAGTTTAAATGCAAAAAGGCACTCGTTTTAAGTGAGAGTTGCCTCCCTTATTAAATTATACAGACCATGGTAAAAAGAACTGTTCAAGAAAATGTTTAGCGTTAGAGAATATCGTGGAAAATGATGAGTTAGACTCAAGGCTCGTCGAAATGTCTCAGGTGGCTACCGAAGTGGAATGGAATGATGCATGGTAATGGCTGGTAGATTTCAAACCAGAACTCCTGGTAGACCCATCAACTACCTCACAGCAGCCACACCCGTGGGTACAGGGTAAGCCAGCGAGGAGCGCTGTGACATCCCTCCCGTACACTGAACATGTTGTGGCAATGTTTCAGCAGGCAGAGGAATCTATTCAATTTAATGAAAAACTTACGAGGGCCCTCATAATTTAACAGGAGTGTGGTATTGCATCTGATTTATTTCAGAAATACTGTGTCATCCCAAAACCGTGAGCTCATGATCTCATGGCATTGGGCAAAGGTGCAGGATCTGGGTCTGGACTGACATGGGACCTTATTTGCTCGAATGATATACATTCCACAAATATCCTGCACTGCCAGATTTAGAGGAGAGTATGAGTGTGTCAATTTCGTCACTATGTCATGTCTCCAAACTGGAATAATGGGTCGTAGCAGCTTCCGCATCTCACCAGCAATCATCAATTTCATTCCACAGAGTCATTCAGGATGGCTTCAAGTGGAGTCCGGACAGTCAGAAACAAAGCATCACCAGGAATTTCTGGGCAAGGTGACAGCTAGCCATTGCGTGTGTCATCCCGAAACTGTGCGCTCATGATCCCATGGCTTTGAGCGAAGATGCGTGACCTGGATCAGGACTGACATGGGACCCATTTTCTTGAATGCTATATATTCATCAAATCCTGCACTGAATTGCATCAAGGCAGATTGGTTTCTGCCACATCCGCTGACAGTTCACAAAACCTGCTAGATTGTGGCAATACTTTGAAGCTAATTTGAATCCAAGCCCAGGCAGCAAAAACTTCCAAGCAAATTAGTTTCAAAATATTAACCAGGACGATTGAGTATTTTGAAAGTAATTTGACTGGAATCTGGCAACAAGGCATCAACAGCGACATCTTCCAGTTAGTTAGTTTCAAAATATTCAATAGAGGCCTAACATTCTAATGAATTTGTCATTTCTGACCATCACGTTAAAGAACTAACACACGTAATGAACATTTTACCTGCAGTGTTGGACCAGGTCACTGTTGGTGACCAAATGTCCACTGCATAATCGGAAGTGCCTGAAACGTAATCTGTTCTTGTATACCTTAATGAAAAAAACCCAGTGTAATGTCAGGCATCGTGGTCAATATTGGTCGAAGTTGAATTAGTTAGCATAGAGAGGAATACAGGTTATCGGTAAATCAATAGACGTCACATGTAGACTGACGTCATCATCATTTACATTATGAATGGCATATCTAAGTCTGTCATAAAAGCTTAATAGTCTGTCAAGTCATACAAATTGTACGGCTTTACTATTTGATGAATATTCTTTTAAATATTTGCCACTAATTTGACTGTGCCCTGTATTGTTTTCTGGAAGTTGGGATTCAGGGAGTGTGTGCGGAGCTTAGCTGGGGATAGGCGGAGCATAGCTAAAACTGGGTTCATCAATTGCTTATAATTCAGGCTCAGTCAAGTCTATCAAGTCTATCCAAATGAAACTTATATACACGATTACCTGTGCTGTTTGCCATTGATGTTGCACCAGGTAAACATCAAGGCCACTGGCGCCATGGTAAAAAAACTAATTTTTAAAATAAAAAATCATCTTATATTTAATGATTGGTTGAGTCGATTGAAACTAAACTTGGCTATGTGGTTGGCTATGATATTCTGAATATGGATGATGACATTGGCGTCAGACGGTTAAAGGTCAAGTGTCAAGGTCAATGGCGGAATAATGGTCTGTAGTGAACCGAAAACTAAAGGAATGCCAATTGACTTCTACATGACCATTCAAAGTGTGTGAATATGAGCCCTGAATTGATGAATCTAGCCTTCGAACCCTGAACTTCATGATTATCAATTTCTAGAATAATATAGTGGTAGGCCTTAAGAAACAATTCGTACACATGACTTAAAAGATTCATGACGGACCTAGATTCGTCAATCATTCCGCATTTTGATTGTGACGTCAACCTACACGTGACGTAATTGATTATGGCGTCATATACGTGAGTAATAGATTGGGTTCCTCTATTAGGATCTACTAATTGGCAATCACAACCTGATGCTGATTCTTCAGCTACATTGCTGCTATGATTATCAGTTGACCTCTCTTTCTGTTCATTTCTACTGTGTCACATTCAATCACTAAACTAGCCGCCTTATATGGATCCATGCATGCATGCATGCATCCATCGCATCCCATCCGTCCACCCGTTCAGTTAACAATTCATCCCACCAACCAGCCCTCCCAAAAACAATCAGCATAATACATATGTGGATGTGAAATGGTCTAGGAGGAGCTACGTTACAATCGATTGGTGCCCAGGTTTGACCCCGCCCCAACCCTCAGTTTGACCCAAGATCAAAATAATTCCGTGTACTGTAGACTACTTATCATTGGCTTGAAAAAGATATGCAATATGACAACCTTTGGAGATTTTTTATTTTTTACTCCACATTTCCCACTCCAGGGCTGTACCCCTGGGGTCATACCAAAATTCCAAAAGTGTCATGCACATCCCTGGCCATATGTGCAAGTTTCTATCTGAAATGGTCTATGAGGAGTTGCATTACAATCGATTTGCGTCGACCTTTGACCTTTTGACCCGCCGCTCCCCTCAGTTTGACACAAGATCAGAATAATTCCATGTACTGGGGACTACGTATAATAGGCTTGAAAATGCTATGCAACCTTTGGAAAAATTTAATTTTACCCCCACATTTCCATCCCCCCCAGGGCCCTGTCCCTGAAGTCATGCCAAAATTCCTAAAGTGTCATGCACATCCCTATCCATATGTACAATCATCCCCAAAGTTTCAAGTTTCTATCTGAAATGGTCTAGGAGGAGTTGCATTATTTTGATCTTTTGACCCCCGGGCCATGCCCCATAGCTTTGGGGGATGGGGGTTGTCAATACAAAATTCCAAAAGTGTCATGCACATCCGTGCCCATATGTAGAATCATTCCCAAGGTTTCAAGTTTCGAAAGCAAGTCTTTTCTGATTAAATTGTCATTTGAAAAATCATTAACCACAGCATATAAACATATATAGACATATAAACTGGATGCAAATCAGCCATAAAATGATCAAAGTTCAAATGCTGAAAAAGTATGGAAAGATTTTGAAAATCAATCTATATTTTATCGGGACACGTCCTAAGCATGGTGTAGAACAAATCTGTTAAGTTTTATTCAAATCGGATGACCCCTTGTGGGCGCAAATGTCATTTAAAAACAGCTTCACCAAGAAATTATGAGTACAAAATTGAATACAAAACAGGCCTAAAATAATTAAAGATAAAATTATTTTTTTTAATTTGAAAATTAAATTATTTTTCATATGGACAGGTCCTAAGTATGGTATAAAACACATCTGTGAATGTTTTTTTTAAAATCCGATTACCCCTTGTTGGCACAATGCAGCAAATGTTATTTAAAAACCTTAAAGTGTAAATTTCGGCTACCAAGAGTAATAGTTATTTTAGGTAAATAAACCTCCTCTACTCGAAAATTGTATTAGTTAATAATATAAATGCCGTATTAAAAAAACATAGGCAAATTATCATTAATTTCCGAGGATTGCCGAACAAAAACTCTGATTTCTGGGAAGCGGGAAATCCCTCGTACTTGTGACGTCACAAGTGGAACCCTTGAAAAAAGTAGACACGGCGTCGTTTCCCGATAGACTACTCAGTCTCAGACGTGACAGATTTGTATGGAAATTGGGAATATGATATTTGTATGTCGATTGGGGCTAATAAGCGTATAGAATTAAAATATTGATCAATACTGCATCTGAAGCGGAGAATGTAATACACATTTCCGGACGATCGCTTAGCGAGGCCGCTCAAAGGCAATTAGCGGGTACTCGGGTACTGGTATGTAAGAATCGGTTCCTCACGATGTTTATTTGTTTTTGTGAAAATTGTTGTTGTAAACACGCATTAATCAGGTTATAGAAAGTCAAAATGAAGAAATACTGTGTATCGTAGAGCACTAAAAGTCACATTGGACGGAATATACCAATTAATTCTTTTGATAGTCCAACGATTGGAGTACACCTGAAAAGCTGGCTTGTAGCGATAAGCAGGTGATTGGCGAGCCATGACTGAGTCAGTGCAGGACAACGTGGGGGCAAGAAATGATACTTTACACTCAGAGCTTTCAAGTTATAAAGGTATAATCATAAATTTATTATCTACATATTGTAATTGTTCAAACAATTAGTTTTATTTTATTAATCCTATTAGAAGATAATTAATTGAATTACTAAAACACCCGTTTTCATTAATGTCACTCAACCAAACCAATCGTCAACTGTTTAGCATGCTGGAAATAGACATTAGCACGCTGATGGAGGTTTACTTTTGTTCACACACATAAGCGTAATGGATATTTCCAATTTATCCATCCATCATATGACATCATAATCAACTATGTGACGCATAGTATGACGTCGTAATCAATTACAGCAAGAATGACTCAATTTAGTCCATTTAAATGTTTACCAGTCCGACACATTGCATGAATTGTATGTATTTGCTATTTAATAATAGTCACATTAGTTTCAAAATATTCCCTGACTAGTTTTCTGGAAATTGATAGTCAAGAAGTGCAGGGATCGATCGATCCCCACACGAGCATTGTGTTGGTGTAGCTTAGCTAGAGATGAGTGTGGCATAGCTAAAACTGGAAAGGTGTGTTGTAAGAAAACTATAATAATGATGTATATTGATTTAGTTACTGTTAAAACATATTGCTGTTGTGTATGTTTGGTGTGCATTAGGTTATTTTGCTACATGTACAAACCAGCATGAGAATTATCAGAGCAGTGTAATGATTACTACCGTCATAAATGAAAATTTCTTTAAAAAATCAATAGAGGACTTAAATAATATCAGATATATTGCACACAATCTTCTCTAAGGCCAAAATAAAAAAGGTTATACCGCCAGTCTATACTGGCATCTGTCATGTTAGTTCCCTCTATTTTTAATGAGCAGGCATAGATAAAGACAATGACCACCACTAACTGGTCCCGTAGCCTCTTCGATTAATGGTTGAGTTTAGAATCGATGAATGGTTGAGTTTAGATTTCCATTTAATTTTGAAATGCCTCCAAGTTAATCAGTAATATTATCACAGAGTGGAAATTATATGCCTATGAAGAGACCACCTTATGGAACACAAACAAGTAGCCACTGTATACAGTCTCCTCGCCCTTTAACCCTTGAATTTCTTTTAAATTTCGATTTACTGATGCAAGAGATTAATATTTGAAATTTTACCACTGGAATGACTGGCTCGTTTATCGATCCAGTCGTTCCAATGGTAAATCTTCAAAAATAGCCTTCTTCGTCTGCAAATGGACATTTCTCAAGACCACTGCAGAAGCCGTTTTTAAAGGTGGCCTCACTGACCCTGAAGGTTTCATTGAAGTTAGAAAATGGGCTTTAACATAAACAAAGTAAGATGCTACATTATATGATCATGACGTATGGAGAGGCGAATGGTTGCTCTCCTCTTGCCTAAGGTTAATTCTAGGCGAACATCTCATAGATTGCCTATATTGTTTAGTAACGATGATAGAATATAGAGGCGAGAACTAACACTACTCGCTTCACTGGTTTAAATTTAAATTCAGGAGAGCAGGTGATTACTCCGCTTCGAAATTCTCGTGGAGAGACATGTATGATTCTTGACATTTATACAGAATCTGGTTGTTAAATCTTTTGTGCTCATTTTGGATTTCTGAAATTAGGAATGAAATTTGGTAAAAAATACTTATCAGTAATTAATACATTTTACTACTGGGTCGATTTCAATCAAACTTGGCTGCTATAGTGTTAGGCATCCGAATAGAATATACATAAAATTGATTGGTGGATTTATTTCAGCAGCTATCTTGGGTTTCCAGAAATCCCCCCCCCCCAAATTGTTTAACACTTTAATGGTCATGCCAGCCAAAACCGGCCTCTGTTATGGTCTTGAGGAATGTCCATTTACAGACCACGAGAAGACAATTTTGAAAATTTACCACTGGAATGACTGGCTTTATACCCGAGCCAGTCATTCCAGTGATAAATTTTCAAAAGTTGTATTCTCTTGGCCTGTAAATAGACATTCAATAGGCAGATATTAAAATCTTTTGACCAAATTTGACCATTAAAGGGTTAACATGTTACTCTTACAAATCTCTGGCCACAATGTGTGCTTTTAAAACTAAAAACTATTGCTGGCAACAGTACTCCAGGTGAGCGATACTGAGCTCCAAGCGCGCTATCAGATCTGAATGCAATACCTTATTACCGCTACAGGGCAAGGGTAACGAGACAAACATGATAAGCCTACAGGTACAATAACTGAAGCACTAGTGTCTCCATATTTTGAAAGTAAAACGACTAAAGGTGACAAGATGATTGAATTCTGTTTAGTCAAAGCATAATAATTAGGATATTAATCCTTTATCTCTCACAGACCAGCTATTACCGATTTGTTATAATGTAGGGGAGATTCTGTTGAATATTTTGAAACCAATTTGACTGGGAACTTTTGCTCTCTATGGCAACAACAACTTCCAGTCAAATTATTAGCTTCAAAATATTCACAACATTATTGAATAGCTCTTGATATCGAGAGGCTGTAATTAAAAAGGTCAGATCTTTATGAAAGTAGATACACCGATGTATATTTTAGAAAGAATAATGCTGCAAGCTATTCAAGACAATAACAGTTTAAAAGCAGTATTATTTCAAAATATGTCTCAGTTTGAATTCGGCTATATTTCACTCACTGTCTGCAGATTTGATTTATATGGGACAAAATTCGGTACATATTGTGCTTTAATCACCAGTCGGAATTCTACTGTCTATGACTCTATGTTCTGAGAATATTATCATATATATACTGTTGCGATACAACAGATTTAATAATCTTTCACGATAAAAACTTTTATTATTGCTTAAATGGTCAAATTTCATTATTAGTCATTTGAAATTGGTGAAATTATCATTAATTTCAAAGATTTGTGTCAATCAACGCTACCTCCAGAACAGCCACCATAATATATTATAATTTAAAGAAAATGAAAAGATGAACATCGAAATGTTGTTGATTGGTACTATCATAGAGGAATAAACCTATTAACTCCAGTAAAATACCAGAGATGAATCAGAATAATTTAAAACGATGTTTCTAAACATAGACATTAACCATGTATTTATCTGAATAATCGGAGCAATCATTTTACCCATATTGCAAACAATCAAAGATGTAAGTGGACGTAAGTGCCTATCAGTGGGGTTTAAGTGCCATGCAAATAGTATTCCATTTGTGCATTGATACCTTTAACAGAGCTTATTTACTGGTGCAATACTGCTGATTATTTTGAAAACAATCTGACTGGAAGTAGTTGCTAGCAGCAGCAAGGATTCTCAGTCAAAATGTTTTCCAGTTGGCTAGTATAATTTTCACCCTGTCAAATTGTTTTCAGAATAGTTTCAGGTATTTTATATCGCTTTTACTAGCAGATATACTAGTAGCTCACTGTTATATAACAAGTACAGTAATAACAGGACCGCTTGTAAAAAGGAACAGAATTAGATTTATCTCTCCTCGCGCATCTGAGCATTGGGAGGCATATTAAGGTAGTTTAGTTGCTTTAAGTTATTCTGATTCATTGTATCTTCTTTACTGGTGATAGTAGTTACATTACTCTATGGTGTTACCAATCAACACCATTTGGAAGCTCCCTTTTCCTTTACCGTAACCACATGCATCAAGTGTGAGCAAGATTTATCCATGATGTTTTGTTGTCCATGATTCTCTTAATTCTTTTGGTTTTATCCATGAAACTCCAGTATCAGTCTGACAGTCTATAGCTTTTTTCAAGGGGGTTAATACAATATAAGAAAGCTGTTGGATATTCAGCAAATAATTTTACCGGAAGGCAGTGTTAGCATAATCCTTTCATTGACAAATCCCTGAAAAAATAAATTCTGTACGACATAAAACTTATTCTGTTGAATATTTTGAAATTGATTTAACTGGAAGTTGTTGTTTTCTAAGGCAGCAACAGTTTCTAGTCAGATAATTTCAAAATATTCAACAGTTTTCCTCTATGGTTGCCTTGGAAATTAGATATGGGGAATTCATCCGTGAAAGGGTTAAAGTAAACGGGTCAGAAAAGCATAGCACAATGAAAGCGTGGGCCTTCACAGTACACTCAGGTATTAGTACAGTCATTCTATGTGAAATCATAGCACAATGAAAGCATGGGCCTTCACAGTACACTCAGGTATTAGTACAGTCGTTCTATGTGAAATCATAGCACAATGAAAGCATGGGCCTTCACAGTACACTCAGGTATTAGTACAGTCATTCTATGTGAAATCATAGAAGATTGTTGTTGCATCAACTATTGAAATTACTATGATTCTTGTGCATGGCTAAATTTCTATAAACTGAGAATATTCGGAATATCAGATCATTATTAACTCGCCTGACCAGTAGGCCCAAGTGAGCCTATGCCATGGTGTTCGTCCGTCGGTCAAATTGCATATCCTGGGTCAGCTTATGCAATGGTAATTCGGTTGGAATGAATAACCTGGACAAATTTGCACAATATTCATGTCGTTGATACATGTATATTTTTCAATTGGGCCGCTATGGCGTCAAAAGTGTCTGTTTTTGAAGCAATGTTGCCAACTGAAAGCTTTTACTGTTTGAGATTTAGCTTTGACCTCAAAATTGGTGCACATATTCAGGACCCCATAGACAAACATTCGGCCAGTTGAACCAGAGTTATTCACAGTGTCCAATTTGAAGAAATTGTTGCTGAAAGCTGTTGCATTGTGATTTTTACCCAAAAGAAGTCGAAGCACTCCATTCTCATATTAACCCTTGCGTCTGGCGATGCAGGTAAAAAATCATGACAGTTATGGCCGATTATGAGATAAATGCTGACAAATTGAGCTTATGCCGTGGTGCTCAGCTGTCTGTAAAATCGCATCTTCTATGACCAATTTCAGGCAAATTTGTCTGGGAGAATCTTCTCGTGTTAGCAGGGCTCGATTATAAGACTAACCTGTTAACCCGAAGATAGTAGAATTTCATATGGGCTAGTAGAACTGCACCTGCACTAACCTGTCTGGGTTAGTTGCTCTCAAAAGAGGAAATACAAAAAAATACTATTCTAATGTCATTATGTTGAGTACGCACCAAAGGCAGCAACGGCTATCCAGACAAACTAATTTCAAAATATTCAACGGCTTCTCTGTATCGGTGATTGGATTAAAGAAGTGATCAGCTTTGAGCTTACAAACATTGGGTTAGTGAAGTTTGCTGCGGGATAGTAAAATCAATGATGCACTATCCTGTCTAGTTTAGTAGAACAAATCCTTAAAATCTACCCCTGGGTGTTAGGCTCCAGAACATCTCTTCAGAATTCTGATTGATCCATAAATTGATCGGTGAAAATCTTAGATTTTGTAAATGATTTACTGGAAATTGTCAAAATGCATCTCCTTGGTGGATTTCAACAAAATTTGGCCATAAGAACCATATGGTGCTACGCTTCTGAGTTCAGAACTTCGATTAGTAAGTTTTGGGGTGAAAATCTTGGATTCTATGAAAAAGTTCCCGGAAATTGTCAAAATGCATCTCCTCAGCCGCTTGGTTGATTTTAACCAAGTTTAACTAGATGGACCCTATGGTGGTACACTCCAGAAGTTCTATTCAGAAATTTGATTGGTCAGATGTCTCATCCGTAACCATTTACACCTCAAATGCTTCAAAATAAGTATCAATTTTCTCATAGAAAATGTCCATTTGCAGGTTGAGATTATTTTTGAAAATTTATCACTGGAATGACTGGCTCGATTATCGAGCCAGTCATTCCAGTAGTAAATTTACAAAATAGCATTCTACTGGAGTCCTGGTCTGAAAATGGACATTTCTCAGATCTACCACAGAAGCAATTTTTTGGGTGGCGCGAGTATTATTGGGTTAATCAATTCCCAGTTTTAACCAAATTCGGCCAGGAGTACCCCATATTGAGTGCCTGGAATTTTAACTCATCCATTTTCAGGTGAACATCTTGTTCTTGAAAATGACATCACAGGAAGTGCTTACGGTTCAGGCTGAAACGCCTGATATTTCATCGATAACTAAGGGTGATTAAAGTTTGTTCAAAAGAAATTGATCAGTGATAAAACATGGCTGTCATGGACCAATCATAATTTACTGTTTGGTGGCCATGTTGGTTCTTTATTGGTTCAATGGAACCTTTCATTCGATCTGATTGTGCATTATCAGTGTTCACTACAGGTAGGAAACTATTGGGTGCATGAGACAAGAGTCAAGAAGATTGCCAATGTTTCCTCCTGTGGTAAGATAATCCACCACTGAGCCGTGAACTGGGTTCGTCGTTTAGGTAGTCGATTGTTGAGAACCATGCCACTCCCTTAAATTTGATTTTAAATTATTTGTTTGTTTGATATATTTATCATGTCGATATTTTCAAGGTAACATTCATGATTTATGCCAGGTTTACAATTCGATCAGTGTTCACTCAAGGAGCTTAAACTTATATAAGCCTATAGGCTCAGCTTTAGCCCATTTCCCAGATGTGTTGGCTTTCAAGATTCAAAATTATTATCATAACAGCTAAATTTTTTACATAGGCTTTTATCTTTAAAAAGGAAATAGTGTATGATTTCCAAAAATTTAAAAGCCAGATCATACTTGAGAAATGGGATATCTATAAAGAAATCCATAAGTTTTAAGTTTATGAAAAGTCAGTTATTGACCCATTCACTACTGGTAAGCAATTATCCCATTTAATTACTAAACGCCAATTTATCAATGTTCAAACAGTTTGGGCACATTGACAAAATAATTTTCACATTCAACACTAGAAACATGCGTCATACTAAATTGCAGCAAAAGGCATAATTTCCAACCTTTATAATCACGTTCTTCTAGCATACACGTTTTAAAAAGAATAAAAGTGCATGATAACATATTAATCTAGCATCACTCTATCTGTTTTCAAAAGAAAATGCCAGCCATGATCTACACTTTAACCATAGGATTAACATTAAGCTGGACATAAAAATTATTCAAAGTTAAAAAATTTGAATGAAATAAAGACAAATTTCAAAAATCGAGATGCTTTTGATGTAAATTAGTCCTAATCATCGTATAGAACACATCTGTCAAGGTTTTTTAAAAATAGGATGACCCCTTGTGAGTGCAAAACTGTAAATGTCATTTTAAAAAACCATAACCAAGCTCGACACAAAATTTAGTCAAGGTTAAAACTTGAATTATTTTTTTTCAAAAATCGATATGGTTTTGATGTAAACTAGTCCTAAGCATCGTATAGAACACATCTGTGAAGGTTTTTTTTTTATAAATCGGATGAACCCTTAGGGGTGCAAATGTCATTTTAAAAATCCTTAACCAGAGCTGACGCCAACGCCGACGCCGACATTTTTCCACTCTCCCCCAAAATCCCTTTTTTCAACTTCGTGAAAATGCGAGATAAAAAAACTTGAAAAAAAATAGAAAAATCTCAAAAATCGATATGGATTTGACGTAAACTAGCATCGTATAGAACATATCTGTGAAGGGTTTTTTTTAAATCGGATGATCCCTTAAGGGTGCAAATGTGATTTTTTTAAACCGACGCCGACGCGGACATTTTTTCCCCCTCTCCCAAAATCTCTTTTTTCAACTTCGTGAAAATGCAAGTTAAAGTGCTCGTCAAATCCAAATCCGTCACATTCGCTTGCTGATTTCTCGTATCTAACGCATCTAAGGAACGCCCCAATATTTTAGTTTATTCAAATAAAACACAGAAAAATCGCTAACTGAGGACACTAAAATGGAATAAATGTTTATAATTACGTTGTATCCCATCCAGGATAAATATCCATTCAAAATCTAATATAAATCGTGTAGCTATTTTCTCTCTCAGCTATTTCCGCATTGCACGAACTCCAGGACATTTTGATAATGCCAACAAAGCTGACGTCACCGATCTATGTGTAGATCAATTCAATGAGTTTATTAGCGCATCAAAGATACGCGTGCTAGCCAAATAGTAGAGGTCTACTATGGACTGGAATTCCTAATATAATAGCGTATGGCAATGTGTAAGTATTTCATATTCTATACGTGATTTTCTGAAAAATAAAAATGAATATTGTGGTTTGGTGAGAGGGGACTAATAAGAAACTAGATACCCCATCTCTCGTCATACACACATGCATACACGCACGCACGCACACGCTCTTACGACATTGCAGGAAACGTACCTGTTCTTGAGTAGGACGCCCATGTTTCCTGATTATCTATGGATCTATCACTGAGGTGGTCTGCATTTCATAAAAAAGGTTTCTTGATACCTGTGGAGAGAGAAGGAAGTGTGTTATGGAACAGTATAAGTCGTAGTATCAATATCAGAAGGATTAGTAACCGTAGTATCGCTAACAGTAGCACACGTAATATCAGCATCAAAAGCATGCTAGTACGGGAGATAGTGTGAGGGCAAGAGTGAAAACGATGCCTGGATGGGGAATGAGTGAGGGGTGGATGGACCGAAGGAGAGATTGTGAGTAGGTGCAGTGGCGGCACCGGGAAATGTGTGTTAAGGGGCGGGGGGGAAAGAGAGGCATGTTTGTCCTAGGGGGTTACGGTTTGTGGGTAGTCTGGGAAGTGTGGCCCTGCCCTGCTCCAAATGTTGGCTTGTTCCTGGCGGGGGGGGGGGGGTTTGGTGGTGGTGTTGGGGCTTCCCCATCGGGAAAATGTTTAAATTACCTGCTCTGAGATGTCATTTTCTGCAATCTTAGTGATAAATAAACACCTTTACTTCCCTTCTTTAATCCTACCTTTTCCTATAAATTCAAGCCTGCTCTAATGACTACCTGGTGTTTCCAATATTATTGTCGAATACACCAGCGACCAGCCTAACATATGCATTTTTTATTATATCATAGCCAATTTCCCATTTATTTATATAAAAATTCAGTGGCCACAACCTTTTAGCTTCATCAGAAAGTAAATCTATAATTCAATCATAAAGCTGAGATTCAACAACTGTACTGCATATATGGTAATCAGCATTAACACTAACCCTTACAGACAAGAACTTAGAAGCGACAAAATCATAATATTGTATGGAAATATTATGTTGCATATTTTCAAACTAATATGACTGGAAGCTGTGTTGCTGCATATGAGAGGAACAGTTTTCAGGCAAATTTGTTTCAAAATAATAAACAGTATACCTGTCTTAGACATGAAATTGAGAAACTGGACTACTAAGGATTGAAGAGTTAAATAAAATCACAAGTTTTCTGTCTCTGCGGTTATTGTCTCGTTGATGGATTATATAGTAAATACTCGTAGAAAAAGATGAACGTTTAGACTAATATAAGGCACATATTTGGAAACCTTCCGACCATTTTATCTACAACATCCTCCATATCAATGTCTAATGCTCTTTGCCTATGTACACTTATAACGGTTAAGCTCTTTAGGCGATGGTCCTCCATTGTTGTGTGCAGTGAACCTTTGATGAGTTTGAGTTTACATGTCCGTTCCCACCCAGCAGTGCATGCTGGAAGAGTTATAGCGATGTGAACGCCTTTGCATAGCTCTATAAATGCCATGTTCAGTGGTTTCAAAAATTCTGCAAATTCGATCATTGAATCAAAGATTTTGTTGCCTCTCGATCATTCGTTTAGCTTGCTGGATTTTTATGCTCAGATCATCGAGATTCAATGTATGGTGTTCAGCTATGGATTTGATTATCTCTACATCTAAGAACTCTTTTGAAGATGGACCAAAAGCTGATAGGGATCAGAATATCCTTAATTGGTCACCAGAAAATCGTCTTTGCAACTCATTCCGAAATTTATCAACAGTTGGGAATAAAATATGTGTTTTAAAGTCATCAGATTTGTGTTCAGTATCACGCTTTCCAAGGGAAGTCAAGATAGCATTTCATGTGATTAAGCACGCTTACTGGTCGCTATTCTTATGTATGTAGCCTGTAGACAGGATTCGTAAATTCTTCAACTCAGCCATTGACTCAGATGCTTAAAATAGCATCGTATTACTTATCATGTCTGTTGTCTGTGGCTGGAGAAAGAAATAGTTTGGCTTATGTTTCCTGTCCTCGCATTGCTGTAATTGACTCCGGCAGCAATTCTGTATGCATCAATAACATATTCATATGAAATATCTTCATGCAAATTTTTAGGAGGGGCAAGTAGTGGGGCAAACTATTTTTGCATGGGGCATTTCCCACCACATTTCCACACACACACACCCACCCCACCCACCCTTTGTGTGGGGTGTGGGGATTCGATGGGGTGAGTGGAATGGGGATGGAGTGGGGAATGGGGTGGGAATAGGGTGTGGGAATGGGATTGACGGACGGACGGAATGACGGACGGAATGACGAACGGACGGAAGGATGGACGGACGGACAGGCGGATGGATGGCTTGGTGGATGAATAAATGGAAGGATGGGTGGTAGGAGGGGGTGGAGGGACGGGCGAAGGGAAGGATGGATGGAGTGATGGTAGAGGTATAGATGGAGAGGGAAGGAGGTAAGGGGAGCGAGCGAAGTAGGGATGGATGGATGCAGGGAAAGGGAGGGGCGATGGATTGAGGGACACCGGAGGAAGGTTGGAGAGAGGGAGGGGAAGGGTAGATGAAGGTGGATAGAGATTGGTTGGATGGGTGAGTGTGGATGAAGGGGGTGGAAGGGTTGTTGAAAGGGGTATGGATGTTGAGGAAATGTGAACGTAGGGGACGGAGATGTGGGGGTTGGTGGAGGTGATGGAGAGGGTTGAGGGTATGGATTGAGGGGAGGGGTGGGGTGGGCGGGTGGATGGAGAGAGCACGGATGTAGTTAGTGGATGGATGGAGAGGGTGGGAGAATAGAGGGGATGGTTGGAGCTGGAGGGGGTGGATGGGGAAGAGATGGAGGGTGTTGGAGTGGGGATGGAGGGGAAGGATGAATGGGATGGCTGGAGGCAGCGGATTGTCGGGGTGTGGTGATAGATAGAGGTGGAGCGAAGGGATGACTGGGTGGGTGGGGGATATAGGGGGATACATGAGGGGGGTGTAGAGAGAGTGTGGAGGGGATGGGTGGGGTGGGGTGGGGCTATGGATGAGGTGGTTGGAGAGAGGTGATGGAGGCGAATGGAGGGATGATGGGATTGAGGGAGGTGGGATAGAGGGGAGGGTAGGGTGGCGTGATGGGGAGGGGTGGTGGAGGAGCTCTGGGTTTCTAACGTAGCTCAATGCAGTCTGTTTAGAATTTTGACTAAAGGTTGTTGCTGCCTGAAGTAGTAATATCTTTCATTCAGATTACCATTGCGAACAAGCAGATTATTTAATAATTACCATGTAGTAAATATCACAAATATGTGCAGATCTAGAATGGGTTTACATATTAATGGTTAAGAAAATCTAGAAAGATCTAGAAAAATCTGGAAGAAATACCATAATAAATTTGGTAGAAAAAATTGAAATGTGACTAAAATATTACAGTTACGAATTACGGTTATCGCAGCCGTGTGTGCAATGGTTGAAGTGGTTTGAGGGTGGGTGGATCGACTTTAATATTTTAAATCGTGAATTCCTTGAATCCAAATTTCAAGATAATTGTACAGGTAAGCTGTTGAATATCTCGACAATCATTTTAGTTTCAAAATATTCAGTGGAACAGAGCTTATTAAATCGTAATTTCATGAGCGAAATCGTAACCATTGTGGAATGATATCCATATTGGATCTTCACAGTATACTGAAGAAGAAGACATACAAGCACTTACGTGGCGGACTATATTGCCCCTTTTGTGAAAGAATTACGATTTTGAAAACAGATTGTATCACTCCATTTTCAATCGCTAGCGTATTCAATAATGCAAATTTACATATGCAGCATACCCATAGTACAATATAATCAATTATGACTATATTTGCAAATAATTATTGATAATTAAACTGGAAGAAAAATATAGCTAAATTAAAATTAGAAATTTTACCTGGAGCGAACCGAGTTCTCAATGGAATGACTAAAGGTAAGAAAGTGCTTGTGTGGAGCGCGCCAGTCCACTCAGCCAACCAGCGTGAGTAACGATTCAAAGCCCCAATTAGCTATCTGATTACATATTTAATTTCGGCTAATTATCGTATGAGCCAATCAGGTTCGTTGTCTTATCCTGTATCAGTACAAACATATTCAAAATAGCATTACTATTAATTGCATGGGGTTTGCTAATTAACCGATATATTTATTTTCACAATATTCCACATTAAATTTGTGGGTTTTTTTATTTTCATTAATAGTACGATATGTATAGAAATTAAACGCGGGCGTTAGCTTCTAGGTGTGATAAAACGTGTGATTAAAGTACAACACTTTCTCATTTTTAGGTTGTCCACCCACCGGTTTTAACTTGGTAGCTTCCAAACGTATCCGTCAGATTACGTATTGCGTTGAATGCCAATCATTCCCGTACCCAAGCCCTTAATCCGTGCTGTACATTTGGGTTACGCTTTCAACAGGAACTGTGTCTCAGAGGCCATGAGCGGGACATTAATTATTGGAGGATTCCAGTTTCCCAGTCAATCACATGACGTCATAATCAATTACGTAACGTGTAGGCTGACATCATAATCAATTACGTCATACATGGTGTAGACAAGTTTGTCACGAGCGCATAATTGATGACGGACTAAACATTGTTGTACGAATTGTATGTCTTTACTGATTAATAAAAATGCTGTTGAATATTTTGAAACCAATTTGACTGAGAGCTGTTACTTCCTTAGGCGGCAACAGCACCCAGTTAAATTAGTTTCAAAATATTCAATAACTTAGCAGTAGGGCCTTATAGTTTTCTGGAAATTGAGATTCAGAGAGTGAAGTGATCTATCGATCACGGCATGGGCAAAGCGTGAGTGGAGCTTAGAAATAGCTCGAGATGGGCGGGGAATCGCTAAAAACTTGATTCCTCCATTGTTTTACATTTTGAAAAGCTTTTATGATTTGACTTGATCGTAGCCAATGCATCGACTAGGCACAATAGAGTAACATTTCTCCCTATGCCACGCCCATTTCTAGCTAATCTCCGCCCACTTTGTTGGTGTGTTTGAACTGATTTGAAACTCTGAACTCTGAATTCCAGGAATCTCACATGCAAGGTAACTACAATTAAGCTGTTGAATATTTTGAAACTAATTTGACTTGGAGCTGTTGCTATCATAATGTCCATTAAATTGTGAATTCAGGAAAGCCATACAATGCAGACACGTGCATGGCGGACCTCTTTCATTTGATTGTAACATCAGCTAGCAAGTGATTACGACGTCAGATACCAGACAATAAAACTAGAAGGAAATTGTTAGAAAGATTCGGCGACAATAGTCTTCTTTAAGGCTGCCGTTTTAGTTTGATATTGTAATAAAACAGGGATTTAACTGGCCAAAGCTGACGCTACTAAAACAAGGAACTAGAAAAGGCGGCTAATTTGTGTTTTATGGGGCCTATGGGTAAGAATTTCCCCACATGCCATTCCGCCCACCGCCCTGCTAATGATCTGGATCTGAAGTTCACTGGTGTCGCCGGGTAGCTGCTTCATCTCTGCGTCGTTGACCTAGTTCAAACCCTTCTTAAAACACAGACGATTCCATCTCCAGGCAGTCCATGAACCTCTCAAACTATTGACTCTGTGGACATCTTGAGGAGTAAAGTGTGCAGATGTGGTGTTAGTGCAAAGACAGTGCAATGTAGAGAGGGTATTGTAAATGCAATAGGAAGGTTTGGCACTAAAATCATGCTGGGTTGTCTAAGACTGTGGCTGATCTGCAGATCAAAAGAAGAATCGAGTTCTTACGGGAAGTGTAGTGAAATATAAAGGTTCCACAAGAAAAGGCCGAACTTGCTAAGAAAATAGATCTTAAACCACGATGTTAATAGTTGAAAATTTGTTGGCCAGGCTTGCAGCTTAATTTGCAATCGGACAGAACAACTGTTCTAATACCAACAAACGGAAAAACCTAATGGATAATGGAATAGTAGCTAACTGATGGCTCAAAGGCCACGTTAATCTACTGTGTCCCAGAAAGGTGTAATGGTTATATAAAAAATCAACTTTAAAAGGGTCAATTGAAAACTGACTAAGTGATTTGCATCAAAGTTGAATGTTATAAATAATTGCCACTTAGGCTGCTCTAAACAATAGCTAGCCTAGAGGCTAATAATAACAACAATCTGGCAAGTAAATGCTGCACAGATTAGGTGCCGTAATTTTGATAGCGATTGGGCGCACTATCTTGCAACAATGCCTGGAAACGCTGCGCTGTAAATAACCACCAAGCAACAACGCTCCAAAATAAAATAAACTGGTTTAAATATAACCAGAAATACTATCTGCGTAACAGTGATGCCACTATCTGGCAACAAAGTACCGGCGCGTACAATCAGGCAACGTGTACCAAATAGAAAGTACTCTGACAATGGTCAAGCACCGAAAATTAAAGGACTGGGCTCAGCGACGTTGTCGAGTATACAAGTACCAAGTATGAACGCAATCCGACAATAAGTACCAATTGGAAAGCACAAACTGCTGTCCTGAAATCTAACACGTGGAAAGGAAAAATAACTACACACTGACTAGAACAACATGACAAGGAAAGCAATCATGCGCCGCTGATAAACCATGAGGTAATCAGCAGAACAAGATTACTTTGCCTGCAAAGCTATTCAAACGCAATAAAAATGAGGATAAGGACGCCAAAGAGACTTAACTTCTAGAGAATCCGGTTACTGAATTGATTTAGTAAAACTAATAGATAGATCTCCTTATAAATTGGTAGTCAGGAAATGAAGATCTCTTGCTACCATTCAGATAATGGCAGTAGTTATGGGTGCGGCTGGCCGTTATTGATCTTCCCAGCAGGGGGTCTTCGAGAACAATGGGTTTTTCAGGAGAACAAAAGAAAAGCTTGCGGAATGGAATGTTGATAACAATGACGTACAGCGGCACACGCATTCTAGAGAACAATGGCGTCCAGCGGCACACGTTTTTCTCGATAACAATGACGTACAGCCGCACACGTATTTGAGAATCTCCAACACTGGAATGTTCTATTATTTTGAATGAGTTAACCCTTAAAAGTATAAAAGTTGTGTATTTTACGTTTGAACGTAGTGGCAGCGCTCCCCCCTCCGCGGTTATCTACCGTGGTAGATAATGTAAAAATAATAATAGAGTAATGTAAAAGAATAAAGTTTAAGAGGTGGTCCGATAACGGAGGTCGTATGAGGAGGAGGATTGAGTTTGAGGATGTATGAGGAATTACGGTATTGATGTTTGAAAATAATTTGACTGTTTCGTCGCTAACGTTATTAGTAAACTGTAAAATATTTAGAGACTGTCTGTATGCTGTTACTGTCTTAGTAAGCAACAGCTACCAGACAGATTAGCAGCAAAATATTAAAAATAATCTCGTATTAATGGTATGTTCGGTTGGAATGGTTACCAAGACATGGTGGTGATGGATTGTATCATGGGTTAAAAAGAAGTTAACCCTTTCAACCGATGAATATATGTCTCATTTTCATCGATATCATACAGGTAAACTGTTGAATATTTTGAAAATAATTTGACTGCCTGTGTCAGTTGAGGCGGAATGCTATAGTATTCCTACTCAGTTGATATTTCTGGATGATTATGAGGGCGATGCTAGCGTACTTGTTTACAAGGTATGCATGATGTACAAATATTTTGATAATTTGTTGCTGAATATTTTGATAATTTGAGTGGTAGCTGAATATTTTGATAATTGGTTGCTGAATATTATGATAATCGGTTGCTGAATATTGTGATTGGTTGCTGAATAAATTGATTGGTTGCTGAATATTTTGAAAACGATTTGACTGTGTAAATTTCTTATTAGGCTATGTTAGGTAAGAGAGAGGGGGGTCTTATAACGGAGGTCGAAGGAGGAGGGAGGAATGCTATCTAGGCCAGCAAAAATGTGTTCCCCAGTCATTTAATTTTCAAAAATCAGACACGTACACAGTAATTTTTCCTATGCTATTATATAGATAGTGTTATCTATCGTATTTATGTCTCTAAAATGGCAGTCATTTAATTATTAAATTTTCACAAATATGGACAAAATACATTCCTTGTCAATGGCAATGCATTAATCGACCGTGAACAATAGCGTACACATGCCCATTTAGAACAGTATCGTCGGTATTGATACTAGTAAAATAATAGAGTTTAAGAGGTGGTCCGATAACGGAGGTCGTATGAGGTTGAGGATGTATGAGGAATTACGGTATTGATGTTTGAAAATAATTTGACTGTTTCGTCGCTAACGTTATTAGTATACTGTAGAATATTTAGAGACTGTCTGTAAGCTGTTAGTAAGCAACAGCTACCAGACAGATTAATAACAAAATATTAAAAATAATCTCGTATTAATGGTATGTACAGTTGGAATGGTAACCAAGACTTGGTGGTGATGGATTCATTGGATTGTATCATGGGTTAAAAAAATTTTCATCGATACCATACAGGAAAACTGTTGAATATTTTGAAATTAATTTGACGTTGTTAACGTTATTAGTAAAACTATTTTTGTTGAATATTTTGATTGAATTTTAACCGGCATTACGCACAAATTGTTTTTAAATACTTTGCAATAACATCAGACGTTTTAGATACGATGGTTAAAATGTGGTCATTATGTCTCTGAGGGTTCCGTTTATAGAATTGTATGTCGAGCGTACTTATGCTAAAAAGATTATTTGGTGCATATGATTTATCCATACATCTTGAATAGCCGTGGGATCGGTCCTTAATCGAGTTACAAACACGGCACGTGTTAATAACAAAAGAATGTTAAAGCACCAAGTTCAATCTTAAATCGAGATACAAATATGTCATGTGTTAAGGAATACTATAAGAATATACCACCCGTCTCGTTCTAAGCACGGGATATTACAATGTCCTCGCCGAGAGTTTGTGAAAATCGATAATAACGCTATTGCTGTTTACCGACGCTTAAAGATACGACAATTAAGAGCAACATTTTGAGCGTAGTAGCATAATCATAGATGACCGTTTACTTCAAATATAAATATATCCTTTTGGCTACAGAGCAGTGATCATGTTTTTTACTAGATAATTCAGTCCTGCCCTAAGCGACCACCTCGTGTTGCGCCATTACATGGACGCTAGAGACTTTCTTAACCCTTTTAACCCTCGAATTTCTTCAAGAAAATGTAAATTTTCTTCATATTCATATTTGTAGTACAAGAGAAGACTATTTTTGAAAATTTATTATCGGAATGACTGGCACTGCAGGCTATCCATTTGTCTAGTCATTGCGCCGGCAAACACCCCCCACCAACCACCATTATCATCGTCAACACCCACCACCACCACCACTACGACCTACACCCAACACCATGCATTAACCCCACCAACACTATCACCCACGCACCCGCCAACCCATAGCGAATTTCTTCATATTCATACTTGCATCCTTAGAGAAGACTATTTTTGAAATTGCATTAACCCCACCACCACCACCACCCACGCACCCGCCAACCCATAGCGAATTTCTTTATATTCATACTTGCATCCTTAGAGAAGACTATTTTTGAAAATTTATCACCGGAATGACTGACTCTGACATCTATCCATTTATCTAGACATTGTGGTCGGAATGTGTGAGAGCTCTGTGTTTGAAAAAATGGCATATAGGTTGGAGAGGGTCATGAGGATTTAATAAAGGTCTCGCTCGTATGCACACGTGCTAATATGCGATACTGCTAGTTATACGTTGTGCGTAGGTGCCTGAATGCAACACTGACCTACGCCCAACACCAGGCATTAACCCCACCACCAACACCCACCCACCCGACAACCCATAGGGAATTTCTTAATATTCATACTTGCAGCCCTAGAGAAGACTATTTTTGAAAATTTATCATCGGAATGACTGACTCTGACAGCTATCCATTTGTCTAGACATTGTGGGCATAATGTGTGAGAGCGCGGTGTCTGAAAAATGGTATGTAGGTTGGAGAGGGTATGTCATGAGGGTTTAATATAGGTCACGCTCATATGAGCACGTGCTAATACGCGATACTGCTAGTTATACGTTGTACCCTTGTGCATGCGTACGTGCCGCGGTGTGCGCCCTTGCGCGCATGCGTGCGCCAGAAGACTTTTTGAAAATTTTTCATCGGAATGACTGGCTCTGCTGGGTAAAATGTATACGTACATGTGCGAATGCATGCGGTCCGCATGTTGTGAATTTGCGGGCGTATATTGCGGATTGCGGGCGCATGATGCGGATTTGCGGGCGTATGTTGCGGATGGCACCACGTGTATGTACATGCCTGAACACGCATACACGCCAAAATGCATGCATACATGTGCGGCCGCATGCGGGCCGCATTTGCGGATTTGCGGGCGTATGTTGCGGATTGCGGGCGCATGATGCGAATTGCGGGCGTGTGTTGCGGATTGCGGGCGTATGATGCGGATTTGCAGGCGTATGTTGCGGATTTGCGGGCACATGATGCAGATTTGCGGGTGTGTGTTGTGGATGGCACCAAGTATATGTACATGCCTGAACACGCATACACGCCAAAATGCATGCATACATGTGCGGCCGCATGTGGGCCGCAGTTTGCAGATTTGCAGGCGTATGTTGCCGATTGTGGGCGCATGATGCGGATTGCGGGCGTGTGTTGCGGATTGTGGGCATTTGATGCAGATTTGCGGGCGTACATTCCAGGGCATTGTTCCCACTATTTTTATAACAATTTCTAAAATTTAATAATTAAATGACTGCCGCTTTAAAGAGCACTCCTTAAATACGAGATGCATGATTATTATCTATATAATATTATGCATACAACATCGCTTGGCTTAGCTATATATTACCCGCATAGAGATGTACTTTGCTCTCTGTTAAAAAATTAAATGACTGGTAGGAAGCCGCTTAGTTTTGAGGGTTTTAGATGAAGGTTAACGCGTTTGCATACAAATTGAAGGATTAAATAACGTATATAATGTACAATAACGAGGTGGTCAGAGAAAACATATTTCGCTGGATACTTTTTAACGCACACAGATTTTTAAGCGCATACACCATTTAACAAACTGATCCATAGCGTCTAGCCCGTGAACATATCCAAGATTTTCGCCTGCATGTATGTGTCATTATATGTAGGCCAGTACGCGACAGATTTTGATAGGACGCTAGTCATCTCACGCGATATTCCTTACATTTTTTGTAGTAGAGCGATGTAGTATAAATGTAAATGTTAATGTACATTCAGCTAAAATGTGTTGCGGATTTGCGGGCGCATGTTGTGGATGGCGCCAAGTGGAAGTACATGTCTGAACATGCATACACGCCAAAATGCATGCATACATGTGCGGCCGCATGCGGGCGCGTGTTGCGGATTTGCGGGCGTATGTTGCGGATTGCGGGCGCATGATGCGGATTGTGGGCGTATGTTGCGGATTGCGGGCGTATGAAGCGGATTTGCGGGCGTATGTTGCGGATTTGCGGGCGCATGATGCGGATTTGCGGGTGTGTGTTGTGGATGGCAATAACTATATGCACATGCCTGAACACGCATACACGCCAAAATGCATGCATACATGTGCGGCCGCATTTGCGGATTTGGGGGTGCATGTTGCGGATTGCGGGCGCATGTTGCGGATTGCGGGCGTATGTTGCGGATTGCGGGCGTATGATGCGGATGGCAACAAGTATATGTACATGCTTGAACACGCATACACGCCAAAATGTATGCGTACATGTGCAGACGCATGCGGTCCGCATGTTGCGGCTTTGCGGGCGTATGTTGCGGATTTACAGGATCGTGTTGCGGATGGCACCAAGTGTATGTACATGCCTGAACACACATACATGCCAAAATGCATGCGTACATGTGCGGCCGAGATCAAGTTAACTAAATGTGATCAAGTAGCCATTGATATTTAGACTGTCCTAAGGCTAACTTCCTAGGTTATGGAAGCGTGAACTCGCTATTGTAATAGCTGGGGAAATAAAGCAGACTTATAGCTCAATTGTAGAACCCTTTTTTAGGAATAGTGTTGTTTAAAAGTGTTTCACTAATTGGAAACAGTTAACCAACATTCATCATAAGAAAGAGTTTGTACCCTGCTGCTTTTCTCTTGCACCCCTGCTAAGAAGGATAAGCTTTCCTTTGGGTGTGTTGGGTGGTGGCTGGGTTAATGTAATACCGGACTAAGTTTGTAACAGCCAACGGGTGCAGGCATTTGAAACCAAATTTAAAATGGTTTGAAAACAATTTAAATGTACCAGTCAAAGTTTCAGTTCTAGAAGTTAACCATTAGACAGAAAATGTAGAACTGTAAGTTCCTAGCTTGAACCTTAAAAGGGTGCGACTGACTTAATTTAATAAAAAAATGTCTCTCGACTATGACATTTTAGTACTGAAGCCGTCGTCAAGAGGGATCGGGAACGCCCCTTTGACAATGACCTAGCACTTTGCCGAACAGATTTGAAATATTAAAAAAATAATGTCTTACTTTTAATAAACCGTGCCGTATATTAGATGATACTATTTCTCTATTCCGTACGTGTACTGCTGATGTGTGCCTACATGAATGTAATCTTCGTAAACTAGAAATAATCGGTTGCGTCTCGAAGTGGGGGAATATCCGCAACAAGAAGAAGTTTCGGTTTCTCTGTAATTTCTAAATCTGGAAGCGTGACTTGTATTTTTAGCTCCAAATGCTGATTTTAACACAATGTATTTCAATGCATTTACTAATGGACGATTTTAAGAATGCGTCTCTTAATCAAATGTTACTGACGAAATGCATGACTATCCAATACAGTCTACCGACAGTTGTACTAATAATGATTGAATAATCAACATGGCGGCCGGTCGTAAAAACTAAGTTACATTTGAAAATCAGCGAATAACATGACAAAAAGACTGGCAGCGGAAAATAAGACGTATCTGGTTCCATGAACCTAGCTCATGGCCACAAGGACTCATTATACGAGCATGTACGAAGATGGAATCAGATAATGGTTTAGAAAAACCTGCTTAGAAATACCGGTTTAAGATTCAGTGACTATTTAGTACAAGACGGCGGAGATGTTAAAATCTTAAGTTACCTGCTATTACAGCAACGAAACCCGCCTCCTTGGACCATGACGTTGAGCGTCCCTTTCTCCGACTGTGCAGTATGCAAACCATATAACTATCACAAATAAATTAAAAAAATTAAATTTGAGACCAGAGAATTGGTCTTGTGCGCACATTTCACTCGGTTCCAGCCCACAAAAGCGCTTTCAAATTAAGTGGCAATACAGCAACTTACTGCCGTACAAAATACAGCCACATTTACAAGTTAATCATCTGACCATACAGAATCCGAGCCCACTAACATTTTACATAAATAAAACTTAGAAAGTAACACGTCAATATTGGAGTAACGATCTGAATAGATTGTGAGATTTACATTAGCATGATTTCAAATCCGAATATAAGTTGCTACTTTGGCAATTGCAGATTGTATGACATTGAGGTTTAAAAGATTTTAGCGTTCAGAAAACATCGATCTGAGAATTTAAGAGAAATTCATTGAATAACTACCGGAAACTGTTGCACTGCACAGCTGCAACAACTTCTAGCATCATCATTCACAGAAAATCAAACAAATTCTAAGACACTACCCTTATGATGAGAATCTCACAAAGACAGGCTATCAGAATCGAATGGTTAACGTGTCGGGCTATAGCTATTACTTGATATACTCTACATATGTGTATATGCATTCATATGCAAATCTGGAACCTAAGGAAAGCCACGCCACCTAAAATTGGCGTTCGTCTCCTATGAATAGTATTGAAAACTATTCCTCAAGTGAACACATTTCAATATAAAATCTATCCAGGTAAATGCGTACATCTGATAAGCACTCAAATAAACTCCATCTATAGTAAGTCCGTCGAACAGCAAATAATGTAATTTCACAAAAGTGACCGATAATCAAACTGAAAAGAAATATCCCTCTTATGTAAGGAGCACCGCAATCGACTAATGATATTTGTTTCATACTCACAGTTCAAATGAAACGTAAGTTGACACAAACTCAGAATTCGATCCCGCTGCTGTTTGATTACAATATTTTACAGCTGTTACGGACTTACTATAGATGGAGTTTATTTGAGTGCTTATCAGATGTACGCATTTACCTGGATAAAGCGGCCTAATATGCAAATGGAATGATGTCATCAAGTGCACGCACAATCATTCCCATAGTGCTAACGTTGACAATGGCACATTCACTGCTCTGAAGCTATTCGAATTAAATATATCCCAATTTAACCATGCTGGTACTAGAAATGTGTTATCTGCACTGACATCTGACAACATCAAAATCTTAATAAGAAACAAAGAACACATAGCCTTCGCACTTCTATGTGTATTCAATCTCTCATGAAGAACATTAAGCTGAGGGCTTGATGACATCATCCCATTTGCATATTAGGCCACTTTATTCCCGCCAACATACTCGATTTCGATTGCTCGAGAGGATTTCGTGGAAAAAATGGGCATTGCCCAATGTGCAAATGATATGACACATCAAGTTACATTTTCTGGATTTGAGTGCACCTAAACATGAAATTATTGCAAATTCACATACTAAACTTACAAATGTAAACAAACTCCAGATTTGTGGTAAAGCGCAATTCCCAGGCGAAAAATGTAATGAAGGCATGCATATTGAAGAAATAATGACTAAATTTCGTCAAGAACAACCAAAACAGTGGTAATTTTTCAAAATTAGTCTTCTATTGGCCTGCAAATGGACATTCCTTAAGACCACATCAACGGCCGGTTTTGGCCCGCTTCGTCATGAAAGGGTTAAAGAACGCTAAAGAAAAGTATGATTTTTGGCAGTTTCGTGAAAATGGATTTCAAACACGTGCAAAGCCAGTAGCTTTTCTAACGTTTCACTGACTGGAATTGCTATTGTAATATGAGACCGTGTTGACATTTTCATAGACTATGCGGGATATTTGAAAGATTAAAAAGCCTGGAGTTTGGCGAGATGGGAACCAAGAACGCAATTGCAATACACCACAACGTACGTACGTGCGTACGTACGCACGTGTACGTGAGTAGAAATGAGCTGAGATAAACGCCGATACAGATTGGCTGAGAGCTTGATGACATCATCCCATTTGCATATTAGGCCACTTTATTCCCGCCAACATACTCGATTTCGATTGCTCGAGAGGATTTGGTGGGGAAAAGGGGCGTTGCCTAATGTGCAAATGATATGACACATCAAGCTCTTGGCCAATCAGAATCGACGTTTATCTCTCCTCTGCTGCTTGGGATGAAATCTATTGATGGGAGCAAATGATTGACGGGTGTAACGCTTCATGATTGACAAGTGCGACTAACATGAAACGGATGAGGCGGGTCCAAAATGAAGTCACGTGGTCACCTCACAGCCAATCAGAACAGTTGTTTATATCTCAGATTGTTACTGAATAAAGCTATGAGATGCGAAGGGGTCGAAAGGATGGGGTGGTGGGGGAATTCTACAGAGTTATAATGTGTTTGAACATGTTCAGGAAAATGAGGTCACGTGACTCTCACAGCCATCAAAACAGACGTTTATTGTTACTGAATAAAGCTATGAGGTGGGTAAAAAATGAAGTCACGTGATCCATTCACAGCCAATTAGAACAGCTGTTTATATCTCAGATTGGTACTGAATAAAGCTATGGGGTGCAGAGGGGTCGGGAGGATGGAGCAGTGGGGAATTATACAGAGTGATAATGTCTTTGAACATGTTCAGCCAAACAAGGTCATGTAACCCCGATAGCCATCAGAACAGATGTTTACGTAATCCCCTCACAGCCAATTAGAACAGCTGTTTATATCTCAGATTGGTAATGAATAAAGCTATGAGGTGCAGAGGGGTCGGGAGGATGGAGCAGTGGGGAATTATACAGAGTGATAATGTCTTTGAACATGTTCAGCCAAACAAGGTCATGTAACCCCAACAGCCATCAGAACAGATGTTTATATCTCAGATTGTTACTGAGCAAACATATGGGGTATGGAGGGTTTGTCAGGGTGGGGTGGTGTGGAATTCTAGAGTCATAACGTGTTCAGATATGTTCAGCAAAGCGAGGTCACATGCTCCCTCAAACCCAAGCAGAACAGTAATCTATATCTCAGAACATTACTGAATAAACCTACGAGGTGTGGAGATGCTGAGAGATTGGTTGGTGGGGAATTCTATAGAGTTATAACATGTTCAGACATGTTCGTGTCTGGGCCAATGAGAAAGTCGCTACAACCACCTGAGGCTGGTGGAGTTGAGAGGGACGGGGCGGGTGGAACGAGACATAAATCAACCTTGACTACTGCTGGTCGTTCTGAGCCTACAACCGTGCTTCTGTATGGGTCTTAAGCAAATATCCATTTGCAGATCTAGAGAAGCAACTACAATGCACCTCAGCACATGTATTGATGTACGCACGACAGATTTACAGTAGGAATGCCTCACTCGATAACATTGACAATTATTCCAGGGTTACATTTTCAAAGATAGGTATTTCTCAGTTTATATATGGCTGCAGATGTCAATGATGAACTATTCCCGTGTTTATGAAGCTTTTGAAACCTCCAATACCATTCTAGATTTAAAACGTTAGACATTATTTTTCTTTTTTCTTTGAAAAGGCCAAATTAATAAATTAAACTATACATCGTAGATTTAAGCATAAAAATATAAAAGAATGAAAAGGAATTAGCCAAAAAATATACAAAATATCTAAGAATATAATACATCATATACTACTACTACTACTACTACTACTACTACTACTACTACTACTACTACTACTACTACTACTACTACTACTACTACTACTACTACTACTACTTAGGCATAGACCTCTGGAATTATAAACAGCATACATTTAACAGCATTTTTACTGTATCGCCAATGCTATACCACTGCATGTGTTATGCCAATTTTATCCTCATATGCCGTTGAATAGAGTGTAAATAAAAGGGCTGGCTGTTTGGCTGTCTGCGTTCGGGTATATATATATATATGTACGTACGTCAGTGCTGCTGCTGCTATTTTTGTATATTTCTGCATTTATACCTAATGTAAGTATATATAATTATATAGATAGATGTTTTGAGGGTCTCAAAAACATCAGCGCTTGCGATGTGCCCTCTTAAAACAAAGATTATTATTACTATTATTACTAAGGCTATCTATCCCAAGAGATAAACAACAACGCTATTGATATCAGCACTTTTCATTGTCCATAACACTATAGTTATTAGTACCATTATTTTAAATAAAAAAGAAATAAATAAAATAAATGAATAATTTACACAATAGCCTCATAGCGATAGAAAATAGAATAGACAATAGACTCGCTGATATTGGTGTCGAAGATTGGGAGATGGAGGGCAGGTGGCATGGTTAGGGATGTGGCTGTAGCCTCCTTGGATACACACTGCTCCGCAAATCCCTCTTGCTCTGCGGCACCACATGTGCATGGTGCGTTGAGCCGAGGATGCTGGTTAGCTGATCTCGGGGTTCCAGATCTGTGTGAGCGTATCTCTGGATCATACATAGACCGACCTCATAAGTTGGTCGAACGTTCACATTCCAGTGGGGTCGTGCGACCATTGTCGTGCAAACGAAACCACACCGTACCATCCCGGATGCCAGTGTCACTGGTATGTCAGTCCATTGCTTAAATTTAGACATGATATTTTAAATATATTCTAACTATTCTATTATAGGAACAAACAATTGTACTCATTTGCTGCTATGGTAGGAGTAAGTACATAAGACTAATGTGATGTTTACATAATCGGTCCTCGCCAGAGGTACCTCACTGTTCTCTGACAATTATAATAAGTTTAATATGAACCATTAAACCCCTAACACAAATATTATTTGTTTGCAAGAGGAAAGTGCCTCGCGTGGGCCTCCATCACAGAAAAATGCATACAATGCCGAAGCGGAGAAAGAGATGGTAAAAACGGCCACTCTCTTGTTCAAACTTATGCTAAGGTGGGTAAAGTGAGTCAACCTAGTGAAATTATAAATTATTGCAATGCATGTTGTATTACGTGAAGATGGTGTGGATGATTTCCGCAGAATTCAACACCGTCACCTTTTGTACGTCTCAAGATACTAGATTGGTAGTTGCCGCTTTATTTATGCAGCCCTTCTGCTAGATCCTATCCTATCATTTAGTTTTTAGGTCCATATTTCAATCTTAGGCCGCAAGTGGCTGCGATTCCCACCTATCTTTAATACATACGCCTGGCTGGCGGAATGCTCGGTGCCCGTATGGTCACCTTCATGGCGAATCCTCCTCAGAGAGACAGCGTGCGAACATGTCACATGGTGGCAGCTCCAGAATCACATAACGATCCTGTCACTCACCATCCCACATATAACAGCACAGGGACAAGTCATATTACATACGCATTTAAAAGCACATAAGTTTACGGTGGGGAGTAAGAGACAGATATCCAACTATGGTGAGCTTTCCCTGAAGGCGTGGTGGGTTCCAAGACTGCACCCAGTCACTTGTAGAGTTAGATAGGGATCTGTGTCTTGTCCATCACCTAGTGTGTCGGGGGTGAATCATGTGAGTTCCGCACGCTGGTACTAACATTTACCTGTCTTTAGGGTTATGTCTAATGCTCGGAGATGCACTGCTGGCTGGTTAATAAATATATATGTATGTATGATTACTGTATTCTGCGGCTGTAGGAGTAGAAACACCCTACAGCTGCAATCAGTCCTTCTTCGCTTTTGCCCACTGTGTCTTGTCTTCAGCCGAAATCCTTAGCTTCCTCAGGTCCATTCTTGACTTGAGTGTACTGAGTCCTGCTTTCTTGAGGTCACCTCGTAGCACGCTTAGCAGATTTATGCAATGACGTCCTCTCCTGGTTTTGTATTTGCTGGCTCCGAGTAGGATGAATTCCAAGGCATTCTGTGCTGGTGTCTCTTCTAGCATCCTTAGCACATGGCCAAACATGGACCATCTTTGCTGGGCGACTTTTACAGACAGCGGTGATGTATTACACATCTTGTATTGTGCATTATTGGAAATTATGCTGTCTGGCCATCGCTGTCCAGTGATGGTGCGTATCGAGTTTGTCTAGAGTTGCCTTTGGAGCTGCCCAGCTGTTACAGTTATACAGCATCAAGGATACGCAGTTTGCATTGTATAAATGTAGCCTCTTTATCAAGGGCATCTTTGATCTACAAATCCATAGCTTCCAGAAGGACTGGAAAACTATGTTCCCATGAGGTAGCGTGAAGAAATTTCAGTAGTACTGCAAAGCAGTGGGCCCAGGATTTTACTTTCCCTCCATGGTTCGCGGCCATGAAGTGTGTCATCATTTTTTTTATAGTTTCATGCTTTGTCAATATGTATATGTGGGTGAACTCTGTTTTGGATTCATTCATGAAGAGATTCTCAATTTTTAGTTTGCTTGCAGCCATTGGGAGAAGTTCGTCGAGGGGTTTCTTTTCCTCGTCTATGAAGTCCACATCATCGCCATATTCCATCTCTAGCAGCATGCCCAGTATTGACATTGGGGGTTTGGTCTTGTAGAACTTTCCTGCACAGATTTTAATGCGCTAGCAAGGTAGCAGGTGAAAAGCACCGGAGATAGACCATCTCCCTGTGAGGAGCCGATTGATGTCTCAAACTCTACAGACTTCACTGACTTGACTCGTACTCTCAGCTTGGTGTCTGCAAGCGGTAGTCTCACTAGTCGTAGCTCATCTTCATTGCAACTGGCCTGGCATAGTACATCTAGGATCGTTGAACGTTTAATTGTTGAAGGCTTGTGACATGTCAATGCCCATTTTGTGGAAGTCCCAGTGTTTGGACATGACTACCAACACAGGCATACAATGAGCCCATACAATATTTGTGCATCTGCGTCCACGTTTGAAGCCACTTTGACATGATCCGGTGAAGTAATCGATCTTGTCTCAGATGTGGCATAGAGTAACATTGGATAGGATCTTCCATATGCTGTTGACGAGCATAATGAGCCGCAGATTGGCCGGGGGCCCAGTTGCTTCTTGGGCTTGAGTAGTGTGATAAGGATGCCTTGGCCTACAGCATCGATGAGAAGGTGGTGGATAAAAGCTGAATTGATTAGGTGCATGATTGGTTTTGAGATAATGCCACTTACATATTTGAATAGTTCATTGCTCATGCCATCAGGTCCAGATGCATGCCCATTTTTCAGGGCTTTAAGTGCCTTCTCAACTTCTGCTGTTTTAATTGGTGTTAGTAATGGCCTGCGTTCTCCTGAGAATGGATGCAAGGGCTCATCATTGTTGTCAGTGAACTGTTCCTTGAACCATTCTCGGATCTCCTCGGCTTTTACCTGGTCAGTCCCGATAAAGTGTCCTTCAGCGTCGTGTACAGTGAGTGGTGGCGTGTAGTCAGTAACTCTCAGGGCTCAGGCTGCCCGAAACATTTTGTGACAGTCATCCGTGGCAGTGATTTCATCTGCTAGGGAGTCTGTTGAATAGAAAGATCTTTCAAGTGTTCGCTAATGTGGCGCAGAATAATATTGCGCTCCCGGCATAGTTTGGTGTGGTCTTCACTTTGGCCACTGATAGATGCGCAGCCGTAACGCTTTAACAGTTTTACTACTAGAGGGTGTTCAGTATACCTAGTTTGGTTGTTTTTAAGAACACCTATGGTGCTGGTAGCGGATGGTTCCATAGATTTCAGTATTTTAGTTAGGGCTTCGTTTGGATCGGAGCTGACATCGATATGAGCTATCTGCTCCCCGAGGGCTTTTTTGTATGACATTTGAGTGTCAGTGTCGCTGATGAGCGTGGGTAGGTTGTAGGTGACTCTACCCTCTTGCCTGGTATAGTGTTTATATATTAGATAGAGATCGTTCATCTGAAGGCGTGTAATGACTAGCTTATAGCCAGAAATGAGGTCTGTGCCTCCATACGAACGAGCGTTCTGGAGTAAGGATTTTGCTTCTGTCTTGCATAGTATAAAGTCTATTTGGTTGAAGACAGCTGTTGTTACCTTAGAACCTTTCAGGGCTTTGCAATCAGCAATGTGTCCAGTCCATGTTGTCCGGTGATGTCATGGGTGTTTGAAAGCCGTATTTGTGACAAACATGCCATTGGAACTAAGGAATGCCACCAGTGCATCTTCATTGCTGTTGCGTGTGCCTTCTCCATAGGATCCCATGCACAAGCCAAGTCCTGAACATTTGTCTGCAATTCCGAGTTTACCCAGCCTGGAGTTGAAATCTCCACACACGAACAATTGCCATCTAGCTGGGATTGTAATGGCGGAGCTCAGTTCTGCATAGGAATCTAATATTGCTGGATTCTCTTTGGCTTTTTCGGTAGTTGGGCATGGTGACATTGACAATTCAACACTTAGTGGTGGTGTGTTTTCGTGTAGGTATAACCAGGCTGATGAATGCAACGTGATCACTGACGTATCCAAAACTAATATATATGGTCTTCTTGATGCATAAAAATATGATGGTCACCATAATGTAGATTTTTGCAGTGTACCGTAATGTCTATAAAATCGTTTGTAATTATTATGTTGACCGGATAGGAATCATATATTCTAGACAAATAAGAAATGAGAAACAACGCTTTGCTGCTATTGCCATTATCATATACTATAACGATATGCACCATGTTCATATCGATTTCTTTGCAGAATACTGAGATACTGTGTGACTATATTTCAAATTTGGAATGAATCCATTCAAGATAACTGAAGTTATCGAGCGGAAACCATATATTTTACGAGTTTTCAAGAAATCAAGCGAGATAACCATGGTGTCTCTGGACACATTTGGCCGGGGGTTGGTGGGGGGAGGGAGGGGGTGGACTAATGAGATGGCTTCACTTGAGAAGCTTATTGCACGAATATATACAAATATACAAATTTTTGTCTGCATAATACTGCTTTTTGAGACTGTCTGCTTAAAGCTGCTTTACAACTATATGTATATTTTGAGTGTCTGCTTAATGCTGGTTTCAGTTGGGTTTTTTAAGCAGACAGCATTTTATGTACATTTTTTATTTTTTAAGATATGGCTTAGTGCATGCCATACATCAGTTTAATCTTATGTGCTAACGGGAGTTGGTTATCAAACGGGTACAGGAACATTAAGTTCCTATCTCGCAATGATGATATATAGCAATTTCCAAGTCCAGAATATTTAGATCCGAATACTTGCTCTAATTAGAATAAAGATCGTTTGCGATTGGAGGCGAATCACCTGATTTATACATGTGTCTTTTCTCAACGCCATTTTATGTCAAATTCTGGATTAATTTTGATGTAATAAGTGATATTTATTAAAGAATAAGCAATATTTAGGCACCCCAAATTAATAATTTCACGTCCGCTTGTTGTTTTTGGAGTATACATTAAACATAGTCGTAAGGCGGGGCGAATTGTCTATGGTAACATTTAGTTCATGTTCCGTGGTAAAATCTGACTAAGAAAAATTTCAACCCAAAAATGTGGGCAAGGAATGTTCTCGATTATAGGACGACCCACCCCCCCCCCCCCCCATTCCTAGAACATGTAATTTGATATTAAAAAACCCACTGCATCCTTTAGGTCGAATTTTAACGATATATATATATATATCAAATTTGAAATATCAACTCTTTATAACAAGACCACGGTGGGGATTCTATATCCGACAAATATATCTTGACCCACCGGAGTTATCCCCCTTGATTTCTTGAAAAATCTTAATTTGAAATATCAACTTATAACAAGACCTCGGTGGGGATTCTATATTGGACACATATATCTTGAGCCACCAAAGTTATCCCCCTTGATTTCTTGAAATATCGTGACATATATGGTTTCCGCTCGATAACTTCTGTTAGCTTGAATACATTCATTTCAAATTTGGAATGTCAACTCCTTATGACACAACCTCAGTGGGGAGTGCATATTGATGAAATGTGTTCAGACCCACCAGAGTTATCGCCCTTGAGTTTATGAAAAATCGTAAAACATGTGGGTTCCGCTAGATAACTTCAGGTGGAATGTCAACTCCTTATGACACAACCTCAGTGGGGATTGCATATCGATGAAATGTGTTCAGACCCACTGGAGTTATTGACTTTGAGTTTATGAAAAATCATAAAATATGTGGTTTCCGCTTGATAACATCAGTTAGTTTGAATGGATTCATTCCGAATTTGCAATGTCATCTCTGTACGACCATACCTCGGTGGGGACTGCATATCCATCAAATGTATGCAGACACACCATAGCTATCTCCCTTGATTTCCTGAAAAATCATAAAATATCTGGTTTCTGCTAAATAACTTCAGTTAGCTTGAATGGATTCATTACAAATTTGGAATTTCAACTCCTTTTAACAAGACCTCAGTAAGGATTGCATATCGGCCAAATGTGTCCAGAGACACCGAGGTTATCTCCATTGATTTCTTGAAAAATCGTAAAATAGGTGGTTTCCACTCAATAACTTCAGTTAGTTAGCTTGAATGGATCCATTTCAAATTTGGAATGTCAATTCCTTAGCATAAGGCCTCAGTTGGGGTTGTATATCGGAGAAATGTGTCCAGATCCATCATCCTGAGTGTCTATAAGGATCTTCAAAAGCCACTACAGTGGCCAGAGATGCTGCAGGTTAATGAAGGCAAGAAGTTCACAGGTGAAACAGTGAGGATGAGGCTGTGGCGAAAGTTTACGAGTGTATTGATTGGTCAAAAGCTGTGTACAATCAAACACTAGCAAAGTTGATTTACTGCTTATATTCCCCTAAATGGGTTGGGCTGATTTTGAATGAATAGATCTCAGAATTTGGTGTTTTTGTTCCACCAAATTCATCATCCATGAGATGTTTATGCTTCTAGCGATGCAATGATTCAGACTTATGACATTTCGTTCCATGTTGGAACTAATCAGAGGGCTAACCATTTTTGACAATCATGTGTGTATTCACAGCTAACCAGCGTGCAATGTTACCCAGTATGCAATGCTCTGACTCCATAATTGTTGTAACTGTTTGACGCCATATTCCTTTAGTCTGTTGTCTGCACAAGTCAGTATTTCTCAAAGAAAACCAACACATGTGCACATGCAAAATCATTTGTCTACCAGGCTGTATTTCAACTGTTCAGAGAAAGTGTGTCAATTTCTAGGAGAAAATAGCTTTTATATATTTTGACAATAATTTCCATGAAAGGTCTTGCTATCAATAACAGCAACAGCATTCAGTCAAATTATTGTCAAAATAATTAGTAGGTAAAGCGAATACTAACTGCTACATATTTGATACAAATTTGAATGAACATTGTTGCTGCAACAGCTTTCAATCTATATATTCTAAAATAATAATCATAATTCACTCGCTACGGATTTGAAGTGTAATTTTACAGTAAGTTGTTGCTGACTAAAGTACCAACAACATTATCAAATTGTTGTCTATAGAATCACACGGCATTCGATATTGCTGTCTAAGTAGAGTGAGTAATATGGCCAAAATATGCTTTGCCTACACGAAGGAAATATTTAGACAAGCTATCGTGTGTACGTTTCTGTTCGACCAATGCATTTCAAATGCGCAATCCATCAATCAAACTTAAACACTGTTTGTTACTCATTTATTCTTGACGAGAAAGCGTATATAGGCATATTGCACAGATTGTCTTTTTATCTGATGCCCGCTCCGTCCTTGAGGCTATCACCAAAGGGTAAGCTGCCACAACTTGAAGAAGCACTACAAACCATCAAATGCTTTCGGATAGCATTGCAGTTGATCCACGCACACTGTGGAGTCCAAGGAAATGATGAAGCAGACAAGATGGCAAAGGTGGGTGCAGAAGAGAATCAGACAGAAAACATGGTTACTCATACAGAGATGAAGACTATCATCAAGTCACTCTATAGAACACCTCAATCAGAAGATGCCTACTATCATCTCTCGAGGCCAGAGCAAGTGACCATTTTTCGTCTCAGAACTGCGGTTCCACCTTACGACATCGCCCGCTTGTCCTTGTGGAGAAGCAGAGCAGACAACAGAGCACATACTTCAATGTTGCAGTACGTATCAGCTGCTGAGAGAAGAGATCTGGCCTTTGTCATCCTGTTTTCTTGAAAAGCTGTATGGGCCTGTGGAAGAACTGCAGAAAACCACAGATTTCATCTTGAGAATGGCTCTCCAAGTGTGATACCAGCGATCGAAAAGAAGAAGGCATATGCTCACTCTACCTATATAGTAAGATATTGACTACGCGTGTGTGGCTAACAATTCGATAGTGTTGTTGGTACCTTAGAAATCGACAACTTAGTCGAATTGCTCTTCAAATGCGTAGCTAGAGTTGGCTGAAAAGTATGATGATTATTTTAGAATATATAGACTGAAAGCTGTTGTAGCAACAATTTTCATTCAATTATTATTAAATCTACATGAGGTAGTAAGAGCATTACCTAATAATTATTTTGACAAAAATTTGACTGAATGTTCTTACTGTCATTGATAGCAACAACGTTCACGTAAATTATTGTCAAAGTATATAAAAGCTTTCTTAAAATTTCTCCTGAAAATTGACACACACTGTACAGTATTGAAATACTGGCTATGGAATGCACTCCAGAAAACTATACAGGTAAGTTATTGAATATTTTGAAACTAATTTGACTGGGTGCTGTTGCTGCCAAAATATTCAACAGAATGTTCCTAGATAGCAAGCAAACATTGGCCTAATGTTGTACACCAACGTAATTTTGTTCATCGGCCTAGTGTTGGCATGCACATGGAGCCAATGAGCAAACATACATTGGGTCAATGTTGGCAAGCCACATTCAGCCATCATAGGCCCAACATTGAGCCAACAAGCAAAGTTACATTGGCCCACCATCAGAGAGCCAACATTGGTAAGATCCCTAAGCTACAAGCCTGTGTGGGAAGTACTTATCCGCAATGCCCATTGGCTGACAAACATTGTCTGCAGCAGATTTTGGTTCTCTACTTATAGTCTCGATCTATGTATTGACATTGAACCTGTCAACCTTGATAACTCAGGAGCCAAGCTTGAAAGCAATCATACAACAGTCGTTGAATACTTTAAAAGTTATTTGAGTAATGCAGCAACAGCTTCCACTAAAATTACTTTCAAAATAGTCAACAGGAATCATCTATGATTGCTTTGAAATAACCTAAAATTAAAATACATCTGTTTATTATATTTATAACAATGTGTTCACCCTTCCCTTTGGTGAAATAGATGTCAGACTTGAGATTTCAATGATAGATTATTTTAGGTTAATCTGCCTGGTGAATTGCAATGAAAGCAAGACTGGGTGTACGGACGCCACTTTCTTTATATAAGGTAATACACCTACATGTATGTGATGATCAATAGTGACAAGCAGTGGATATTTCAGCAGCAAAGAGTGGACAGAGCAAGAAAAGGTCTTGAAGTTATTGTCTCATTCCAATATGCTGAAATCGGATCATTTGGTGTGCTGATGTCTTGCGTTAAGGTTACCTTGTTTCAAAACCTTTGCCCAAGCTGGCCAATATTACACTCATGAAAAATGGCTGATATCATTTTGGTTACCCTGTCCAGCTAGGATAAGGGGGTTACAATGTAACTTAGGATAGAGACCTGTATCATGTCAAGAGTTTCATACGCTAGTTATGCAATTAAAATATTAAAAACTCACAAAAATCCAAGATGGCTGCTGTAAAGAAATTGACCAATCAAATTTCTGTATAGAAGTTCGGAAGCCTACATGTACCACCACATGGTGCTTCCAGCCAAGTTAGGTTGAAATCCGCTAAATGATAAATGAGTAGAGGCCATTTAAAGCAGCAAAATTTAACAGAGGATATGCAAACAACAGATGGATGAACGGACGGATGATGGATGGACAATGGGTCAACGATGGATGGTTGCCATTCCATAAGATCATTGAGCTAACAATCTTAATTCCAAGCATTATGGTGACACAATTTGGGTTATTTCAGAAACTAATATGCAGATGATATCATGATGAATGGTAATCAACTAGGGATCTACAGTCATACAGAGAATCCTCAACATTGTACAGGTGAATACAATTGAGTGGAGAAAACAAGTATTTCTAATTGGGTATTTACAGGTTTAACCCTAGCGAATAAGAAAGGCTGAGGGAATGCTAATGAAAGCAACAGAAGATTCAAATAACATTGTAATAAGACCTTTTAATGTGTACTTGTTAATGAAATTGCTATAGTAGAATACATCTAAACGTTCTTAAAATTATAAGCATATATCTTGTTCGGGCATGGATTTAGTACACCGTCTTAAAGCACCAAATGATTCTAGGCGTTTCGAAGCCATTCCCCAATAAGCTTCTCGATTTCTGATTCTGTTGTATTCTTGTGGTTCCTACATTTGTACCACAACCTGTGAAACAGAAAATAACTTTCATTTTACATCTATTCCTACACAGTGCAGCTGAGAAATAAGTTAAAATGCTTAGAAAACAAAAACACAAACATATTATTCTAATATATTAGTTACAATAATTTTGAATATGATGTAAGAAATGTTCTACCGACTATTCTAAACATAATTGAATTGAATGTCTTCCAATCCAATTATGTTCAAAATATTCAACAGTACGTTTTATTTTTTGCGGGAAACATTTTACAGTTATTTCTAAGATGTACTGTACCATATATCACTTCAAAATGTACTTTACCTACAAACATGACAGACACGTACAGGTATGCAGGAGCATCCAGGTCCTACAATGCAGCAGTAGTACTGCTGTTATGGCAGCAGCGGGGATTGGAGGATGAGGGAGGAGCAGCAGCAGCAGGGAGTGGAGGATGAGGGGGGAGCAGCAGGGAGCGGAGGATGTGGGAGGAGTGGCAGTAGGGAGTGAAGGATGAGGGAGGAGCAGCAGAAGGGAGTGGAGGATGAGGGAGGAGCAGCAGTAGCTGGGAGTGGAGGATGAGGGGTCAGCAGCAGCAGGGAGGGGAGGATGAGGGGTGAGTAGCAGCAGCAGGGAGTGGAGGATGATGGAAGAACAGCAGGGAGTGGAAGATGATGGATAAGGAGTAGCAGCAACACCGAGTAGAGGATGAGGGTGGAGGAGCAGCAGCAGGGAGAGGAGGATGAGGGAGAAACAGCCAGGAGTGGAAGATGAGGGAGGAGCAGCAGCAGGAGGAAGTGGAGAATTAGGGAGGTTCAGCCGCAGTAGGGGTTGGAGGATGAGGGAGAAGCAGCAGCAGCAAATGGAGAATGAGGGAGGAGCAGCAGGGAGTGGAGGAAGGAGTATTAGCAGCAAGGAGTGGAGGGAGGAGCAGCAACAGGAAGTCGAGAATGAGGGAAGAGCAGGAGCCGGAAGGATTGGAGGATGAGGGAGGTGGAGGAGCAGCAGCAGAGAGTGGAGGATGAGGGAGGAGCAGCTGCAGCATGGAGTGGATGAGGGAGGAGCAACAGCAGGGAGTGGAGGATGAGGGCGGAGGAGCAGCTGCAGTGAGTGGAGGATAAGGGAGTAGGAGCAGCAGCAGGGAGTGGAGGATGAGGGAGGAGCAACAGCAGGGAGTGGAGGATGAGGGAGGAGCAGCTGCAGGGAGTGGAGGATGAGGTAGTAGGAGCCGCAGCAGGGAGTGGAGATTGGGGGAGTAGGAGCGAGTGGAAGATGATTGAGAAGCAGCTTATGATGATTATCAATAGGACAACCATAATTGATGCCACTGACCAATGGAGCCATATGCATGGTCCTTGGCCTTATTGAGCAATGAGTCAAGTATCATTGGCACAATGTTATTGACCAAAGAGGTAGGTGTTAATACAGACATAATTGACCAATGGATCAAGCACCCTTGGTCAATGTGTCACTCAAATGGCAATGAAACGAAGTATCATTTGCACTATGGACCAATAGGACAAGCAACAGTTGTCAATGAGGAGCATAACTGATGTTAATGATCAATGAGTTAAGGGTCACTGGAAAACAAATGGGCATGAAATATGAAAATATGTGTGCAGGAAAACCATCCTGACACTATTGACCACCGGGGAAAGCTCCATTGGCTCATGCATACCGGTGAGGAAACTCAAGAATATTGGCGTCCAATGTATTGAACCACGAAAAACGTACCATTAATTAAATTTAATTGGGCAGCCATATCTGACAACACTGGCAAATGGTTCAAGTGTATCAACAGATTTACATATACATTGGACAATTGTTTACATTATTGACCAATGGGACAGCTACCATTGGTCAATGGGGCAGCCATCCCTGACATTATTATCAAATGGTTCAAGTGTACCAACACATGCCATTTACCAAGATGAGCAATGGGCTAATGATCACAAGTACAACTTTGAGCTGGTAATATAAACATATCATTGTCCTTGACACTATTGATGAATCGGAAAAATCCCACTGGCGAATCGGAAATGGGAAGCCATATTCAATAGGACACTTAAACTATTGACCAACGGTTCGAGTGTCCTAGCAGATGACATTTACCAACATGACAAATTTTGGTCCTTATCATTATTGACCAACAGGAAGAGTATCAGTGACCAATGCAGCAGCCATCACTGACATCATTGTTAAATGTTTAAAGTAAACTACAGGGTTCTGCCAAGGCAGGGAGGGCCCTTGTACCATTTAATATTATAAAACTCAAAATGCCCCATTATTACCTCCACACATAGGTCAATGGCCCTCAGGATACCTCATGGCCATAGCTATCTTCCATGTATGCAATTGACCCATCATTTGCCCAAATAACCTATGTCTTCCCAAGGGAGTGGGCCAATTGACCATACTAAGCAACCGGGTCAGCAGCACCAATGGGATCGATCGAATCCTGAATTCCCTGAATCTGAATTTCCAGAAAACTATACAGGTAGGCTATTGAATATTTTGCAACTAATTTGACTGGGTGCTGTTGCTGCCTATGACAAAATATTTAAAGCTACTGGTTCACGCAAATACACTATCTCAGATTGGTCTCTAAGGTATATAATCGTTTCACTATCTAAATACAAGACCATCTGAGCATTTAACAACCAATGAAACGATGTGCTATCACCGTTCCAGCGATCGTCAAATACCGCATTTCAGCTTTGTCCATGATGATTTAGCCATTTTGCTCGTCTTCCCTAAAAACGGAAGCAGAAGAGGGAAATCCAACGCACGTCACGTGACGTTAATACCAGCGCTTGCTTGTATTTCCTCATTTACTTTTGGTTTCGTTTTAGCTTTTGTTAAAGACTGATATGTCTGCTGCAAAATTATGTAATCGACTGTATTTAACAGTCACAGCTAGAAAATCCTCAAAAACATTTCAATAATTTCCTATTCCTAGAAATAACAATTGATTCGTGAATTGGTCCACATATGATACTTATCGCACGGGTAAGCCGATGTCACGAAAACTGATAACTCTTGATAAATTGAAATTCTGCACACACGATTCCTACAAATGTTTAGCAATTTCTTTTGTTCCTGGGATTTAACAAAATAATGAAGAGACAACTAAAAAGAGGCTGTCAGAATAGATTTAACTTTGTTAGCATTGTAGCATTGAGGGCAGCAGCTGTCGTGATATGCGTAGTGATTAGAACTCAAAATCAAGAGTCAATCCTCCAGCAGCGAAGCTGAAGACAGTTATCCAGAGACTAATTGATCTATGTGTAAGTAGGCCAGATAGAGGTTTCAGATTGATAGCTCAAACAAATAAAAACTAGATTGAGCGGTTCACAATTTTAAACTTTAATTAACATCACCACCCCACAACCCCAACCCCGGGGAGGGGTAAAATGTAAATGTCCCTTTGCACTACGCAATCATATGGGTAACTCAATTGGTCAAATTTCGTCCAACAGTGTCAGAGGAGTTGCATCATTACAACCAATTTCATAACCTTTTGACCCCATTACCACCACTTGGGGATGGGGCCAAATGTAAATGTGATCACCCACTCCACATTGATATGGGTAACTCACATACTAAATCTGTTTGAATTCCGTTCAATGGTTTTGGAAGAGTTGCATTACAATCAATTTTGTGACATTTTGACCCACACCCCACCCACCCCTGGGACGGGGCCAAATACAAATGGGCCCATGTACTCAACATTGATATGGGTAACTCACATACCAAATTTGGTTGAATTCTGTCCAACGGTTTCGGAGGAGATGCATTACAATCAATTATTGCAGGTAAAAATTTGACCTTCTGACCCCGTCCCCTGGGGGTGGAGCCAAATGTAAATGGGCTCTTGTACTCCAGATTGATATGGGTAATGCACATACCAAATTCGGTTGTATTCTGTCACACAATTTCGGATGAGATGCATTACAATGAATTTACGTAGGTTAAAAATTCACCTTTTGACTCCAGCCCTGTGGGCAGAGCCAAATGTAAATGGCCTCATGCACTCCGCAATCATATTGGTAAGTCACATATCAGATTTGGTTGAGTTCCGTGTAACCATTTGAAGGGTTTTTGCGTTACAAGTGATTTGACCTTTTGACACCTGCCCTGCCCCGGGTGTGAGGTGTGAGTGGGGGGGGGGGGTGTACGGAGCCAAATCTAAATATTGTCTTGCAAAGCCGAATCACATGGGTAACCCACATAACAAATTTGGTTTAATTCCACCCAACTTTTTGCGAGAAGATAGCGTGACGGATGGAGGGACAGGACGGAGGCGATTACAATATCCCGACGTTTTTTTAAAACGTGGGGATAATAACTACCCCCTCCTCCGAAGCCTTTATTTTGAAATTACAAAGGCAAAATATGCCCACAGTGCCAGCATCGCCTACCTGGAACATAGAAGATGCATTTGTCCGACAAACAGACAACCTAATAGAGCCCATTGATATATTGTCAAAAATTATAATGTTCGCCAATAATAAAACCAATTGTGGCTTCAAAGTCGATCATATATTTCAATATGTCCGCCAACATGCTGAATTCTGATCTTTTTTTTATAGTACTTACTAACCTTCCTTGGACAATCTTGAATGACCATTAGTTCCTAATTATACTTCCAAATTTCATCCTGATCCATTACGCCATTCGGGAGGTCATTTCCAGGAAAATTAGGTCATTCATGATAGCTGCCGAAACATTTGACCAAATTCATGAGTTTTAGATCTGTAATGAAATTTCTAAGAATCAACCAAAATCCAAGATGGCCACCGGCTTCATTGGTCAATCTGCTTAGTTTGAACAAACTTGGATCCCGATGGCCCCAGGATGCTTTCTACCAAATTTGGTAAAATTTGGTCTGGTGGTTCTCGAGAAGAACGTTTATATTTCTCATTGATTTAGTATAGATTTTCGTGGACGGAAAATGCAAGATGGCTGGCAAACAGTTAAATTCCAATATCAGGAATATGGCCACCAACATGCCGAAATCTGCTTGGTTGATGGTTTTCAGGTTTTAATGCACTGCCTTAGTCCCTAGTCATACTTCCCAGATTTTAGCCTGATCCTTTCAGCGATTCAGAAGTAATTTTCACGAAAATTAGGTGATCCAAGATGGCAGCGAAGCATTTGGCTCATCAAGCTCTAACACTTTGTTCAGCTGATGCCCTAGATGTTGTTTTTTGAATTTCGACTCAATCTCCCAAGCGGCTTCGGGGAGGCGATTTTTATCCCTTTAATTAATTACCAAATTTGGTCAAGAAAATCTGAATATTTGCTTATTGAATATCCATTTGCAGGCCAAGATAAGACTATTTTTGGAGATTTACCACTGGAATGACTGGCCTGGTTATCGATCCAGTCATGCCAGTGATAAATTTTCAAAGTCTTTTCCGTGGCCTGTGAATGGACATTCCTCAAGACTATAGGCCGGCTTTGGCATGAAAGGGTTAAAGACAGTTCTAAAAATTGGCCAAAATCCAAGATGGCTGCTCGTCATATTTGTAGATGGGCTTCGTTTGAACAACCTTGTATCCCTATGGCCCAAGGATGGTCCCTATCAAATCTGGTTAAACTCGGCCAACTGTTTCTTGAGAAGAGATTAAAAATTTTATATTTATATTCAAGATAGCCACTGGTCGCAAGCGGCCATATTGGAATTCGAGTGATCGTAGATTTCGATAGGTTTCTTCCTCAGCCGTAGTCCAGATATCCTATGAACTTTAAAGTGGTCTGAAGAACAATAGCGAAGGTATCATCAGTAAACCCATTTTCAAGATGCTGCTGATAGCTGGTGGCCATATTGGATTTTGGATCAGCACCGATTTCGATCGGTTTCTTCTGCAGATCCAGCCCAGTCAACGTTTGAAGTTTTAAAGCGATCCAACAAACAGTAGCACAGTTATCGTCCGGAAACCAATTTTCAAGATGACCACCCAACACCCCACCCCCGCAAGGGCGGATCACAGCCGATTTCAAAAGTTTTATTGCACAGACATAAAAAAGTCATCATTTTAGGGTTTAATGCAATCCAAACAAGAGCTCCGCAAGCGGCACATAATACCCCACCATGATGACAACCCAATGAATGAGAGCTATCAAAAAATATTTATTCTTCCTCAGACCCAGACCAGTCATCCTTATTAAGTGTCAAATAGATCCGTTAAACGGTCAAGGAGGTATCGTCCGGAAACTAATTTTCAAGATGGCCACCACCGACTGGTGGCCATCTTGGATTTTGGATCATCGTCTACTTCGATAGGTTTCTTCCCAAGACCTAATCCAACCACCCTATGAAATTTCAAGGCGATCCAACAAACGGTAACAGAGTTATCATCTGGAAACCAATTTTCAAGATGGCCACCATTGGCTGGCAGCCATCTTGGATTTCGGATCATCGTTGATTTCGATAGGTTTCTTCCCAAGACCTAGTCCAACCACCCTAGGAAGTTTCAATGTGATCCGCCAAAGGGTAACAGAGTTAATGTCCGGAAACCTATTTTCAAGATGACCATTGATGGCTTGCAGCCATATTGGATTTTGGATCGACGTCGATTTCGATAACCTTTTTCATTAGACTTACTCCAGTCATCATCACCCACCAACCCACACACACCTCTCTGAGACACATCGCAAAATTTGATTCCCCTCTAGATGCTATATTCTGGCTACATCACTGTTCCTGTCTCTGGAGTCGCCAAACCCTCTGACATGTCTGAGAGCCATTTCTAAATGGTATGGACACAGGCCCTAGAAAAGGGAAAAATCTATTTTAAGCTACGGGTTTGGAAAAATTATGGAAATTTGAAGCATTAGGAGTCTTACACATCAAATGTAAACAATAACTGAAATATCGAATACAATGTTGGCCTCTAAAGATTTGCTTTAAATGTACACTGATTGTACATATCATAAATGGGGCTGGAAATTCCTAAACGAAGTTCGGAAAGTCAGAAAAAGTATGAAATTATTATTCTTGAAAGCATTATGAAATATGAAAGAATAGAATTCAACTGGGCAGTATATGTTCACCCCACCAACTCCAATACCTGGATTTGGTGTATGCCTAGATATTGAGCGATGAGAATTCCATAACATTTTATTGTATACCCACTTGCCATATCCTGCTGAATGACAAAAGATAGGTTGCTGCTTCTCTGCTGACATTCAATTGATGCCAATAATGTAAATTATATGCACTTAGTCTATGCTTGCTGATTTGATGTCTAACACGTCTAATGTATATTATTTATTATTTCAGGTAATCACTGATTTACCAACACTTAATCCTATGTTCACAACTCCAGTCACACAAATTTCCTTAACATCAGTCCACATCGATGATGATGATGATGATCAACAGAATGTGACCTGTGGGTGCACAACAGTGATAATGAGCTTTCCAATACCAGTACATATGACTTCCTGTGGTAAAGCTTTCCAAGTTGATCTAAGTGATAAGCAGCTCTAGTGTGATTACAATTCCTTATTATTTGGTCTAAAATACCTGCCGCCTCTTCCGTAACATCAACAGCGCTGATATGACAAATAAGACTGATGATAATAACCCTCATGATAGATACTGGATAAGCAAAGTGATACATATTATTCATCTAATGACAGCTTTAAAGAGAATTTAGAAGAGGACAGCGAAGTGGTCAGTGAGCCAAACTATATGGGTAGAAACTTTCCAGACAGACAGTTTCTTGTTTAATCATGTCTATTGCAATCATTTTCATTTTGTCCAATTAACAAGTGGTTCGGTTTCCTACATTTCCACACATGTGATAGACGCGATCCTGATTGTGAAAGGAGTACATGTATGCCATGGAGTAATTTGTTATCAACAGATTTCTACATTCTTAAAGCCGATCACCATCAACTGCTTTTCATGTGCATGAACCGCTATATCAAATATACATTTCTTTAACTATCAGAAATTTTACTGCCATGGTGTACTTAGATCTGTATTGCTAAAACTGGGCTCAAAGAAGTAACATGCTCACATGGACCTGCAAAATTTAGTGACTTCTCTGATATATTGCATGGATAAACAGACAAACAGACAGCACCAACCACAATAATCACACCCGTCTCCGGTAGCATAAATAACAAGATTTATGTTTTTAATGAATTCGCCACAGCTACAGAGTTATGGCACAGAAACTGATTTTTGAAGATGGCTTCATATTAGCCATTTGGAACAATTTTTATAGATAACTCACATATTAGATCCATTTTACATGCAGATTTCAATAGTTTTACGATCAATGTTGCAGAAACTGATATACAATCTGACTGCCTAGTAGGCTATTACATCTAGCTATTTTATGTGTATTGTAAATCCAAGCTAATTACTCACGCCACCAACTGCCAGTGTGAGTATTGCTGGTGGAGCTGCCTATTCGTTTGTCTGGTTTTCCAAGGCACATCTCCTGAATCATTTGATATAGAATAACCAAATTTGGCACATGAATTCATATTGTAAGCGGCTAGAAAGAATTTTAGTTTGAGGTCAAACAGTCAAACATAAAGTCACAGGCGTCAGTTAGTGCACACTGGAATACAAATTTTCCTCGATCATGTCGATAACTCTGCAATGCAAGAAGATAGAATCACCATATATGTAACAAACATTCATATATTGTGGCTGGATAGAAGCAAAACTTAGCTTTAGGTCAAAAGTTCAAATGTCAAGGCATATGGTTATTTAGAGCATATTGGAAAACACATTTTCGTCTATTAATTCTGCAATGCAAGAAGATAGAATCACCAAATCCATAACATACATGTATGTTCATATTGTGGTTGGTTAGAAGCAAAATTTAGTCTGAAGTCAAAGGTTCAAATATTGAGGTCATATGGTCAGTTAGTGCATTGTCCAAACCGAGTGCAACTTTGGCATGGGTCAGCATCTCCATTGAGTGCATTCTGGTTTTATTTTACATAACATTGAACCACAATCAAAAGTCACTAATGACAGATGGTCTCTTACAATTAGTAAATTTCCATAATTAATGCTATTTTGGTTCAGAAGATGGCGATTCATCAAAACAAGTAGGTGTTACATGTAGAAGTCTTGAGGAAACAACAACTTCTAATGCAAAGGACAGATGTGGTCTTTATATTGCTGATGCAAAAGACAGATGCGGTCTATACAGTTAGCTTTGACTAAAGTATTCATACTAGAACTATTATTGTTGGGATAGATGATAATACTAAACTAGTGAATCAAAATAGCATCCGCTTTTGTTTCTACGAGAATTCTTAATACTTACCAGATGTACTATTATGATAATGTCTATTATCTAGTCTAGCTCAAAATAAAAAATTAAAACTCTGCACTCTCCTGGTCCTGCCCATACTGTGTCCGGTAATACCATAGCCGCAGGTACCGAGTCAATTCCCAATCAAGGTCAGATTCGTCTTATATTTGCCTTGGCAAACTGCGAAAGCAGCTCAGCCTCACCTCAGCGGGGCGGCTGAGGCAGGGCCATAGTACATCTGGTAAGTATTAAGAATTCTCGTAGAAACAAAAGCGGATGCTTTTTTGATTCTACTTCGAATAATACTTACCAAATGTACTATTATGATAAACTCCGGATTTCGACAGCCAGGAAATGCCGGTGGGAGGTGAGGCTCGAACAAGCACTCATCAACCATCAAACAGAGAAGGTTGTGAAGAGACTAGAACCCTGGCATATGCTTGGGTTCTGCCATCTGACTCATAGAGTGCTAAACTTCCATGGTCTAGACCGCGCTCCCCACCTCTTTTGTCCGCACAAAACCAGAGGGCTGTCCATGGGGATGCAACACCCACCAGACCCGTGTCAGCCCCAAGTCTCAGCTAGGGCAGTCCAGTATAGTGCAAAGAAGCTACTACAACTTCTAACTTTGAAAAAACATCAGTATATCAACTAGATTTTCAAATTGGAATGAGTCTAATGTCTGATTGAGAGGATAAGAATACTCTTGTACCAGACTATTTACCTAAGCAGTCTGGTATTTCGACTGTAAGTAAACATATTTATAGTCACTTAATTAATGTAAACACTCACCATTTTGAGTGCTTGATCTGTTCTTGATCATCACAGGAGCTCGGCCCAATCCATGGTCGTACTCAGTCATGTGCATAGTGCTTGTTCAGTGTAGGTGGAAGACTTGTGATGTGTGCGAAGTAGTTGTCGGAAGTGGCTTAGTTTAGATTCGACAGATTGGCGACGGCTACCGGATTAAGTGCGCTGGAGATGTCGCGAAGATAGAAATCAGTGAATGACGACTCGGCATGCCATTGTGCTACAGACATCACCTCCTCTAATGAGACACCCTTATAAAGGGCCGATGATGCTGCTAGTGCTCGGACCTGATGGGCATTCGCACGATCAATCTGCTTTCCTGTAGCGATTTTGTGCGCCATCTGAATAGCGTCAACTATCCAACGAGAAATAGTATCTTTCGAGGCACGTAAATGGGAGCTTTGAGACATAACCACAGAGATTTCGGGTCATCTCTCCACTCATCAGTATGTTTCTTATACATTTTCAGACATCTGATAGGACACCAAGCAGAAGAGTTTGGGTCATGTCTAGTTAAATTTGGCAAATTGATCGGCTGTCGTGGATATTTAAGTGACTGATTCTTTGCCAGGAAACAAAGACGTGGAAGAAGTCTTAAACCTTCACCCGTGACGACAAAACGGTCTTGTTCGGCAGAAAGCGCATGAATTTCGCTTCTCCTTCTCGCCGACGCTGCTGCAACCAAAAAAACTGATTTAATAGTTAACAGTTTAATATCAATAGATCTAATCGGTCCAAAGGGAGCATGCCCTAAAACCTGTAGAACAAGAGATAGATTCCATGATGGGATAGGAATTGGCTGTCTAGGTCGCAGATTGCTCATTCCTTTGATAACTTCATTCACGGTGTCATTCTCCACTCCTTCAATGGCCAGACTGGGAATGACTGAAGCTAATGCAGACTTATATGCTGCTAGGGTAGAAGGTACAAGTTTGTCAACTTCGTATAAATGACAGATAAAATCTGCTACGTGTTGAACAGATGCAGAAAAGCGATTAATATCTCTTCTCTCACACCACTGTGCAAATTTGTTGATTCTATAATTATATGTCTTTGTGGTTGAAACTCTTCTGGCTGAAGCAACAAACTTCGCTGCTCGCTCAGAAAAGCCACCCTCAATTGCACGCTGCTTGATAACATCCATGCAGTCAATTTGAACATTTCTGGTCTGTTGTGAAGGTACAGACCCTTGTTCTGAGAGATTAGATCGCTTCTGTCTGGCAGAGGGATTGGATTGCAAACCAGAAGGTCCATCAGATCCGTAAACCATGATCGGCCTGGCCAATATGGGGCGATCAGCAGTACTTGGCACATCCCTTCTCTTATCTTTGCCAGAACTTTCGGGATGAGAATTATTGGAGGGTACGCATACGCGTACATTCCTTCCCAACTTATCGCCAGTGCATCTACCACTAGCGCTAGTGGGTCCGGGATCGGTGACACGTAAGTGACCATCTTTGCGTTTTGATTCATCGCAAACAGGTCGATATTTGGCTATTTATAGTAAATAGTCTGGTACAAGGTCTGAATAGAACCTCCGCTACTGATTGGTTGAGCTGCCATTCCGTCGGACGACAAATCGTCCTTCGACTGAGCGCATCCGCTAGGATGTTCAATCTTCCTGGAATGTGTGCTGCCCGAAGAATAATATTCCTCTCTTGGCACCACAGCAGAAGGTTCCAAACCATCATGCACAACTCTGGTGATCTCGTCCCGCCCTGGCGGTTCAAATAAGACACCACTGTTGAGTTGTCTGTCCTTATTAGGACAACTTTGTCTTGAATTAGACTCTCGAACTTTCGAAGTGCAAATACCACTGCTAATAGTTCGAGCACATTGATATATTTCTGCGCATTGGTCCGATCCCATTCCCCTGACACTGACTGATTGTCCAATACTGCTCCCCAACCCGTCAACGATGCATCCGTGAAGATGGACATCTGATGTTGAGGAGGTTGTAGAGGAACACCTCGCAGGAAGGAGATTCTGTTCAGATAACCACCACTGAAGGTGGAATATCAATGGTTCTTTGACTGGTATCCTCAGTGATAACGGATCTGTTCGCCGAGACCAGAATGACATTAAATACATCTGAATCGGCCTGCGCCTGAGTGCCGCATACGGAACCACCTTCTCCAGGGACACTAGTAAACCCAGTATCCTGAGAAATTGGTGCGCCATCAGATAGGCTCCTAGAGAAACGGACTCCAAAACTGCAATCAGGCTTTTGACTCTGCTCTCCACCGGAAAAGCTACGCCATCCCTGAGATTGAAAAATATCCCCAGATAAACAAATTCCTGGGATGGAGTCAGTTCTGATTTCTCTAGATTCACAATCCAACCTAGATCCTTTAATAAGGCTAGGACTACCTGCAGATTGCTGCGCAGAGTGACTGGATTCCCCGCCTTCAGCAGCCAGTTGTCTATGTAAGTGTGAACAGCTATGTTTCTCCTGCAAAGTAAAGAAGTCATGGCGAGAACCACCTTGGTGAAGACCCTCAGAGCTGTGGTCAGGCCGAATGGCAGCGCATTGAATTCCCAAACATTGTCTTGGAATGCAAAACGAAGGTACTTCTGAAAAGGAATTGACATTGGAATATGAAAATATGCATCCTTCAGATCTATCGACACTGCCCACATGCCTTTCCTCAGCCCTGTCATTACCGCTGCTACAGTCTCCATCTGAAAGTTGGGAGAAAGAATAAATTTGTTCAACGGTTTGAGATTGAGAATTGGTCTCCATCCTCTGGTACGCTTTGGAACGAGGAACATGATCGAATAGAAGCCCAGTGAAGACTGATTGCGGACTAGATGAATCGCCTTCTTCTGACGAAGAGATTCTATTTCTGAGCGAATGGATGCTAGACGATCTGATTCCCTTGGAACAGGAGTCCATATTGGAGACGAGGTTAACGGAACTAACGATTGATGGATGAGCCAGTCCGGATCGTAGCCGTTTCTTATCCACTGACAAACTAAACAGTCGTGCACGACCTGTTCCCATTGGCTTAGGAACAGCTGAAGTCTGCCTCCGATGGAAGGAATCTGCACACAGCTGTCGGTCAAGATTGGCCGTTAAGACGCTAAATCGCTTGGGTGAAGATTCTCGACTCCATTCGTTCCCAACGCCACCGGAACTGGTTCCGCCGGAAACCCATCAGGAACGAGCCCCATGGCTTCTTGTAGTGTGATGGTCCGGAACCGCCGCCACGGCCATCCTTACGGTAGCTGCCGCGGCCCGAACCGCCACCCTTCCTGTCCTCCTCATATGGCCTCTTATTAGCGGATTTTTATGAGGATGAACGGCCAGGACCTTGTGATCCGGATGGCCTATGGCCATCACGGTCAGAAGGACGGAAGGGCGATCTAGGGCGCTGCCTCTGCTGCTCCTGTCTATGTTGACGGTAGGACTGATGCGGCTGAGTCCTCTTAGTCGACTTCCACGACTTGCCGACCACTTCTTGCTCCGCCACAATTGACGCAACCTTGGAGAGCGCTTGTCGTGCCGAGCCGCCAAACAAGCCTGGACTGATGAAAGGTGCAGAAGATAATGCAGCCCTCATCTCTGGTCCTGGTTCTACACAATCGAGAACCATTCTCCGTCGCTCTGCCAATGTCCTAGTGATCACCCTGGCCAGGCAATCCTGAGACAGGCGCATGGTGTCCCGAATAACTCCGGGAGCAGCCTCTGGCACCTGTCCACCTTCGGCCGTGCAGGCCAGCATACCCTGCAGGACGGTACACCTGTGCGACAGCGCAGCCATGGCTGCCCTCGCCGCATCCTCAATGAGCGTGAGCTCATTGAACGGGGCTTTGTTGGTCTGAGAAACCAAAGGACGCGACCGCCCCTTAGCCTTCCCAGCCAACGGCCTATTCAGCACCTCATGTTCCGTGACGGAAAGCCGTGGAACCCGGGCGTACTGATGGTAGGCCAGCTCCGGAAAATGGACCCTACTCCCTATCCCCTTCGGGGCCTTTGACAATGCATAGTCCGGCTGAACCAGATGGTATGCCGCAACTTCCAGCATGTCGGAAGCCTGCGTGTCCAAAGGGAGTGTTGGCATGGCAGAAGAGCCACTTGACAGAGTGCTAGCCGCTCGCTCTGACATCCGCTCCATCGCCGGATCGCGCTGAGATCCCAGATCTGATGCCAATCCGAGACGATCGGACATCCATCCAAGGACCTGCACCCATTCAGCCTCGGTGCAGAAAACGGACTCGTCCATCAATGAACTGCCGTTTTCATCCTCCCTCTCTCCCTTAGATGAGAGGGCCACCGACGATCCATGCCGACGATCCGGAACGTCGACATCACCATCCGCCTGGCAAACCCATACCAATCCCGAGGGCGACCCCTGGGACGTACTGGGCATTGCAGACAAAGAAATATCTGGCATGCCGGAATCTTCCATAAGAAGATCTTCCTCCTCTATCGTCGGCTCTTGAGCCAAGGACAGAGAAGGGGCAGGTGCATGACCCTCCGCAGAACTAGCCGGACCACCTAATTGTTGTCCTGCACCAGCCTGCATCAACGGGACCGTGGACTGTAACGACTCAAACATCGCCTTGAACTGGGCCGCCCATACACCCAGAGCTGAATCCATCCGGTCATTCAGACGACCTTCAAGTCCAACCAGCGACGCCTGCTGCAACTTCGTCGCCTTGTCCTTCACTATCCTCTCCAGCCTCGCCTGTCGATCCTTGTCGAACTCCGCCACCATAGCCGATGACCACTTCACGCACACATCACAAGGGATCCCAACCTTACACTTAGCGTTCGCCACGCAGTGATGTCCAGCATACTTCCGTTTCATGAACCGGTTGCACTTCTGGCACAATGTGTCAAGATTCTTAGGTTTCTGCGAACACAGAGAAAAATTAAAACGCTGCACATGACAAATGATGAGGAGAAATACGCACAATCGACTTGATAGTTTAAAAAATGTTTAAACACACATTAACTTTCTCTTAGATTAATGATAATCAAGTCCAAGCAGGATATTTGAAACTTTTTTTGAGTGGAAATATTTTTCAAAACACAACTCAGCCTTTAACTAACGTTAAACAACCAAGATTACACCGCCGATTGCTACAAACACCCTCGACAATGAAGCGAGAGCTAATTATCGACGAAACAGAGTGCCTAGACCCGTCCAGCCAAGCAAGAAAATTAAATCATGGGCGCCGCCATCTTGGCCAAGGACGCATCCATCTTAGAGGAACCGAGTCACAAGAGAAATTAACCGAGTACCCGAATTAAAACCAAAAGTTAACGGGTACAGAAGCGACTCCAACAATGGCTAACATTCTAAAGCAATGTGCCAATTTAAGGAAATTTCAAACAGTCATTATGGCACGAATGTATAAATTCTAGATTGATACAACCTGCCCCTGTGATGATTTTCCGAGTTCCTCCATAAATCCACCGATGTAATTGACTAACACAACCGATTAACTGCTTAAATTGCAAAATTTGAGCACTCTAAAAAACACGACTTTGAAAAAGCGCAAAATAGACGAATCTGACTGTGTTTGGGAATTGACTCGGTACCTGAGGCTATGGTATTCCCGGACACAGTATGGGCAGGACCAGGAGAGTGCGGAGTTTTAATTGTTTATTTTGAGCTAGACTAGATAATAGACATTATCATAATAGTACATCTGGTAAGTATTATTCGAAGTAGAAAACCTGATACTTTATCTGGCTGATGTACCTTTATTTACATTTAAAATATATAAACAGTAATGATAATTGACAATAAGTTGTAGTCACCAAAGATAGATAGTCTCTTACTCCACTTACATTGGAATGTTAAAATAATCTTTTCATTCACATGACTAGTTTGCTCGGTTGATGACGCATCATCACAAATTTCCATGTTCACAGCTTTGACCACACTCCCACACTCCCACACATGCACGAGTGTGCACGCACGCACGCACGCACACACACACACACACACACACACACACACACACACACACACACACACACACACACACACACACACACACACACACACACACACACACACACACACACACACACACACACACACACACACACACACACACACACACACACACACACACACACACACACACACACACACACCACACACACACTATAACACAGCACTGGCTTATGCCTCCCGTAAACATGATGCTGATGAATGCATTCTATTGCCCAACTTTGGGAGTGTGTGTGGTTGACACCCTTCACTATTAGCTGTAGTTTCCATTGTAGTTTCCATTGGTTTCATTGTGCGGTCTCTAAAATAATATTCCCCAGGCCAGTCTAAAAATGAAAACTGGTGTCGTTCAAACAGCGTAGACATTTGTGTTGATAAATTATTTATATAGTTTGCATCAATAAACCACGCATTAGATCAATACATAAAATTAATCTAAACTTCATGATTATGCGTTTGGGAGTCATATAAAGACAGATTTTATTTTTACCATCAACTAATAGGTTTTTTCGTGTCGTCATTACATCATTATTTTTAGAACGGGGGAAGCCTGGCCGTCAAGCGTTCACTGATGTGATAAAGTAAACACTGATCTTCCTGGCCGTAAAACTTATCTTACACCACACTAATCCTCTAAATAATAATTGTTTGGCGGAATATATTCAATTTCCACTTTATTTGTGTACGATATTGAGAGCAATGATTTATTTACTGCTTTCATACCACGTTGGAACCAGTATTCGTGCGTCAAATGGTTTGCTCATTCTGTATGTGAATGGCGACATTTGTGCTGTTCATGCTCAAATAAGTGCATGATGGTATGAATGGTGATAAATTATACCTCTAGACGACTGAGAGAGGCGATAACTGTATGCATGTTTGGTTGAGTTGTGGGCGGTTGGTGTGCGGGGTTGGAGTGAGGGGGAGTGAGGGGGGGGGGAATAGCAAAATAGATGTTAGTCTAAGTTCATGTGAAAATATTCAGCAGTGTTGTTATTCTTTTAAGTAAGTTTAATTATCCATGGCTGGCAGGAGATATAATATGATAACCAGCTGGGTGTCGGATTTTGAGATGCAGGAGCTGATTTGTAGGTGTATATGGGCTGGATATGGGGTGAGTGGGATGGAAAGAAGTTTTCTCCTGCATTTCAAGTGGTAGGCCAGCTAAGGGCAACCCCACTGATTGTAAGAGGAAGTCACTGTTAATATATGCATAAAGTAAATAAGCTTAACTAACTTTGAATATATGTTGATCATGTTTAATTGTGTATTTAGTTAACAATTTCACCAACAAATCCATGAAAAAGTATATTCTTTATGATATAAAACTTATTCTGTTGAATATTCTGAAATTAATTTGACTTGAAGCCATTGCTGCCTTAGGCAGCAACAACTGCCAGTCAAATTAATTTCAAAATATTCAATAGTTTTCCTGGATGGTAGCATTGAAAATGAGACATGGGGAATTCAGCGGGATAAATGGTTAATGAATAGCTACATGCCCTTAAGTGTTAAAGCATATGGATGTCTATGATTCATTACATATATACACCTGTGCAAAAGTTAAGCACCACCCTATTTTTACGCACATGCGAGGGTATATTCATGTGCTATGAAGAAAGCAATAGCATAAACATTTATGTACAAGTACACATCCATCTTAGTGCAAGAGGTAATAATGCAACTAGAGGAATGCTGATTATGATGGTGGGGAAACACTGTATGTTTTTGTTTGAACTTGAAAACGAGGCCTGAATATGGTTACGTTGACACAACTGACAACTATTGCCCTACAGTTGACACACGTGACTAGATTGTCATTAATGGTGTCTGAAAACGAAGTTTAACATCTGTGCACGAGTTTGAGACTGTCATTATTAATACCGGGTATATCCACCTTGTGCCTGGATGACGGCCTGGACACGACGTCTCATGCTGGTCACCAACCGACTGATACGCCATTGTGGTATTCGTTGCCATTCAAGATGGAGTGCGTCTGTTAATTCCTGTACGTTCTGCACAGGAGGATCCCTCCTTCTCACCATGTTTCCCAGAATGTCCCAGATATGCTCAATAGGGTTCATGTCAGGGCTCCTTGCTGGCCATGGTAGGGTTTCGATGGCATTCTGGCGGAGGTATTTATGCACAGCTCTAGCACGATGTGGTCGGGCGTTGTCATCCATGAATATAGGGTGGGTTCCAGGTGCATGATTTACAAGATGAGGGTCCACAACTCTATCCAGTATGGAATCTTGATATCTTTGTCCATTTAGTGTTCCAGGTACAGTCAGTCAACAGATCCAGCTTACAATCAAATGAGATGCACCCCCATATCATAACGGAACCTCCACCAAATGGAACTTCTTCCATGATGTTACGTTGGTCGTACGCCGTGCGTCTGGACCTCCATACACGAGTTCGACCATCTGTGGCATGAAGCAGGAACCGACTTTCATCGGACCAGTGTACCCGTCTCCAGGATCTCATGTTCCAGTGTCTTCTTTCGTTGCACCACCTCAGACGCTCCTCTTTGTGGTGTGCAGTGAGGAGAGGACGTCTGACAGGTCTCCTAGCTTTCATGCCAGCAGCATACAGTCTCCTTTTGACGGTAGACATTGACACTCTATTGCGCGTTTCCCATTGCTGGCTGAACACTCTGCTGTTGGTGAATGGAGATCTCCTAACAAGGCGTACTAGGGCTCGATCATCACGGGCAGTAGTCTTCTTCGGTCTTCCAGATCTAGGCCTGTCCTTCACCTCGTTAGTTTGCCCATGTTTTGCAATCAAACGACTGATTACAGTATGGTTAATGTTCAGCTGTCTGCCAATCTCTCTGCATGACATACCAGTGGTATGCATGCCTATGATTTGCCATTTCACACGATCACTTAACCTTCGTCTTGCCATAGCGGTTCACAATCAAGAGCTAATTCTCTCTGTACAAATAAACCACGGTCATGAACACAAAATTCCTAATCTTGTCGCCTAAATCTGTATATAATGTTCTACACCTCAAACTGGACTTTTACATAACTGAACACGTGTGCTGTTTCCCGCCACGCACGGACATCAAGCGGCGTGAAGTCATGCATGCATGTGCATTTCGTACTTGGAATTATGTCAGCTAACGCGGGGACAAAAAGTATGGCAGCCTAGTTGTACCATCATGTTTCTACGTTCTATTGTTTTTGCTGGTGCTTAACTTTTGCACAGGTGTATATGTACCTGCAACAATGGATACAATTTATCTGCTCTCAAAGATATTGCAATATTTATATTTCTACATAAGACTGGACTGATTGTAAAATTTATTGAATTTTCAGTTTTATTATTTTCCTAGATTTATTTTGCTGTGCTTAGCACAAACATAGTAATACCCTAACCGTCACCATGAAAGATACTTCTCTACATTTACCTACCTCAATTGCTAGGGGCATGTGATTGGGTTTTTAGTTTATTGGGCTTCAAGACATGATACCAACTGCTATTGCATAAATTATGTGTATGTAGTTAAAAAAACTGAGAACCAACCATGTAGAGCCTCACATCTACTTCAAATTCTGCATTAACAGTACATTTAATAACAAAATTATTTAAATAATTACATCATTTAATATATGGGTGACTGATGAGATATGCTTGATAAAATAGATAGTATAGAAAGAACAATCAATGTTTATCTCAGCTTATGCAAACAGTGCAAGTTCTACAAAATGTTTTAGCATTTGATAATCAGATATGTGCATCTGCAAGTGCTATGCCATGAATTGGTTCAGATAAATTAGGTAGAATTGCCAGTGTTGAATCACTCACGCCATATTAAAACATTGCTGAGCATATGGTCCCACATCTTCCCAAGCATAGAAACCAATTTGTCTTTTAAATAGGAGTGGAGTAGACCTGTGGTGTATGAGTATCTAGCCATGTACTATTCACTCAGGAATTGCTGAAAATTATATATGTGGAAGCTAGTTCCTGATAGACAGGGGTGTAACTCTGCCCATACAGGGAAATTTATAGGCTCTAGATAGCAGATTCAATTTAACAATGATCATGACTGGTGGTAATTGGAACTAATTCAGTTACCACATTGGATAAATTGGTAAATTTTTAGGAATTGGAATTGCTAATTGAAATTACTTTGCTCCAAGAATGACTAATTCCCAATTTCTTTTCAATCATTTTATCAACAGTTTTGTCTCCTAGCATAGTATAACATATGTAATATAACAAAGTGAGAAGGTTTCAACCCTTTAAAGGCCAAATTATCCAAAACCAGCATTTGTATTGATCTTGAGATGCCTGGCTTCATAATCAAGCCAGCCATTTCAGTTGTAAATTTTCAAAATTGCCATGCCATGGATTGGTTCAGATAAATTAGGTAGAATTGCCAGTGTTGAATCACTCACGCCATATTAAAACATTGCTGAGCATATGGCCCGACATCTTCCCAAGCATAGAAACCAATTTGTCTTTTAAATAGGAGTGGAGTAGATCTGTGGTGTATGCAGGGTTGGTAAGTTTTGGACACTAGTGGTTTAAACCAGGTTTAAACCGTCCGCTCAAAATCGGTTTTGGACACCTGAAAAGTGTCCAAAACTGTCCAAAACCTAAAATCCTGATAAAAATTATTTCTCCATAACCTTAAGTTATATTTTAGGTTGATTAACACCTGTTACTACCAGTCAAATTAGTTTCAAAAATATTCAGCAGGGTGTTTTCCTTATAATTGAGACTAGTTAAGTTTTCTCATTGCTTTTTGATAGCTATAATGGCTATGTTTATACTACAATATTCCTCTGATACATGTTTACACAACTAGCATACAGTGACTAACCTCTAGTCTGACAATTAATACAATTATCAGCTTATTTCATCACTATATAATTCTACTCCACTTTCTATTGGAAATCAGTTATCAAGTAAATCTTCTTAATTAAGTGCATCTATTTAGTTCCTGTCTGGATGTTCTCTCAGTATAATATTAACTTTTGATGTTATTTGACATATTTGATCAAAGATGTATTTTAAGGGTGGTAGGCCTAAGGATCCAATTTTGAAGCATTTCTTAGAAGTTCAGAGTAATGGAAAATCATTTGCTAAGTGTAGAGAATGTGATTACAAACTTGTAAATAAAGTAGCAAGAATGAAAGCCCACTATCAGAAGCATGAGACACCGACACCAGAACCCATCATCAGTGAAGAGGTAACTTCTATATCACTTAACATATATACAAGATTTGTTTGAAAACAATTTAACTGAAAGTAATTGCTATCTTAGAGCATGTAACTGCAGTAAAATCCTTTAATAAGATAGCAACTACTTTCAGTCAGATTGTATAATCGGAACTGTTGAATATTTAGAAAATAACTTGACTAGAAGCTGTTGCTGCCTCAGGCAGCAACAGCTTCCAGGCAAATTACTGTCTAAATATTCAACAGAAAATCTGTTAACTTGTAAGGAATTTGCCATTTCTGGTCATTCATCATTATTGAAAGAGTTAACTACAGGCTATAATTATTCAACTATGATGTCTATGCCTTTGAGTGTGGAAGATGGCTGGAGGTATTAACAATAGGCTCCGTGTGGGGGATCAGATCTAAGTTCAGATAACCTGCATGACCAGCAGTCACTTCAGTAGATGTTATGTTGTAACACCTACAAGTGAATGAGCCTTTAATTGCTATTATAGTTAACTAATCCAAGTACAGCTAACCCTTTCACCGCTGAAATTACTCTACGCTACATGTAAATGGACTGGACCATAAATATGTTGAATGTTTTGAAAATAAGTTAACCAACAGCTTCCAGTCAAATTATTTTCAAAATATTCAACAGAATATCTTTGTGTACTTTTTTGGACAAATAAAGTAGTTATAGTCACTGTTTAAACAGAGGGAAGGGTAGTTTAACCCTTTCATCCATTAATCCCATTATTTTCCTTTCAAATCAAACATGCAAGAAATATGTTGAATATTTGGAAAATAATTTGGCTGTAAGCTCTTGCTGCCTTTGGCAAAAACAGCTTCCACTCAAATTAGTTTCAAAATATTCAACATAATATTTCTTATTCACACTTTTATAGGATAAATACAGTAATTATAGGATATAAAAATAAACACACATGCGCAGTGAATTTGACTTTGCTTTACAATATATACATACATGTACATGTATTTCTTATTTCAGAAACGAGTTGCGGCAGCACCCACAAAGCCTGCCAGAGAAGATTCGCCATTGTCGCCACCAATGAAGCGTCAAGCAGTTTCAGTTCAACCCGACCTTAGTCGTCACTGCATCCCCACCAGCTCTTCGATGAAATCGGCAATCGACGTAGAAATTGCAAGGCTGTTTTATGCATGCAACCTCCCATTTTCACTTGTTGAGCATCCTCAGTTTATAAAGGTTGTTCAATTACTACGCCCTGGATATAAACCACCTTCCCGTAAGCAAATCGGTGGCACACTGTTGGATACAGTCCACGATCAGGTGACAGAAAATATGAAGGCGATTTTGAATGGCAAGACTGCAACCTTAGTAGAGGATGGTTTGAGCAATGTGCACAATGAGCCAATTATAGCATCGTGTTTGCAAGTTGAAGGAAAGAGTTTCTTTCTACATAGTTATGACACTGGTTCGATGACTAAAAGTGCTGAAAACTGTAAGGTTAAATGCCAGGAGACAATTAAGCATGCTAAGCAGAAATATAACTGCACAGTCAGGACGATAGTTACAGATAATGCGAAAAACATGGAAAAGATGCGTGACAATTTAAAGGCAGAGGATAATGATTTAGTTGTATATGGCTGTTCAGCACACTGGTTGAACTTGTTAGGACAAGATATAACACCAGATTCACTAATTAAACATATAGTTGAAACTCAGATATATTTTAGGAATCACCACAAACCATTATCCTGGCTCTCCAATTGCCCTGGCAGTATGAAGCCGCAGCTTCCTTGTGACACAAGGTGGAAGAGTCAACTAATGTGTATAGACTCTTTCATTCATAACAGACCACACTTCATGAAAATTGTCCAGGACCACGAGGGAGAGTTAGAGAGTGCTATTATTAGAAAGATTATGGATTATAACCTTTTTTAAGAATGCCAGAGACTTAGCAGAGCAGCTAAGACCTATTTCCCATGCGATTGATATTTGTCAGGGTGACTCGGCAACACTGGCTGATGCATGTAATGTTTGGATTAACCTTAAGAACAACACTTTGCTTGAACCACATAAAAAGCATGTATCTGCTCGTTTTCACAAGGCAGTCTTGCCAGAGCACCTCGTGGCATACACACTACACCCAAAGTACCAAGGAGAGCTGCTCACACCAGATCAGCTTGAAATCGTAAACAAATGGGTTATAAGTAGATCCAAATTTCATAGCGACATTAATCTCTTACCAAGCCAAGAGCATGCCATTTCCTGTATCTTATTTCTCTGATGCTGCTGTCCAGGTACCTCCACTGACATGGTGGAAAGGTCTGAAACCTCTAGGTGTGTCTGCAGATTTTATAGACATGGCCCTTCAATTGATGGATGCGCCAGCCTCATCAGCATCCATTGAAAGAATCTTTAGCAATTTCAGTTACATACATACAAATATCCGGAACAGACTAGGAGTAGAGAAAGCATCAAAGGGTGTCTTTTGTTATAGGATGCTGAGAGGACTGTCTGATTTAGATTACTGAAGGTTAAATGAGCATAAGCAACATGTCATACCTCTTACACATTTCATAAAACTGAATTTTCATGCCTGTAATCTTAATCTGTTAACATGCATAATATTTGTAATAACTTTATATATCTTAATATACAATGTAATACAATTTGTATGTTATTATGGTGTTTTGTTTCTTTTATTGCATTATTACTAAGACTAGTAAGTAAGCATGCATAAGCATAGCACAAATATGCTGAAATTAGTTTTGGACAGTTTTGGACTGGTTTAAACGCTTTAAGACAGGTTTTAGACAGGTTTTGGACAAAGTCTGTTCAAAATTAGTTTTGGACAGTCCAAAACTCAACCCTGGGTGTTTGAGTATCTAGCCACGTACTATTCACTCAGGAATTGCTGAAAATTATATATTTGAAAGCTAGTTCCTGATAGACAGGGGTGTAACTCTGCCCATACAGGGAAATTTATAGGCTCTAGATAGCAGATTCAATTTAACAATGACCAGGACTGGTGGTAATTAGAACTAATTCAGTCACACACATTGGATAAATTGGTAAATTTCTAGGAATTGGAATTGCTAATTGAAATTACTTTGCTCCAACAATGACTAATTCCCAATTTCTTTTCAATCATTTTATCAACAGTTTTGTCTCCTAGCATAGTATAACATATGTAATATAACAAAGTGAGTAGGTTTCAACCCTTTAAAGGCCAAATTATCCAAAACCAGTATTTGTATTGATCTTGAGATGCCTGGCTTCATAATCAAGCCAGCCATTTCAGTTGTAAATTTTCAAAATTGCCTTCTTTTGATCTCCAAAGTGTAAATGGTACATTTTGTGTCAAAAAATGGAAATTTTCTTAATGAAATTTGACCATTAATGGGGGAAATTGTCATGTTTGCCAAAAATTGCTTGTGTAGTGGACATCTTGAAAGATGTCCTTTTGCAAGCCAAAGGAAGACTACTCTTTGAAAAATTAAATGGCTGGCTTTGTTACTGGGGCAATAAAATAAAGTAAAGTAAAAAATTCTTCCCATAACCTATAAATGGCCATTTACTATGCAAAAATTCAAATATCATTTACCAATCGTCACCATTACACGAATAATGCTGAACAGATAGCCATAGAGCCAGGTCCTACAGCCCCTGGCCCACAGCATATGACCTCACCATGTTCACTCTGTAAATTTCAGATGTTTTTCCAGTTGAATATTAAAATGTACTGTATATATATATATATATATATATATATATATATATATATATATATATATATATATATATATATATATATATATATATATATATATATATATATATATATATATATATATATATATATATATATATATATATATAATATAAACCACACTGTAAGTCGGATGGTATATCGTTTTCTGTTATTTTGCCGAGCAACTGGAACGTTGCCTTGTTGCCCTGTTTTAGATGTCTGCTCCTACATGCATAAGAGAGAAGTATTCTAATGAAACATAACAACGTTAACCTCAAGTTCCCCTCTCTCTAACTGACCAGCCAGCTAATTATATAGTTGATAATCTCACTACTCACTAGCTGTCACTAGCGGTCAGAGACCGCTGTTGAAATCCGTCCAAGTCGGTAGCTGTAACTTTCACTTCTAACTCTCTGTTGTCAACATTCGTCCACTCTTAAATATGATTCTGTTGGTATGTCAACAAATTTGTGTGTATTGTGTGAATAATGATTAACGTATATAATACACTCGTGTAACAGCATATTATAACATGGGTACATTGAATTACAGGAGTTATACTCTACACGTGTCCATTCCAACTAATAACTGATTGTGCCATTGTGGGCATGTCGATTAATCGTCTATGCATATATGTGTCCATTTGTTGCTGTAAGGTTCACGACCTGTCCCATCGAGTCTGTCACATGGCACGGGGCGTGTCGACATCCAACCGTATCCTATAGTCATGTAGTCGCGTGTGCGTGTCTGGGCGTAGCTATTGTCAAGCGTATGCGTGCGTTCATGTGTGCGTTCTTGGTGCAGTTGCGTACGTGTGTGCGCATGTCTCTATATTCCCGTCCATTCATGTTGCTGTGTCCATCCATCCGTCAATGTGGCTATGGCCCTATACCAGAGATTGCTAGGTATAGGAACAGATTTAACTTTTCATAACTCAATGCATTTATAGATGGTCTCTTTCTTTCAAATATTCCTTGAGGTCATTAAAATGGAAAACAGGAAGGGTGACAGATTTTCTCCTTGCCGTACCCCGATTGCGTACTTTGAATTTGTTTGTTTTTACGTTACGCAGGATTTTATTGACTGATACATATTATATAGCCTATTACATTATAGCATTTTCCAGAGATTTTGTTTTTAATTAATATTTTCCCATAACCCAACCCTCCAGATCGTGTCGAATGCTTGTTTGAAATGTATATTGCTGCAGTACAGATTTTTCTTGGGTGCTAGGCGTAATTTGTTGATAGCGTATAATGAGTATATATTGTCCAAAGTTGAGCTTCCTCTCCGGAATCCAGTTTATGATTCTGTGATTATCTCATGCTGCTCTGAGTATGCCTTTAGTCTGTCATTCAAGATCGAGATTTCCAGAGACAACTTAGTAGAGTTATTGGCCTATAATGTGCAGGATCTATAGGGTCTTTTATTTTTATATATTGGAATTATCTTTCCTACCAGCCATGACTCTGGTCCAGAAGCATTATCGCACACTGCATTAAATAACCACACATAGGCAGGCATAATAATTTCAGATGTGTTCGTTATATATTCGTTGATTATATCATCAGTCTCACTAGCTTTTCCATTTACAATTATGCTGATTGCGTTTCTGATTTCGGATTCAGATACTGCTATATCAAGTTCCTCACACTCCGGTATAACTGGGTGTGCAGGATGTCCATTTTCGTCATTTCCATCGTCAGTTTGCGCTTTTACTGATTTAAATTTTGGAACAACACATCTAATCCAATTTTAGTATTCTCCACGGTTTTTTCTTCGCTTTTCCTGTTAATAATTTCCCAGAATGCCTTAGTGTCGGTGCGTTTTAAGTGTGTTAGTTTAGAGTGCATCTTTTTCTATTGTTCTGAATGCTTTCTAATTGTTTGTTTGTAATTCTAGTTTTAATGATTTCAAATTTTGTTCTATTCTGTTAGTGTGATAACGTTTTTTAGCTTTATGCTAATCCTTACGCTTTTCACTGCAATCTTATCTGAACCATTCCCTATTAGTTAGTTTTGTTTTACCATGGTAATTTTCTTATGTCCAAACGTAATGCCTTGAATGTGCTTCGCAGATGGGAATGATGCACAACACGTTCTGGGTGACCATTGACCAATGATTCATTGAGATAAACTAATTTTATTTTAGGGAGAAATGGAGAAAATAAAATGAATTCACCAACAATTAAGTGTCTCGATTTATCTTCAGAAATGCGTGAGATACGGACATTTTTCAAAACGATTACAAAAGCCACTCTGTTCAGGAGATCCTGCCTTTTAATTAGGCGCGCCAGTCTTCCCTGGTAATGATGTTGACGAGCACAAAATATTCCCGAATTAAGTAGAAAGATTTGTCGACACGTTATGTATTATTATCCTCCCGAATTCCGTAGTGAATATATACTTGCTATGCGGGAAATGTCATGATGACAGCAACTATACATATTTTAATGCAGCTGAACAATCCATTATACCGGGTACAGGTCCACTGTACATACACGTTAGAATAAACGTTAATCAAATAAGTTATAAAGTTCCTTGGCAGTAGCAAGATAATTAGTGTTAATCAGATATACCACACAGTGACAATTAGCTAGTTCTAGTTTGTTTGTAGGGAGTGAGTTTTATAACTGAAAGGGTGAGTAGCAACTCGGGTGGTCTTAGGGTATGCGGGGTGGGTGGTGGTGGTGGGGTTGGGGTGGGGTGTGAGAAGGTGGGGTGGGTGGGTTGGGGTTGTTACGGAAAATTCCTAGATGTAGATAGATTCTCTAATCTCCTGCATTTCCTGAAACAAATGACTGTTTAGAAATAAGCCATTTCTTAGATTTCTCGCAGAGCTCACACGAGTCATCTTCTGACAGCAGGCAACAGCTCTATTATATATGAATAACTAAGGCAATGTAATGGAGAGATAACCGGATTGGCTCTACAAACCATACAAGTTTGTACCATACGTGTTGCAGGATTGTGGGGTGTCTTCATACTTCTGTCCATACATGTTGCAGCATTGTGGGGTGTTTTCATACTTCTGTCCATACATGTAGCAACATTGTGGGTTGTCTTCATACTTCTGTCCTCCAGCTTGGATAGAAATAGGGAAGGCTATGCAGAAAGTTGCGAATAGCGTGCAGACATTTCGTTAGTTCTGAGCTACACCTGTGAAAAATACTTTCCCCTTGTTAATGACGATAATCAGATCAATTTCTCGCCATGCCCCACACATCCATATCTAGGCTCCTCCCAGGCTTAGGGCATGCTGGGCTCGATTTATATACTTTAATCCCCGAATTCCCATAATCACATTTTCAAGGTAACTATACGGGTAAGCTGTTGAATATTTTGAAACTAATCTAACTGGGTGCTGTTGCGGCCTGTCAAATTAGTTTTAAAATATTCGACAGAATGATTATTAAAAGGTAAATCTATCAAAGACATAAAACTCGTACACTTGACGGGCTTCTGCAGCTTCATGACGGTGTATTCTCTGTCAATTATGACTGTGACGTCAGTCTACATGTGACTTACTTGATGATGACTTCAGATGACAGACTGACGAAATATCCCCTGCATCTTCTGAGGCGTCTTCACTCCTAGTTTTCACATTTAGTGATTATTCACCTTTCCAGAGTATCCATCCATCAGCTGACCTCGTATGACGTCATAATCATCTCAGCGCGTATGATGACGTAACAATCATTACGTCTCAAAGGGTTCCATATAGACCATCATCAAATCTCAAATGCTCCGACACGTTGTATGAATTGTATGTCTTTGTAATTCTTTGCTATTTAAAAAAGATGCTGTTGAATATTTTGAAACTAATTTGACTGGGCGCTGTTGCAACAGCACCAAAATATTCAACAGCTTATCTGTGTTTTTTAGAAATTGATAGTCAGGGTATTCAGAGATCGATCGATCCCAACACTAGCGAAATGTGGATGGAGCTTAGCTAGAGATGGGCAGGGCATAGCTAAAACCGGAAAGGTCCATTATTCCTTTGTTTTCGAAGTAGCCTGGTTGATGCCTGAGAGTTTAAAGGAATACTCATCTCATCTCAAATGTTATACTGCACGGATAGATTATGTTTTATAGATTCCATTTCATTCACATCCTGTCACATTCTCGTTTCTGTATCACAACTATCTGCTTTGTAATATCGAGTAATGTTGAACAGTGACCGTCGCCATTTTGTCTCCTCAAGCGATAGTGCGTGATGTCATGTAAGTGCCAATGCTTTGCACTCTTTATTATGTAATACTCATCATGTAGAATATTTTGGAACTAATTTGACTGGAAGTTGTTGCTCCCTAAGGCAGCAACAACTTCCAGTCAAATTAGTTTCAAAATATTCATCAGCCTACATGTATGGTTACGTTTACACCACATTGTCAAGATATAGATGGCACCTCTGTGACTGAGCATATATACCGAGGCAGACACGCTAGTTTCTTTCTGATTGGTTGAAAAATAAATCATGACAGCCATCATAGGGTGTATAAATGTACCACCATTTAGCTACTAACGCCTGAATATCTTTCGTTAGCCGCATGAGAAAAAGCTTAAAATTACCTGCATAGTTTATGAGTGGCATATTAGATCATCTGAATAGCCATCAAGAGATGAGGTTAGTTATCCTTTAAATATACATTATTTAGAGAAGAATAAATCCGGTGAATTATTTAAATCCAGCTGAAGAATCTTGGCAATCTTGCTATTTTTAAAACCTCGATCTCCAATATTATAGCCCAATGTTCAGCAATGATTTAAGTCTCAGACTAGTCAATGGTGATGAGGAGACATTCAGCCTCTTGTTTCGTTTCTCAATTTAGGAAGGCATTTGTTTCATGAGCATCTGTTATTATATGTAACACTTTCAACACTTAATATGTTAATAGCACTCCAAACGTTTGACCACGTCAGCCCATGGGGGATGACAGGCCTGTGAAATTATGGAACCATTATTAATCTGCGATGTAATCGCAGATTATTAAAATACTCTGGATCTTTCTTCTTTTTCTTATTAGTCTCAAGGATTTTCGCCATTTATCTCCTAGTTTTCACAGGATTTCCAAACTTGATCAACTTGATGCAACCATTGGGACTTACATTGCTACTGCTTTTATTTTAGATCTGCCTAATGGCTTTCGAGTTACCCACTTCCGTGTAACCATTGTAGTCATGAAGGTGATGATCCATCTGACGGGCATATTACTAAATGGGACGCCCGTGGGCATCAAAAGCGCACGGTGTTTTTTTTAATTTTCTTCTCAAGCTGGCCGCCAGGTCGCACATCTTGACAACAAGACCCAGTTTTTGGCTGAAATGAATTTAAGATGACAAATGTTGAACAGAAAAATCTTCCGGAAATTATTTTTTTTAAATGGGCTGTAAATTTTCTTTGCTCTGATCGAGTTCAAACTTGGCGACCTTCTAGGTACAATATAGACCTGATTTGATGTCAATTGTTGATCCACCCAATAGTCTTCGAGAAATCGGCTTTTCCATGCCAAGGTATTCCATAATAAACCTATACAGGAATTTCCAGTATGGATATTTGAACTGGAACGACGCCTAGAGTTTTTATCGCATTATCACCAGCCATATCCACTGGTCATATAAGATGAGACCTTACAATAATCCTTAACGTTCAGTTATCGCAGATGTACAGTTACTTCAGTAAATGTGTTCTAGTATTATTATTCTTCCTTCTTGGCCTATGTTTTGTGGTGGGCCTGGGGGCTGCAGTCCAATCCGCCCCTAAGAGTGTCATAGCTGTTTCAGTTACAGTTTCAGTTTATTTACACTCAGATCACAAAGTGGCATATGGGGAACAATGATTTTACAGGATGTACACGTTATGGCGGCTAGACATTGTGATAATTAACATCACCGTAGTCATAATTCATCAATTGCATTATTGCCATTTATATTAACAGTACCATCACATTCCACCTCACTATCATTGACACTAATTAACCCTTTTATGACAAGGCCGGTCATAACCGACCTCTTCAGTGGTATCGAGGAGTGTCCATTTGCTGAAAAGATCAAATTGGCCAGTAATTATCGATTGTAATGCAACTCCTCCTAGACCATTTCAGATAGAAGCTTGAAACTTTGGGTATGATTACACATATGACCAGGGATGTGCATGCCACTTTTGGAATTTTGGTATGAACCCAGGGGTACGGCGTTGGGGGTGGGAAATGTGGGGTCCAAAAATTAAATTTATCCAAAGATGGTCATGTCACATATCATTTTGAAGCCCATGAGTAGTAGATTACAGTACAATGAATTCTTTTGATCTTGGGTGAAACTGAGGGTACGGGCGCGGGATTAAACTGAGGGTACGGGCGTGGTCAAAAGGTCAAAATTGGGTACCAATCGATTGTAACGCAACTCTTTGCACACCATTTTAGATAGGAATTTGAAACTTTGGAGAGAATTACACCTATGTAAGGATGTGCATAACACATTGGAATTTTGATATCACCCCCAGGGCAGGGGTTGGGGAAATGATGGGCAAAAAAATATTTTTTATCAAATGTGGTCATGTCACATATCAATTTGAAGCTTGTAGTTAGTAGACTACAGTACAACACATTATTTTGTTCTTGAGTCGATCTGCGGGCAGTGGCCAAGGGCCAATTGGGCAGATTGGGCATCAGCCCATTGTTGAAATCTTGAAACTCATTACCCATTGGAACTACATTTCATGGAATTTATTGTGTTTTGGGTCAAAGTGAGGTTAAAGCTCGAAGTATTGAATGCGTGGGGATTTGCGATGGCATGCCATCGACTGCATATTCTAGTTGTTGTTGTTATTTTTGTTGTTGTTGTTATTGTTGTTGTTTACAGGCGGTGGTGCCGGCGGAGGCCGTAGTGCCATTTCCGCTGTCGGCGTTGCGGCTGTGAATGTCGTTGTCGTTATTGTTTGGTACAGTCCTGTTTTGTTCAGTTTCCTCGTCGGCATACGGATAAATACCCCTAGTCTCGTGATTTACGATACTGGCATCAATTTCATTATTTATGGCAGCCTTGCCATCATGAGCAAAAGCATTATATATTTGTCGGCATCGTCTGTGCTTTCATTATTCTATCAACATAGATATTTACATATTTTCCATCTTCATAATTTTCAACATTTATAATCACGTTCTTCTAGCATATGCATTTTAAAAAGAATAAAAATGCATGATAACATGTTAATCTAGCATCCCTCTATTTGTTTTCAAAAGAAAATGCCAGCCACAATTTACACTTTAATATCAGTTTCATATATATATATATATATATATATATATATATATATATATATATATATATATATATATATATATATATATATATATATATATATATATATATATATATATATATATATATATATATATATTCACGGCATAAATTCCATTATTTGTATCACTATTGCCTTCGTCAGCATAATTATTTACATCATGTTTAATTTCACTGTCAGAAACATCCTTACTTTCATTTTTCTCGTCTGCGTTCTTCACTGACATCATTATTTTCATTATTAGCATAACTTTTATCGTTATCATTTTTGTTATCATTATCTTCTTTACCGTTATCATCATCGCTGTTTATCTCGTTACATTTGCGTTACAATCGTCATCTGTACCTTCGTATTGACGGCTATTCGCAACATTATCATGGTCACCCTGATCATCGTGATCACCCCGCTGATAATGACGATAATGACAACGACGACGACGATACCGTCAATGCTGATGATGACGGTTACGACGGCGATGATGGCACTGATGACGACAACGCCGAAGGTGGTGATCGCCACCACCACCACCACCACCATCACCACCATCAACACCACCACCACCATCATCAACACCACCACCATCACGACCACCATCACCATCACGACCACCATCATAACCACCACCACCACCACCACCACCACCACCACCACCACCACCACCACCACCCCCACCATTATCAACACCACCACCACCACCACCACCACCACCATTATCAACACCAACACCACCATCATCATCATTACCACCACCACCACCGCACCATCACCACCACAACACCACCACCACCACCACCATCACCATCACAACCACCACCATCATCATCATCATCTTTCTTACTTTCATCACTAGCGTTGTTTACATATTTACCATGTTTATCATCACCCTGATGATGACGATGATGATGACAACGACGACAACTATGCCGATCATGATGAAGACGATGATCATTATCATCATCACCACTACCGCCATCACATCATCCTCACCATCAGCATCATCACCACCCCCATCACCACGATCAACATCATCACCATCATTCTTACTTTCATCTATATGGTTATTTACATAGTTACCATATTTATCATCGTGACCACCACTATCGCCCCGACGATGATGATGACGACTATGATAACGACGACCACGATGATGACGACGATGATGATGATGATGATGATGATGATGATGATGATGATTATCACCATTATGATCATCATCATCATCACCACCACCACCATCATCTCCATCACCACCGCCACCATCATCACCATCACCATCGTCATCATCGATGTTTACGTCTTTAACATTATCATCATCAATTTTATCATCAGCCTTCTTTATATTCTAATCACCATCATCATCTTTAGTCTTATCATCATTAGCGTCATTATCGTAGTCTTTTCTTTCCATACTATCGCTATTTGTGTCAGAATTAATGTTTACATCGTAATCTTTAACAAAGTTTATGTATGTGTGTGTAAGTTCCTGGTACGCGCGTCGCGCTGCCCTGTTCGCTGTCTCTAACATGCTGTAGTTGGAGCTATGTTGTAATCGAGTCGGATGTTCGGGTATATACGTCTCTCTTGCGTTGACTCGGTGCGACGTAGAGCCTATCAGCCCCAAGACTGGCTCCCAGGCCACGTGACTTGGCGGACAGACATTCCGGCATCAGGAGTTTGCGTCTGTCGGCGATTTCTTTTGTATACCGTGGGTTTACTCCATAGCGTAGTGGACGTAATGTCCTAGGCCCAGCCTGGAATACTAACTCAAGGTCCTTGCGTTTCAGAAACCTTGCTGCAATTGCCCTAGCTCTCAATATTTCAACTGCATTTCTCGGTTGGTTTCGCGGGCCAATCTGTGGGCTACCTCGAACTCTACGTCTTTGTCAATGTTCATAGTCCCCTTGATGAATTCTGTTACATGTTCTTCAGTGTTCTCATCCACAGACCGCTCAGATATACCATTAAATATTAAGTTATTTCGCATGCTACAGTTCTGTATATGTCTAGTTGGGTTTATTTTAACCGATGATACTGGTATTGAATATCATTCACGGACTTATGTGTTTCGTCTTTTATTTCCTGGATGGCGTTGTGAGTTGCCGCTACTGCCGTAGCTAAGTGTTCTTTAAGCGCGCACATCTCGTTTTTCATGGCGCTGTTGTGCTTTATTACGTCGTCGTATGCATTGGACATAAACCGCACACTTTCTTCGACACTCGCTAACTTATCTATCGTGGCACTCGTCTCCAGGATCATCGCCATCATGTTGGTGTCCAACTGGCCTACGTGCTGCTTTAAGTCGGTAATGTCATTTTCGAATCGAGAAAGTCTGTAGTTTATTTTGGCTACCGATTCTGTTATTTCCGTTACTGATTTGTTGATTGCGCCAATGTTACTAGTCTGTTCCGCTATTTACTTGACTTGGGTATACAGACGCTGTACCATCATCCCGAAAGCGTCAAACCTAACCGATCGGTCAAGATATTCAAGAGTTTGATTACGGTGGTACAAATCCGGTGATATAATTTGTGAATGTTCTACGTTTGTAGATCCACTCGTGTATTCTGCCACAGTATCAGCAATTGGTGAAAACGTCGGCGTATATATCGTATATGGTCCTATTGTAGGTAACGGCACAACTCCGGTTGCCTTATTGTTTGAAGTGGTGTGTCGCGTGGCATGTCGCGTGGGGGTGTCTATGATTGCATTATTTGCTTCCGCAATGACACAGCTCAAGTCCGCCGATAGTTGGTCGTCAGGAGTGCAGGGAGTGGCGGCGAGCGCCTTCTAGCATTTGTGAAAAACACAGGCGTTCCTCTAACGTTTTTTCCGCGCCACCCTCGTCAAACTTATTATCCATATCCTTTCACTGTTCTAAGCGACGACAATAGCTTTTTATCGAGCTCGTTTACCTGCTGATTTACCTGCACGATACTCACTTGGCCGGTTGAGCACGTATAGCTGAAGCTCCACTCAATGTGATTCCGCAGAGCTACAGACCTAGTTTGGACAAAATACTGACCAATTTTTTTAAGAAGAGGGGCTAGTCCTCCCAAATGGTGAAGTATATCCATCACAGCACACCTTATCTCCAATTGAGAGGCTGACTGTATCTAGTCTGATTGACTACTTTCTTGTGAGAAAAGAGATTTGCTAATGTGTGGGTCCTGGAGTTGGATATTAGTCTATCAGATCATAAACCTGTTTCAGCTATCCTTGATACAGTGATTATGAGGAGAGCTGCGAGGAAGTCAAATAGCATGCCGGGCAAACCGACAGCTAACCATGTACAGTATGAAATTAATACCAGCAGACTATTTGAACCCTTTGGGTTCAGAGAGATGACCTCAAACCTTGGTGTTGAGCTCTTTGTAGGGGACCTGATAGTGTCTTTTGGAAACAGACGTCGGGGCGGTGAAGAGGCCTGGAGTTAAGCTCTCCTGCATCATAATAATAATAATAATCTTTATTTATCGAGGGTATATCATCAGTAAACTGATCTTCCTGAGGCCCTCCCAAACACAATAAACTATATACAGTTAAATAAGCAGCAAACACATACATACAAACACACTCATAAATGCACTTATACACATACGCACACACTGACTCAGTCAGTCACTCACGCCTTCATTCACTCACTCACTCATGACTCACTCACTCACTCACACATTTTTATATTACATATATACATTAATATGAACAAGTTTCCATTAACTCACTGGATATGTCCAGGGAAGAAATGACTTTCAAAATATAATTTTCAACAGTTATCTCCCTTGAATCCATAATACTGAGTATTCAGTTATTTAGTATATTAACCATTTTATGACGAAGCCGACCCAAACCGATCCCTGCAGTGGTCTTGAGAAATGTGCAGACTATTTCCGAAAATTTACCACTGGAATGACTGACTCGGTAACCGAACCAGCCATTCCAGGAGTCAATTTTCAGAAACAGTCTTCACCCGACCTGCAAATAGAGTCACAATTTATTTTGACCAAATTTTTCATTAAAGGGTTGATGTGAATTCATATACTACTGCATATTATGATAGAATGATGATAGAGTCGGAGATTGTGTAATGCTTTGAGGTAATGCGTTCCAGAGTTGAACTGCTTTATATGTGTAACTCTTTTTTCCATAGCAAGATTTACATTTTGGAAGATGTAGATGACCAAAGGTTTTTGAACATAAATTAAGGAAATGTGTATCTTCTACATATTTGAACAAGTTCTAAATATAACTTGGAGTAAGGTCATTTAAGGCTTTATAAGTCATGCTATTTGTTTTGAGGTTTATTCTCTTAGCCAATGTAGTCCAATTCAATTGTTTATACAGTTGTTCAGTTGGTTCTCTAAAAGGGGCATCTAGTATTATACGAGCTGCTCTCTTTTGTAGTCTTTCCAGCTTGTATACTAATGTATCAGTTGAATGATAGTAGATGAGAGAGCAGTAATCTATATGTGAAAGGATGTAAGCTTTATAGAATAGATTCCTTTGTTCAACATTCATATAATTCTTGTTCTTTTTCAACATGTATATTAAGGAAGAGACTTTTTTTTTATTATTTTTTTTACAGATTTTACTTATGTGTTCTTGCCATGAGAGTGTACTATCAATGTGAAGGCCAAGGAGTTTATCCGATTTTACAGTATTTAAGTTTCCATTTTCAGTAGGTATTACAATATCTGTTGTTATGCTCTTCAATTTGTGATTAGTGCCAAGCATCATCAGTTTAGTTTTATCCTTATTAAGCAACATTTTGTTATTTAAACACCATTTCTGTACAGATTTCATATCTTTTGTTAACTGTTCTTGTATTTCAGAGGTGCTTCGGCTGTTAACATGCAAAGTAGTATCATCAGCATACATATCTATACTACTAGATGTACAGAGTGGAAGGTCGTTAATATATAAGATAAATAAGAGTGGACCTAATACAGATCCTTGCGGGACTCTGATGTGGGTTGATACATGTTTAGAGATCTTTCCAGCAATTGAGACATATTGCTGCCTATCGGTTAAATATGACGAAAACCATTTTAGTGATCCTGTTTCAAATTTATATATGGCAAGCTTTTGCAAGAGAATATTATGATTTAAAAGATCAAAGGCTTTTCTTAAATCTATCATGATAGCTCCTATGAGATCACCATTGTCTATTGAAAATCGCCACTTTTCAACAAGTTTTAATAAAGCGGTTTCGCATGAGTGTTTTTGTCTAAAGCCTGACTGTGACTCATTCAGTAACCCATATTGACAGAGAAATTTATAAACATGATCATGTACATGGCGTTCAAGAATTTTAGATATAGCTGGTAGGATTGATATTGGCCTATAATTGCATACATTGTCTTTGGAGTCGGATTTGTGTAGGGGTATAACTTTAGCATGTTTCTACACTGCTGGAAAGACTCCAGAATCTATACTCTTGTTAATGATGCTTGTGATAGGTGGGGCTATGACATTTGCTGCGATTTTAAGAAAATAAGCATTAAGATCATCATATCCAGCTGATTTATTTGTCTTTAGATCTTTTAGTTCATTATGTACGTAATCTACTGAAATACGTGGTATTTGAAATTTGATGCATTCTGGCACTTTACTATTTACATGTTTTCTTAGTTCACTAAATTCTGTATCTGCTTGTGGTATGGATTCAGCTAAATTAGATGCTACTGTACAAAAATATGTGTTGAATAGTTCAGATTGCATCTGCGGGTCCATAACTTCATTACCGTCATTATCGCGTAGAAAGGTAGGACATTTGTTAGCCTTTGGGTTTATACTCTTCAAGATTTTCCATATATTGGCAGGATTGTGTTTACCTTCATCTAGCTTTGCACTAAAATAGTCCTTTTTAGATTTTTCTATCTGTGCCATAACTTTATTCTTTAAGTCTTTGTAGTTTGTAATATTTCCTGATACTTTCTGGCGATATCTTTCTTTCATTGTATTCAAAATATCTTTATTTATCCATCCTGGTTGACAAAATCTTTTAACTCTCCGTTCAATGATGGGTGCGTGCTTGTTTAGTATATTTGTGAATATTTTCTGCCATTTTTCAAGAGCCTGATCAGGGTTATTTAATTCATCCACAAAACTCCAGTCATATGCTCGAAGATGTTGGACAAACTTATTCTCGTCAAAGTGCTTAATGCTGCGATACTTAATAATTTGATGTACATTTTGATTCCTGGATACTTTACTGTTGCGTACTGTGAAGACTGGATACTTGTGCTGAATGATATTTGTCCTTGTTTGTTACATAAACATGATCTATCAGTGTTGCTGTTTTGCCAGTAACCCTAGTAGGTATATTTACAAGCTGCTCAAGATGATAAATTTCTGTCTGTCACTGATTGCCATTTAGTGTTTGCTTGCGGCAAAAGATTATAATTAAAATCGCCTATGAGTGTAATATCAGAGTTTTCTGAATAAGCAGCTTCTAGCAGTGATTCAAATTCATCTATCCAACTAGCTGGACTGTTTGGTGGTCTGTAGACACAGCTAATTAGAAACGGTTTCATTTTGTATGGTCTAATTTCTAACCAGCCAACTTCTATGTTGTGTGTTTCTAAGTCAGCTCGTCTAATATATGACAGGTTGTCAGCTATATACACTACAATACCCCCCACCATCACGATTAATTTTGTCTCTGCGCTCTGTATTATAGCCCTGTATTTCAATTACTGTGTCCGGGACTGTATTACTTAAGCAAGCCTCTGTGACACAAAATATTTCTAATTCTTTCCTACTTTTCTCCATTATAATTTTTAATTGTGAAATTTTGGGAACTAAGTGTTGAACATTTAGGTGGCCAATACGAAGACCCTTACTATTAATATTGAAAGATGGAAAGTCAAGGGACATAACTGTTTCTATAAATTTGTCATTGCATCTCGTCAGTAGAATTGATTCCAGTGCATTATTAAAATTATTGTCTAGTTGACCAATTTCTCCACTGGTTATGCAGTAGGAGAGGAGATTAATATAGTTTACAAAGCTATAGCCTACATGCATATAATCAAGGACGTTTATATAGTTCAAATATGAATTAGCATTATTATTATTATTATTATTATTATTATTATCATCATCATCATCATTACCACCACCACCACTACGATTCCCATCCCCACCACCACCACCACCACCATTACCACTACTCCCATCCCCACCACCACCATCATTATCATTGTTATTATAACTGTTATCATCATCATCATCATCATCATCACCATCATGCATGGTGTCAAAGCCTCCATAGATTGTGGCAGCTCAAGCTGAGGTAAAGAAGGCATATAAGCTGTGGTGGGACAAGGGCAAACCTTTCTCCGAACGGGTCTTACCAAAATATGAAAGTGACGAAGAAAGAGCTACACTCCCTAAATAAACAGCTGGCGGCTAGTAAGAGAAATAATGAACTACAAGATATTATGTATGCCTCAATCTGTGACAAGACATTGTTCAACAAGCTAGTAGCCAAGCAGCGTAATTATGGTGACAGTTTTACATCAGTCCTGAAATATAATGGAACTGTTAATAATACTCCTTCCGAACACCTGGATGTGTGGCACCAGCATTTCCAAGCTTTGCCTACCCCATCACCCGACGAAGATTTTGACTCTGTGCATGAAGACTAGGTGTCATCAGACATGAGAATGCTAAACAAAATGGCTGAGTCTACCAGTGAGATAGGTGAGTTTAAAAAGGAGGAGATCTGGAGTGGTATCTGACGGCTTAAAGTGAATAAGGCTGCAGATAAATTTGGCCTGACTTCAGAGCACATTAAGATAACAGACTGCACTATTATCAGTATCCTAACCAAGCTCTTCAACAAAATAATCGGCATTCGATGATCCCAAACATGTTTAAGGAAGGCCTGTTAATACCCTTGGCCAAGAAGATGAAATCCAAAAGACTTCCAACTAGCTAACGTTGTATCACTATAATCAGTGTCATCGGAAAAGTCCTCAAGTTTGTGATATTGTCAAAGGTAGCTCACATCTATCAACTAGACTCAAAACCCACTACAGAGAGGCTTTACTAGAAATGTTTCCTCTTTGTTCAGAGCACTAATACTGACAGAGGTTGTTGGTGAATTTATAGACCGTGGTGAGGACCTTCTGGTGGTACTGCTGGATGCAGAAAAGGCCTTTGACAAGGTCTGGCATGGAGGGATATTTAAGAAACTGAAGCTGCTCGACATTCCACGGGAGATATACGATCTGATGGTCGACTGGTACCGCAACTTCAGAAGTCAAGTCAAATGGATGGTCTCGTTATCAGCCCCTATCACTCTACATCAGGGGAATATACAGGGAAGCATATCTCCAACGAATTTTAAAGTGCTCAAAGGAGAGGTTCTGCAAGGGGTCCAGGATAGGGGTTTTGGTGCATGTATTGATACGGTAGACTGCTTAGTTCCAACAGTAGCAGATGACACAGCCCTGATGATTTCAGTGAATGGAATCTCTGAACATGTAGTCATTAAGGTTGCAGAAAACAGATCCAACAAAGATCGTATAAAGATCAATGGACAGAAATCAGTTTGTTTGGAGTATGACAATTCTAGATTGGGACTCTGCAAGGTATTGCGGTGGAATTTAACTCTCAGCCCGTGAGGGTAGCTGATAAGGAGACTCACTTACGTATTCTGCAAGGATCCATTGCTTCTATCAATAACCAGATGGTCGGCAATTTGATTAAATCTGCCATAGCAGGTTTGTATCAACTGCTTGGAGCAGGTTGTCACGGTAGAAATGGGCGGAATTCCATCGCCATTCAGTCCTTGTGGAAAGTATATATTTGCCTGAGGATGCTATACGGGGCTGAACTTGCAAGATTCACAAACAGATAAATTCAGCAACTAGAGCTATTCCAGAGGTGTCAGATGCGGCGATTCCAGAAGCTTCCAGACTCAACCGGCAATATGGCTGTTCTCGGTTTGATGGGCATTCTCCCAGTTGAAGCGGAGATTGACAAGAGGACTCTGTCTCTTATCAGGAACTGCCTGCAGAATCAGGATAGTGTGGAATACCAGAGTGCCTTTCGTCAACTCGGACTCAAGAGAAGCAACTCAGTAAGCTGGTTTGTCTATGCAAATAGCATTTTAGACAAGTTTGATCTACCATCTGCACAAAGCATGTTAGTTGATCTACCCTCAAGAGAGTGGAAGAGGGTTTCAAAATATGTGGTTCATGATGCTTGCAGAGAGAAACTATTGGTAGAGAGAAGAGAGAACCCACTAAGTTCAGTGAAGTTTCTGTCCACAAGCAGCTTAGATACTACTACTGTAGCCTATTACACCAATAGAAATATTCCCGCTTTCCGTGGATACATCTTATTAACTAGGCTAATCAGCGACGTTAGTTAACCAGGCTCATTTGCATAGGGCGCCATTTCGGAAGCAGTCAGATCAAGCAACAGCTCCAACCCCCAATAAAGCAATCAATCAGATCAAGCAACTAATTCGATCAAGCAACCAATCAATTCAAGCAACAAATTACGTAACCAATCAAACAAACAATCAAATCAAGCAAGCAATCAAATCAAACAACCAATCAAATCAAGCAACTAGTCAGATCTAGCAACTAGTCAAATCAAGCAACAACTCAAGCCCCAAATCAAGCAATCAATCAGACCGAGCAACTAATCAGATCAAGCAACCAATCACGCAAGCAATCAATTCAAGCAATAAATCATGCAACCACGCAGATCAAATCACGCAACCAATCAGGTCAAATAACAAATCCTGCAAGCAATCAAATCAAACAAACAATCAAATCAAGCAACCAGTCAAATCCAGTAGGGCTCAACCAACCAACCAATCAATCAATCACTCAATCAAACTCTAATGCAGCCAGACAGTCAATCAATACAAAAATGCTACCAGGTGCACACTCTACAGGTGGGAGGTTTGTCAGCTAGTTAGTAGTAATGATTAGTGGTGACATGATAATATTTAATATTTAAGGACAGCCAATACAAGAATAGCAATATAAATATCTTTAAATTACTCCGTATTCACAGTAATACAGCAATACACAGCAATAGAAACAGCAATAAGAATTTTTACATCGTCAGAGGGCTGGACGCGTTTCGTGTTTACACACTTCTTCAGCAGCCTATTAGACAAATCTACCAGTCCAACAGTTTGCCCTACTATTTATTGGGCAAGTGAATGTTTTTGAGACTTAATCATTTTCTTTAAAGTTACTAAGTTGTTTGCTTTGAGGTACACGCCGCTAATAAGGTGTTATAATTCATTGTACTAATGTATTGTTGACTAATTGAGCTCTGGATAAATAAGTTGGTTTCAATTTGGAAAGGTGTTAAAGATTGAGCTACTTTCAATGGCTTAGCGGCGGACTGCTCACTGATTTGAGAAACCTGGACCAGGCTGTTTACTAGCACCTTTGGCATTTGACACCCTCAGCGGAAGAGGAGGAAAATCCTCAGGAGAGAATGGTGGCGCCGGTGGAGGTGAATCTGGTAGAGGGATCATAGAGGGATCCACTGGAATGTAAATACTGTGGTCACTGGATGTGCCAGGAAGAGAGCTAATGGGAGACGGTCGTTTATCTGGACGTTTTAGTGGTGGTGAGGCCTTTGCAGGTGAATGTAGCCGCTTTTTGGGATGAGCGGATTGTACTAAATTTGCATTTTGTACTGGTTTGCTAACAGGGTTGATATTTGGTGGTTTAGTAACAGGCTTATAATTCGGATCAAGTGGTCTAATAAAATCATAAAATGCTGAGATGGCATTGTGATCCAATCTTCTGTGATAATTCGTTTTGGCCCAATGGATTTCAGTGGACTTGGCCCGAGAGGTCTAAATATGGAAGAGTTTGGGCTGAGAGTAGCTCAGAACGGAGGACTCCTAGTTGACAGTTATAGTGGCGAACCCATGTTTTAATCATTGTTTCCGCCCATTCGAAGTTGACATTACGAAGTGGACCTCAGCATCTGGCATGGCCGGTTTGCAGAAGTCTGTCAAACACTTGACCTTTCGACCGAGGCCATTTGGCACGGTGTCGCTGTCAAGATGCTTGTTCAGCACACCCAGGTGGTGAAAACATTGGATTACCATGTAGTATACCTTATCCAGGCATGCGTGAGCAGATAATGGGTGGTGTGATTCAGAGTCATCACCAGCCCTTCGCCTACCCCCGCGCGGTCTAGCCATGGAATCACAATCAATCCCAGTCAATCAATCAATCTAAATCTCAATTAATCTCAATTAATCTCAATTAATTTCAATTAATCTCAATTAATTTCAATTAATCTCAATTAATTTCAATTAATCTTAATTAATCTCAATTAGTTTCAATCAATCTTAATTAATCTCAATTAATCTCAATTAATCTCAATTAATCTCAATTAATCTCAATCAATCTTAATCAATCTTAATTAATCAGGCAATCAATCAAGTGGGCAAATAGGCAAACAACCAGTCAACCACCTTATCAATCCAAGCAATCAATCACGCAACCAATCAGTTCAGACAATCAATTCAAGCAACCAATCAATCACGCAACCAATCAATACAAGCAACCAATCAGGCTACCAATCAGATTATACAACAAATCATGCAACCAATCAAATCAAACAATCAATCACGCAATCAATCGATTCAAACAACCAATCACGCAACCAATCAATTCAAGCAACAAATCATGTAACCAATCAAGCAAGCAATCAACTCAAGCAAGCAATCAAATGAAACAACCAATCAAATCAAGCAACTTGTCAAATCAAGCAACAACTCCAACCCCCAATCAAGCAATCAATCAGATCAAGCAACTAATTCGATCAAGCAACCAGTCAATTCAAGCAACAAATTGCGTAACCAATCAAACAAACAATCAAATCAAGCAAGCAAGCAAGCAAATCAAATCAAACAACCAATCAAATCAAGCAACTAGTCAGATCTAGCAACAAGTCAAATCAAGCAACAACTCAAGCCCCCAATCAAGCAATAAATCAGATCGAGCAACTAATCAGATCAAGCAACCAATCAATTCAAGCAACCAATCACGCAACCAATCAATTCAGCAACAAATCACGCAACCACGCAGATCAAATCACGCAACCAATCAGGTCAAATAACAAGTCCTGCAAGCAATCAAATCAAACAAACTATCAAATCAAGCAAACAGTCAAATCCAGTAGGGCTCAAGCAACCAACCAACCAATCAATCAATCAATCAATCAAACTCTAATGCAGCCAGGCAGTCAATCAAGACAAAAATGCTGCAAGGGGCACACTCTACAGGTGGGAGGTTTGTCGGCTAGTCTGTCTGTCTATATATATTTTTCTAATCCAAGAGGGCTTAATTTACAAAGCCGAAATAAGAGAAATGTGGTTAGTAGTAATGATTAGTGGTGACATGATAATATTTAATATTTAAGGACAGGCAATACAAGAATAGCAATATAAATATCTTTAAATTACTCCATACTCATAGTAATACAGCAATACACAGCAATAGATACAGCAATAAGAATTTTTACATCGTCAGAGGGCTGGACGCGTTTCGCGTTTACACACCTCTTCAGCAGCCTATTAGACAAATCTACCAGTCCAACAGTTTGCCCTACTATTTATTGGGCAAGTGAATGTTTTTGAGACTTAATCATTTTCTTTAAAGTTACTAAGTTGTTTGCTTTGAGGTACACGCCACTAATAAGGTGTTTTAATTCATTGTACTAATGTATTGTTGACTAATTGAGCTCTGGATAAATAAGTTGGTTTCAATTTGGAAAGGTGTTAAAGATTGAGCTACTTTCAATGGCTTAGCGGCGGACTGCTCACTGGTTCAAAGAGAACTAATAATCTGACTTTTATGTGAACCGTGAGATCATTTGAAAGGTGCTTAAGTGACCTTTTCAAAGTATAATAAATAATTTGGAATGCAAAGGAAACATTTCAGAGAAATACGTGACTGATGGCCTTGTTTGAGAATCTTTGATCTGAATGAGTAATTTTAACTTTTGCTTTGTAATATAGTTACCCAAATGTCAGCAGTTTCCATAGGTATTGATTTCAAAGATTATCATTGTGTTGAGAAATAAAGTCATTTTCTGTGTGTAAGTTTAATCTAAACTCTAAAACAGATTAATGAATAAACAAATGATTGAATGATACAAGGATAGAAGGAAAGAAGGATGGACAGACCGAACCAATCACCCAGCCAATCAACCACCCAACCGACCACCCAACTAACCATCCAACTAACCAACCACCCACCCAACCACCCAACCACCCAACCACCCAACCACCCAACCACACAACCAACCAACCATCCACCTACCCTCCCAGCCAACCACCCAGCCAACCAAGCAACCACCCACCCAGTCAACCAACCAGCCAACCAACCACCCAAACCCACAACCAACCAACCACCCAGCCAACCCTCCACCCAACCAACCAACCAACCAAACACCCACCCAGACACACAACCAACCACCCAACCAACCACTCAACCACTCAAATAAGCAACCAACCATCAAATTAACCACCCAATCAACCACGCGTTCAACCAAGCAACCATGATGGACGAATGGAAGGACAGATGGAAGGAAGGGTAGGGGGAAGGAAAGATGGAAGGAATGAGGGATTGAAGAAAGGATGGGATGATGGGAGGAAGGAAAGTTGAAAGAGATGAAGGCTGGAGGGAAGGAAGGAAAAATGGATGGCTGGAAGGAATAAATGAGGGGATGGAGAGAGGGAGGATGCAGCAGGGAGGAAGGAAGGAGGGAGGAAGGAAGGAGGGAGGGAGGGAGGAAGGAAGGAAGGAGGGAGGGATGGAGGGAGGGAGGGAGGAAGGAGGGAGGGAGGGATGGAGGAAGGAAGGAGGGAGGAGGAAGGAAGGAGGGAGGAAAGGAAGGAGGGAGGGAGGAAAGGAGTCAGTAAATGAGGGAGGAAAGGAAGGAGGGAAGGAGGGAGGAAAGGAGGGAGGGGGGAGGGAGGGACGGAGGAAGGAAGGAGGGAGGAGGAAGGAAGGAGGGAGGAAAGGAAGGAGGGAGGAAAGGAGTCAGCAAAGGAGGGTGGAAAGGAAGGAGGAAAGGAGGGAGGAAAGGAGGGAGGAAAGAAAGGAGGAAAGGATGGAGGAAAGGGAGGAGGAAAGAATGGACGAACGAGCGAATGAGCGAATGAACGAATGAATGAACGAACGAACGAATGGATGGACTGATGAATGGACGGATGGACGGTCGGATAGATGGACGAACGAATAAGCGAACGAACAAATGCCAGTGGATGGAAAGCAGGAAGCAAGGCTGGAAAGAATGAAGAAATGAGGTAATAAATGAACGAATGAAGGAAGGAAATGACGGGTAGAGGGAATGATAAAGGGAGGAAGGATGGAATGAATGACAGTTTTCTGGACTAAACAATCATGCAATTCAAAAGGTAATAATCGGTTCAATTTAACCATTTATGTGGAGAAGATGTGGTTTCTATATACCTTTTATTAGGTGAATCTAATGAAGGACTGATAGATTGCCTGACGATGTAGACGAATATTATATACAAGTTATGGATTTATAAAGTAATAAAATAACGGAACTGGCACTGGCATGTATGTATGTAATATTGTAAATGCACCGGTTCAGAATTTTCAAAATTTTTACAAATTGAAAATATTTTTGCTTATTTTATCACCTGAGATTGTCAATTTTGTTTAATAGATGCGATATGGCCTGATTAGTATACAATGATAAATCATTGATTGATGTTTTGAACACTTATTTGAGTTTCGCTTTTACCAAGATGTCGTGTAGATTAGGATTTTACTTAAATGCAATTACTGGACGCTTGTTGAATGGTTGTTTTAAATTGTCCTGTAATTTTGTGATACTCATCCTTTAGGATTTTTGCAATTTCAACATTTTTCCGATTGTATGTGAGAGTAAATGGGATAATCTCACGTTGATCTGAGAGGCCTGGGTCCGAATTTAAGCCCCTTGGCCATTGTGTTTCGAGTTCTTTAATCCAAAACGATTCTCTTAGTTTTCTTTGTTTATCAGTTTCCTCTGTTGTGTCTGAAAGAGGTAGCTGTTCAATGGGCATAATTTCAAAGTCACGAGTGACTAAATGATCAGGAAGATTAAAATGTTCAGCCACATGTATGTTTTCCTGTAGTCTAATATCTGAAAGGTGTCTAGTTGCTCGGCATCTTAGTCGATTTTTCGTTTCGCCAACATACTGCTTTTGACACAATTTGCATGAAATTAAGTAAATGACATTTTCAGAATCGCAATCTAATTTCGACTGAATTTGAAATTTGCTTTTGTTTTGAAGGCTCGTGAATGTACTCTGGGAAGGAAGAAATTTATCCAATTTACACCTTTTCTTTTCACATTTCCGAGATTCTCCTTCACCAATAATTGGACGATTATGACAAATTTTGGTAGGCCAAGAGTTTCTGGCATTATCAGGAATGATTTCCAAATTATGCAAAGTTTCAGACTTTATTTTACGCAGGAACCGAGAAGAGTACCCTCTTGGTTTGAGGGCTTTGAATAAGGTCGAACATGATGATTCAAAGTTTTTCTTATCACTCGAATTTCTATGAAAACGGATTATTTGTGATTTTACAAGTCCCTTGAAAGTATGCGGTGGATGGAATGATTTCTTGTGCAGTAGTTGATACGAGTCGGTTGGCTTAAAATAAACTTTGTAGTCTAAGTACCCAGTTGTTTCATACTTTATACCTTTGTATAAAGTTACATCCAGGAAATCTACGGATAGCTCATCAATTTGAGCTTTTAGCTTGATATTCGGATCATGATTATTCAGAATGGCCAGAAATTCGGTAAATGCTTCCTTACTATGTTGCCAGATCATGAAAATATCATCGAGGTACCTGCGGTAAATGAGTGGCTGATTTGGACAGTTTTCGAGTGCTTCCTTTTCCCACTCTGCCATGTAAAGGTTAGCGAAACCTGGGCTGAAACGCTTACCCTTTGCACAGCCACAAATTTGTTGGAAAATTTCACCAGCAAATTCAAAGTCATTGCCCTTCAGACTAAGCTCTAATAGAGCTATTACTTCTCTGTCGGGCCTGTTTGTGTCAGGATAGTTGGTAAACGCCCTACGAATTGAATTTAGACCCTTTTCGATGTCAATGTTTGTGTACATACTGTAGCTTCGACGTCCATTGTAATTAAGAATGAATTTGGAGGGACCGAGATCTTAGAGACCTGGGCTAGGAAGTCTTCAGTGTTTTTCAGATAGCTAAAATGTCTATTTGCAATTGGCTGAAGATGGTAGTCGATAAATTCACTAATCCTATATGATTCCGAACCACAATCTGAAATAATGGGTCGCCCTGGTGGTGTCATTGGGTCGGTCCACGAGTCAACAGACTTATGGATTTTAGGAAGAAGATAAAATGTACGTGGTTTCGAATCATCTTTTGCGCACAGGTATTTAAATTGCTTTTCAGTTATCTTCTTGCTATCAACCATTTTTGGAGAATTTGGTTGAACTTGCCACAGTTCTTTTGCCAAAGTGGTTCATTTAGTTTTCGGTAATGCTTCGGATTACTAAGCTGTCTATGCGCTTCTTTGATGTAGTTGTTTTTATCTATTAATACAGTAGCCGACCCTTTATCCGCAGGTTTGGTGACAATTTCACTTTTTCTAGATAAACGTAATATGGCCTGGCGTTGCTCATAGGATAAATTTTGCTGATCGTTTGGAAATGTAGTATTTTCAATACGTTCAGAGTAAAGTTTTATACTTTCACCGATTGCTGGGTCAACACATTTTAAGTTTGGAGCCCAGCCGTTTTTTTCAATGAATGGTGGAATATTACTATTGGAGTATCGAAAAAAATCTGCCAATTTCACACGGTGACCAAATTCAGCAGTTTCAGTGAAGCCATTATCTAAATCTGCATCCAAACCTGTTTTAGGTTTTGGTGTTGGGACAAATGTCAAGCCAAAGTTAAGCAGTGACTGTTCTGCTTCACCTAATGCGGAGCCGGTTAAGTTTACAATATTACTACCCAGTCCCAGTTCCAGTTCTGGGTGGATGCTACCCTGACCCTCATTCAATTTAAATTAAGGAACTTGAGCCAATTACCATAGATAGCATTAGCAGTTCTCTCAGTCCAGTGAATAGTGGCATGACACACACTGAACTCTGTGAGTGGCAGGCGTGGAATGACAATAACGCCGGACTCAGAGGACTTGATCCTGCTAGACTCAGCAACACAATTGATTGCCTCCAGTGCACGTTTTTGATGCAGGGTCGAAGTGGTTGAGAAGTTTAACTTAGTGAAGTAGATGCTCGATGAAGGGAACTTCTTCCTCACCATGCTGAACAACAACCTGAGCCGATTCTCTGAGGCTGGAATTGGGTTGTCTCGATCGTTTATGCCTACATTTAGGATGATCATTTCTGGTTTGACTTTCGCTGAGTATCTATTAATGATCGTTCTTAGATCATTGATAGGTGCCCCAGGGAAGCAAGCTACCTGCATTTCTGGGTGGGGTGCCACATTGATTCGGCTCAGGTTAGATGCTCCAAGCAACAGGATCTTTTTGTTGATGGTTGGGAGCTGCCAATTTGGTTTGTTACATGACTCATTCCGGAATTTCCAGAACTTATTTTGCTCTAGTTTCGTTGGTTTTCTAGGCTTAGACTAAGGAGATGGTGTGAACCGTGGTTGCGGTACTTTTGGAGTAGTGTGGGTTGTGAGGCCCAGCTTGTTCTCCATTAATATCCGATCAGATTTAGCGACCCTCTGTGGAAGCAGGGGAAAATCATCAGGTGAGAATGATGGTGCAGAAGGCGGTGGCGAGTCAGGTAAAGGGATTGATGCTGGGTCAATTTGTGACTGCATCTCATCATTACCGGAAGTAGATTGGACACAGACTGGTGAAGGCCTGATATCTATGCGTATGATCGGTACCGAGGTTTCGGCGGGTGGTGGTGACTCAGGTAATGGGATTAGCAATGGGTTAATTGGTGAGTACATGTTGCCATCACAGGATGTAGATGGGACACTGCCTGGAGAAGACCTGGTATCTGTACGTTTGATTGGGGGCGAGGTCTCAGCAGGTGACCTTACCCGCCTTTTAGCCTGATATTGTATATGTATGTATGTATGTATGTATGTATGTATTTTTTATTTTATTGACGCACTGGCAACGTGCAGCTTCAATTTCCATGTGCTAACTTAGCCGACAGTGATGCACCCATTAGTTTAATTTGTTGATCACCATCTCCCGATCGGGGGATCGAACCGCCATTCTGCAACTCCGCATAGCATCAGCAACCAGACATCTTTCCACTGGACTACCACGCCAAGACTAGAGTCACGGTGTGGCGGACCAGCTTTCACTTGTCTGATATACTGACACACTGACGATTTATATGGGACTATCTGTGGATGCACCCGCACACAATTCAATCCTAGGCTCTTTACGCCTATTGAACTCTGACTCCAGCACGGCTCTGTCAGTATATGTATTTTCATTTTATTGATGCACTGGCCACGTGCGGCTTAAATTTCTATGTCCTAACTTAGCCAACAATCATGCACCCATTCGTTTAATTTGTTGATCACCATCTCCCGGTCGGGGGATCGAACCGCCATTCTGCAACTCCGCATAGCATCAGCAACCAGACATCTTTCCACTGGACCACCGCGCCAAGACTAGAGTCAAGCTTTGGCCGACCAGCTTTCACATGTCTGATATACAGACACACTGACGATTCATATGGGACTATCTGTGGATGCACCTGCCATGATTCAATCCTAGGTTTTTACGCCTATTGTACTCTGACTCCAGCACGGCTCTGGCAGTATATGTATTTTTATTTTATTGACGCACTGGCAACGTGCGGCTTCAATTTCTATGTGCTAAGTTAGCCGACAGTCATGCACCCATAAGTTTAATTTGTTGATCACCAGCTCCCGGTCAGGGGATCGAACCGCCATTCTGCAACTCCGCATAGCATCAGCAACCAGACATCTTTCCACTGGACCACCGCGCCAAGACTAGAGTCAAGGATTGGCCGACCAGTTTTCACATGTCTGATATACTGACACACTGACGATTCATATGGGACTATCTGCGGATGCACCTGCCACGATTCAATCCTAGGCCTTTTACGCCTATTGTACTCTGACTCCAGCACGGCTCTGGCAGTATATGTACTTTTATTTTATTGATGCACTGGCAACGTGCGGCTTCAATTTCTATGTGCTAAGTTAGCCGACCGTCATGCACCCATTAGTTTAATTTGTTGATCACCATCTCTCGGTCAGGGGATCGAACCGCCATTCTGCAACTCCGCATAGCATCAGCAACCAGACATCTTTCCACTGGACCACCGCGCCAAGACTAGAGTCAAGCTTTGGCCGACCAGCTTTCACATGTCTGATATACTGACACACTGCCGATTCATATTGGACTATCTGCGGATGCACCTGCCACGATTCAATCCTAGGTTTTCACGCCTATTGTACTCTGACTCCAGCACGGCTCTGGCAGTATAGGTATTTTTATTTTATTGACGCACTGGCAACGTGCGGCTTCAATTTCTATGTGCTAACTTATCCAACAGTCACGCACTCATTAGTTTAATTTGTTGATCACCATCTCCTGGCCAGGGGATCGAACCGCCATTCTGCAACTCTGCATAGCATCAGCAACCAGACGTCTTTCCACTGGACTACCACGCCAAGACTAGAGTTCATGTTTGGCCGACCAGCTTCCACGTGTCTGATGTACTGACACACTGACGATTCATATGGGACTATCTGCGGATGCACCTGCCACGATTCAATCCTAGAGTTTTTATGCCTATTGTACTTTGACTCCAGCACGGCTCCGGAAGCATATGTATTTTTATTTTATTGACGCACTGGCAACGTGCGGCTTCAATTTCTATGTGCTAACTTAGCCGACAGACATGCACCCATAAGTTTAATTTGTTGATCACCATCTCCCGGTCAGGGGATCGAACCGCCATTCTGCAACTCCGCATAGCATCAGCAACCAGACATCTTTCCACTGGACCACCGCGCCAAGACTAGAGTCAAGGTTTGGCCAACCAGCTTTCATGTGTCTGATATACTGACACACTGACGATTCATATGGGACTATCTGCGGATGTACCTGCCACGATTCAATCCTAGGCTTTTTACGCCTATTGTACTCTGACTCCAGCACGGCTCTGGCAGTATATGTACTTTTATTTTATTGATGCACTGGCAACGTGCGGCTTCAATTTCTATGTGCTAACTTATCCAACAATCATGCACCCATTAGTTTAATTTGTTGATCACCATCTCCCGGTCAGGGGATCGAACCACCATTCTGCAACTCAGCATAGCATCAGCAACCAGACATCTTTCCACTGGACCACCGCGCCAAGACTAGAGTCAAGGTTTGGCCGACCAGCTTTCACGTGTCTGATATACTGACACACTGACGATTCATATGGGACTATCCGTGGATGCACCTGCCATGATTCAATCCTAGGCTTTTTATGCCTATTGTACTCTGACTCCAGCACGGCTCTGGCAGTATATGTATTTTTATTTTATTGACGCACTGGCAACGTGCGGCTTCAATTTCTATGTGCTAAGTTAGCCGACAGTCATGCACCCATTAGTTTAATTTGTTGATCACCATCTCCCGGTCAAGGGATCGAACCGCCATTCTGCAACTCCGCATAACATCAGCAACAAGACATCTTTCCACTGGACCACCGCACCAAGACTAGAGTCAAGGTTTGGCTGACCAGCTTTCACATGTCTGATATACTGACACACTGCCGATTCATATTGGACTATCTGCGGATGCACCTGCCACGATTCAATCCTAGGCTTTTTACGCCTATTGTACTCTGACTCCAGCACGGCTCTGGCAGTATGTGTATTTTTAGTTTATTGACGCCCTGGCAACGTGCGGCTTCAATTTCTATGTGCTAAGTTAGCCGACAGTCATGCACCCATTAGTTTAATTTGTTGATCACCATCTCCCGGTCAGGGGATCGAACCGCCATTCTGCAACTCCGCATAGCATCAGCAACCAGACATCTTTCCACTGAATCACCGCGCCAAGACTAGAGTCCAGGTTTGGCCGACAAGCTTCCACGTGTCTGATATACTGACACACTGACGATTCATATGGGACTATCTGCGGATGCACCTGCCATGATTCAATCCTAGGCTTTTTATGCCTATTGTACTCTGACTCCAGCACGGCTCTGGCAGTATATGTATTTTTATTTTATTGACGCACTGGCAACATGCGGCTTCAATTTCTATGTGCTAAGTTAGCCAACAGTCATGCACCCATAAGTTTAATTTTTGATCACCAGCTCCTGGTCAGGGGATCGAACCGCCATTCTGCAACTCCGCATAGCATCAGCAACCAAACATCTTTCCACTGGACCACCGCGCCAAGACAAGAGTCAATATTTGGCCGACCAGCTTTCACATGTCTGATATACGGACACACTGCCGATTCATATTGGACTATCTGCGGATGCACGTGCCATGATTCAATCCTAGGTTTTTACGCCTATTGTACTCTGACTCCAGTACGGCTCTGTCAGTATATGTATTTTCATTTTATTGACGCACTGGCCACGTGCGGCTTAAATTTCTATGTCCTAACTTAGCCAACCATCATGCACCCATTAGTTTAATTTGTTGATCACCAGCTCCCGGTCGGGGGATCGAACCGCCATTCTACAACTCCGCATAGCATCAGCAACCAGACATCTTTCCACTGGACCACCGCGCCAAGAGTAGAGTCAGGCTTTGGCCGACCCGCTTTCACATGTCTGATATACTGACACACTGACGATTCATATGGGACTATCTGTGGATGCACCCGCACACAATTCAATCCTAGGCTTTTACGCCTATTGTACTCTGACTCCAGCATGGCTCTGGCAGTATATGTATTTTTTATTTTATTGATGCACTGGCCACGTGCGACTTCAATTTCCATGTGCTAACTTAGCCGACAGTGATGCACCCATTAGTTTAATTTGTTGATCACCATCTCCCGGTCGGGGGATCGAACCGCCATTCTGCAACTCCGCATAGCATCAGCAACCAGACATATTTCCACTAGACAACCGCGCCAAGACTAGAGTCAAGCTTTGGCCGACCAGCTTTCACATGTCTGATATACAGACACACTGACGATTCATATGGGACTATCTGTGGATGCCCCTGCCATGATTCAATCCTAGGCTTTTTACGCCTATTGTACTCTGACTCCAGCACGGCTCTGGCAGTATATGTACTTTTATTTTATTGATGCACTGGCAACGTGCGGCTTCAATTTCTATGTGCTAACTTATCCAACAATCATGCACCCATTAGTTTAATTTGTTGATCACCATCTCCCGGTCAGGGGATCGATCCACCATTCTGCAACTCAGCATAGCATCGGCAACCAGACATCTTTCCACTGGAACACCGCGCCAAGACTAGAGTCAAGGTTTGGCCGACCAGCTTTCACGTGTCTGATATACCGACACACTGACGATTCATATGGGACTATCTGCGGATGCACCTGCCATGATTCAATCCTAGGCTTTTTATGCCTATTGTACTCTGACTCCAGCACGGCTCTGGCAGTATATGTATTTTTATTTTATTGACGCACTGGCAACATGCGGCTTCAATTTCTATGTGCTAAGTTAGCCGACAGTCATGCACCCATAAGTTTAATTTGTTGATCACCAGCTCCTGGTCAGGGGATCGAACCGCCATTCTGCAACTCCGCATAGCATCAGCAACCAGACATCTTTCCACTGGACCACCTCGCCAAGACAAGAGTCAAGATTTGGCCGACCAGCTTTCACATGTCTGATATACTGACACACTGCCGATTCATATTGGACTATCTGCGGATGCACGTGCCATGATTCAATCCTAGGTTTTTACGCCTATTGTACTCTGACTCCAGAACGGCTCTGTCAGTATATGTATTTTCATTTTATTGACGCACTGGCCACGTGCGGCTTAAATTTCTATGTCCTAACTTAGCCAACAATCATGCACCCATTAGTTTAATTTGTTGATCACCAGCTCCCGGTCGGGGGATCGAACCGCCATTCTGCAACTCTGCATAGCATCAGCAACCAGACATCTTCCACTGGACCACCGCGCCAAGACTAGAGTCAAGCTTTGGCCGACCAGCTTTCACATGTCTGATATACTGACACACTGCCGATTCATATTGGACTATCTGCGGATGCACGTGCCATGATTCAATCCTAGGTTTTTACGCCTATTGTACTCTGACTCCAGTACGGCTCTGTCAGTATATGTATTTTCATTTTATTGACGCACTGGCCACGTGCGGCTTAAATTTCTATGTCCTAACTTATCCAACAATCATGCACCCATTAGTTTAATTTGTTGATCACCAGCTCCCGGTCGGGGGATCGAACCGCCATTCTGCAACTCTGCATAGCATCAGCAACCAGACATCTTTCCACTGGACCACCGCGCCAAGACTAGAGTCAAGCTTTGGCCGACCAGCTTTCACATGTCTGATATACTGACACACTGCCGATTCATATTGGACTATCTGCGGATGCACGTGCCATGATTCAATCCTAGGTTTTTACGCCTATTGTACTCTGACTCCAGTACGGCTCTGTCAGTATATGTATTTTCATTTTATTGATGCACTAGCCACGTGCAGCTTAAATTTCTATGTCCTAACTTAGCCAACAATCATGCACCCATTAGTTTAATTTGTTGATCACCAGCTCCCGGTTGGGGGATCGAACCGCCATTCTGCAACTCCGCATAGCATCAGCAACCACACATCTTTCCACTGGACCACCGCGCCAAGACTAGAGTCAAGCTTTGGCCGACCAGCTTTCACATGTCTGATATACTGACACACTGACGATTCATATGGGACTATCTGTGGATGCACCCGCACACAATTCAATCCTAGGCTTTTACGCCTATTGTACTCTGACTCCAGCATGGCTCTGGCAGTATATGTATTTTTTATTTTATTGATGCACTGACCACGTGCGGCTTCAATTTCCATGTGCTAACTTAGCCGACAGTGATGCACCCATTAGTTTAATTTGTTGATCACCATCTCCCGGTCAGGGGATCGAACCACCATTCTGCAACTCCGCATAGCATCAGCAACCAGACATCTTTCCACTGGACCGCCGCGCCAAGACTAGAGTCAATGTTGGCTGACCAGCTTTCACATGTCTGATATACTGACACACTGCCGATTCATATGGGACTATCTGTGGATGCACCTGCCATGATTCAATCCTACGCTTTTTATGCCTATTGTACTCTGACTCCAGCACGGCTCTGGCAGTATATGTATTTTTATTTTATTGACGCACTGGCAACATGCGGCTTCAATTTCTATGTGCTAAGTTAGCCGACAGTCATGCACCCATAAGTTTAATTTGTTGATCACCAGCTCCTGGTCAGGGGATCGAACCGCCATTCTGCAACTCCGCATAGCATCAGCAACCAGACATCTTTCCACTGGACCACCGCGCCAAGACAAGAGTCAAGATTTGGCCGACCAGCTTTCACATGTCTGATATACTGACACACTGCCGATTCATATTGGACTATCTGCGGATGCACGTGCCATGATTCAATCCTAGGTTTTTACGCCTATTGTACTCTGACTCCAGAACGGCTCTGTCAGTATATGTATTTTCATTTTATTGACGCACTGGCCACGTGCGGCTTAAATTTCTATGTCCTAACTTAGCCAACAATCATGCACCCATTAGTTTAATTTGTTGATCACCAGCTCCCGGTCGGGGGATCGAACCGCCATTCTGCAACTCTGCATAGCATCAGCAACCAGACATCTTTCCACTGGACCACCGCGCCAAGACTAGAGTCAAGCTTTGGCCGACCAGCTTTCACATGTCTGATATACTGACACACTGCCGATTCATATTGGACTATCTGCGGATGCATGTGCCATGATTCAATCCTAGGTTTTTACGCCTATTGTACTCTGACTCCAGTACGGCTCTGTCAGTATATGTATTTTCATTTTATTGACGCACTGGCCACGTGCGGCTTAAATTTCTATGTCCTAACTTAGCCAACAATCATGCACCCATTAGTTTAATTTGTTGATCACCAGCTCCCGGTCGGGGGATCGAACCGCCATTCTGCAACTCTGCATAGCATCAGCAACCAGACATCTTTCCACTGGACCACCGCGCCAAGACTAGAGTCAAGCTTTGGCCGACCAGCTTTCACATGTCTGATATACTGACACACTGCCGATTCATATTGGACTATCTGCGGATGCACGTGCCATGATTCAATCCTAGGTTTTTACGCCTATTGTACTCTGACTCCAGTACGGCTCTGTCAGTATATGTATTTTCATTTTATTGATGCACTAGCCACGTGCGGCTTAAATTTCTATGTCCTAACTTAGCCAACAATCATGCACCCATTAGTTTAATTTGTTGATCACCAGCTCCCAGTCGGGGGATCGAACCGCCATTCTGCAACTCCGCATAGCATCAGCAACCAGACATCTTTCCACTGGACCACCGCGCCAAGACTAGAGTCAAGGTTTGGCCGACCAGCTTTCACGTGTCTGATATACCGACACACTGACGATTCAGATGGGACTATCTGCGGATGCACCTGCCATGATTCAATCCTAGGCTTTTTATGCCTATTGTACTCTGACTCCAGCACGGCTCTGGCAGTATATGTATTTTTATTTTATTGACGCACTGGCAACATGCGGCTTCAATTTCTATGTGCTAAGTTAGCCGACAGTCATGCACCCATAAGTTTAATTTGTTGATCACCAGCTCCTGGTCAGGGGATCGAACCGCCATTCTGCAACTCCGCATAGCATCAGCAACCAGACATCTTACCACTGGACCACCGCGCCAAGACAAGAGTCAAGATTTGGCCGACCAGCTTTCACATGTCTGATATACTGACACACTGCCGATTCATATTGGACTATCTGCGGATGCACGTGCCATGATTCAATCGTAGGTTTTTACGCCTATTGTACTCTGACTCCAGTACGGCTCTGTCAGTATATGTATTTTCATTTTATTGACGCACTGGCCACGTGCGGCTTAAATTTCTATGTCCTAACTTAGCCAACAATCATGCACCCATTAGTTTAATTTGTTGATCACCAGCTCCCGGTCGGGGGATCGAACCGCCATTCTGCAACTCTGCATAGCATCAGCAACCAGACATCTTTCTACTGGACCACCGCGCCAAGACTAGAGTCAAGCTTTGACCGACCAGCTTTCACATGTCTGATATACTGACACACTGACGATTCATATGGGACTATCTGTGGATGCACCCACACACAATTCAATCCTAGGCTTTTACGCCTATTGTACTCTGACTCCAGCATGGCTCTGGCAGTATATGTATTTTTTATTTTATTGATGCACTGGCCACGTGCGGCTTCAATTTCCATGTGCTAACTTAGCCGACAGTGATGCACCCATTAGTTTAATTTGTTGATCACCATCTCCCGGTCGGGGGATCGAACCGCCATTCTGCAACTCCGCATAGCATCAGCAACCAGACATATTTCCACTAGACCACCCCGCCAAGACTAGAGTCAAGCTTTGGCCGACCAGCTTTCACATGTCTGATATACAGACACACTGACGATTCATATGGGACTATCTGTGGATGCACCTGCCATGATTCAATCCTAGGCTTTTTATGCCTATTTTACACTGACTCCAGCACGGCTCTGGCAGTATATGTATTTTTATTTTATTGACTCACTGGCAACGTGCGGCTTCAATTTCTATGTGCTAACTTAGCCGACAGTCATGCACCCATTAGTTTAATTTGTTGATCACCATCTCCCAGTCAGGCGATCGAACCACCATTCTGCAACTCCGCATAGCATCAGCAACCAGACATCTTTCCACTGGACCACCGCGCCAAGACTAGAGTCACGGATTGGCCGACCAGCTTTCACGTGTCTGATATACTGACACACTGAGGATTCATATGGGACTATCTGTGGATGCACCTGCCATGATTCAATCCTAGCCTTTTTACGCCTATTATACTCTGACTCCAGCATGGCTCTGGCAGTATATGTATTTTAATTTTATTGACGCACTGGCAACGTGCGGCTTCAATTTCTATGTGCTAACTTAGCCGACAGTCATGCACCCATAAGTTTAATTTGTTGATCACCATCTCCCGGTCAGGGGATCGAACCGCCATTCTGCAACTCCGCATAGCATCAGCAACCAGACATCTTTCCACTGACCACCGCGCCAAGACTAGAGTCCAGGTTTGGCCGACCAGCTTCCACGTGTCTGATATACTGACACACTGACGATTCATATGGGACTATCTGCGGATGCACCTGCCACGATTCAATCCTAGGCTTTTTACGCCTATTGTACTCTGACTCCAGTACGGCTCTGGCAGTATATGTATTTTTATTTTATTGACGCAATGGCAACGTGCGGCTTCAATTTCTATGTGCTAACTTAGCCAACAGTCATGCACTCATTAGTTTAATTTGTTGATCACCATCTCCCGGTCAGGGGATCGAACCACCATTCTGCAACTCCGCATAGCATCAGCAACCAGACGTCTTTCCACTGGACCACCGCGCCAAGACTAGAGTCAAGGTTTGGCCAACCAGCTTTCATGTGTCTGATATACTGACACACTGACGATTCATATGGGACTATCTGCGGATGCACCTGCCACGATTCAATCCTAGGCTTTCTACGCCTATTGTACTCTGACTCCAGCACGGCTCTGGCAGTATATGTATTTTTATTTTATTGACGCACTGGCAACGCGCGGCTTCAATTTCTATGTGCTAACTTAGCCGACAGTCATGCACTCATTAGTTTAATTTGTTGATCACCATCTCCCGGTCAGGGGATCCAACCATCATTCTGCAACTCCGCATAGCATCAGCAACCAGACATCTTTCCACTGGACCACCACGCCAAGACTAGAGTCAAGGTTTGACCGACCAGCTTTCACGTGTCTGATATACTGACACACTGACGATTCATATGGGACTATCTGTGGATGCACCTGCCACAATTCAATCCTAGAGTTTTTACACCTATTGTACTTTGACTCCAGCACGGCTCCGGCAGCATATGTATTTTTATTTTATTGATGCACTGGTAACGTGCGGCTTCAATTTCTATGTGCTAACTTAGCCGACAGACATGCACCCATAAGTTTAATTTGTTGATCACCAGCTCCCGGTCAGTGGATCGAACCGCCATTCTGCAACTCCGCATAGCATCAGCAACCACACATCTTTCCACTGGACCACCGCGCCAAGACTAGAGTCAAGCTTTGGCCGACCAGCTTTCACATGTCTGATATACTGACACACTGACGATTCATATGGGACTATCTGTGGATGCACCCGCACACAATTCAATCCTAGGCTTTTACGCCTATTGTACTCTGACTCCAGCATGGCTCTGGCAGTATATGTATTTTTTATTTTATTGATGCACTGACCACGTGCGGCTTCAATTTCCATGTGCTAACTTAGCCGACAGTGATGCACCCATTAGTTTAATTTGTTGATCACCATCTCCCGGTCAGGGGATCGAACCACCATTCTGCAACTCCGCATAGCATCAGCAACCAGACATCTTTCCACTGGACCGCCGCGCCAAGACTAGAGTCAATGTTGGCTGACCAGCTTTCACATGTCTGATATACTGACACACTGCCGATTCATATGGGACTATCTGTGGATGCACCTGCCATGATTCAATCCTACGCTTTTTATGCCTATTGTACTCTGACTCCAGCACGGCTCTGGCAGTATATGTATTTTTATTTTATTGACGCACTGGCAACATGCGGCTTCAATTTCTATGTGCTAAGTTAGCCGACAGTCATGCACCCATAAGTTTAATTTGTTGATCACCAGCTCCTGGTCAGGGGATCGAACCGCCATTCTGCAACTCCGCATAGCATCAGCAACCAGACATCTTTCCACTGGACCACCGCGCCAAGACAAGAGTCAAGATTTGGCCGACCAGCTTTCACATGTCTGATATACTGACACACTGCCGATTCATATTGGACTATCTGCGGATGCACGTGCCATGATTCAATCCTAGGTTTTTACGCCTATTGTACTCTGACTCCAGAACGGCTCTGTCAGTATATGTATTTTCATTTTATTGACGCACTGGCCACGTGCGGCTTAAATTTCTATGTCCTAACTTAGCCAACAATCATGCACCCATTAGTTTAATTTGTTGATCACCAGCTCCCGGTCGGGGGATCGAACCGCCATTCTGCAACTCTGCATAGCATCAGCAACCAGACATCTTTCCACTGGACCACCGCGCCAAGACTAGAGTCAAGCTTTGGCCGACCAGCTTTCACATGTCTGATATACTGACACACTGCCGATTCATATTGGACTATCTGCGGATGCATGTGCCATGATTCAATCCTAGGTTTTTACGCCTATTGTACTCTGACTCCAGTACGGCTCTGTCAGTATATGTATTTTCATTTTATTGACGCACTGGCCACGTGCGGCTTAAATTTCTATGTCCTAACTTAGCCAACAATCATGCACCCATTAGTTTAATTTGTTGATCACCAGCTCCCGGTCGGGGGATCGAACCGCCATTCTGCAACTCTGCATAGCATCAGCAACCAGACATCTTTCCACTGGACCACCGCGCCAAGACTAGAGTCAAGCTTTGGCCGACCAGCTTTCACATGTCTGATATACTGACACACTGCCGATTCATATTGGACTATCTGCGGATGCACGTGCCATGATTCAATCCTAGGTTTTTACGCCTATTGTACTCTGACTCCAGTACGGCTCTGTCAGTATATGTATTTTCATTTTATTGATGCACTAGCCACGTGCGGCTTAAATTTCTATGTCCTAACTTAGCCAACAATCATGCACCCATTAGTTTAATTTGTTGATCACCAGCTCCCAGTCGGGGGATCGAACCGCCATTCTGCAACTCCGCATAGCATCAGCAACCAGACATCTTTCCACTGGACCACCGCGCCAAGACTAGAGTCAAGGTTTGGCCGACCAGCTTTCACGTGTCTGATATACCGACACACTGACGATTCAGATGGGACTATCTGCGGATGCACCTGCCATGATTCAATCCTAGGCTTTTTATGCCTATTGTACTCTGACTCCAGCACGGCTCTGGCAGTATATGTATTTTTATTTTATTGACGCACTGGCAACATGCGGCTTCAATTTCTATGTGCTAAGTTAGCCGACAGTCATGCACCCATAAGTTTAATTTGTTGATCACCAGCTCCTGGTCCGGGGATCGAACCGCCATTCTGCAACTCCGCATAGCATCAGCAACCAGACATCTTACCACTGGACCACCGCGCCAAGACAAGAGTCAAGATTTGGCCGACCAGCTTTCACATGTCTGATATACTGACACACTGCCGATTCATATTGGACTATCTGCGGATGCACGTGCCATGATTCAATCGTAGGTTTTTACGCCTATTGTACTCTGACTCCAGTACGGCTCTGTCAGTATATGTATTTTCATTTTATTGACGCACTGGCCACGTGCGGCTTAAATTTCTATGTCCTAACTTAGCCAACAATCATGCACCCATTAGTTTAATTTGTTGATCACCAGCTCCCGGTCGGGGGATCGAACCGCCATTCTGCAACTCTGCATAGCATCAGCAACCAGACATCTTTCTACTGGACCACCGCGCCAAGACTAGAGTCAAGCTTTGACCGACCAGCTTTCACATGTCTGATATACTGACACACTGACGATTCATATGGGACTATCTGTGGATGCACCCACACACAATTCAATCCTAGGCTTTTACGCCTATTGTACTCTGACTCCAGCATGGCTCTGGCAGTATATGTATTTTTTATTTTATTGATGCACTGGCCACGTGCGGCTTCAATTTCCATGTGCTAACTTAGCCGACAGTGATGCACCCATTAGTTTAATTTGTTGATCACCATCTCCCGGTCGGGGGATCGAACCGCCATTCTGCAACTCCGCATAGCATCAGCAACCAGACATATTTCCACTAGACCACCCCGCCAAGACTAGAGTCAAGCTTTGGCCGACCAGCTTTCACATGTCTGATATACAGACACACTGACGATTCATATGGGACTATCTGTGGATGCACCTGCCATGATTCAATCCTAGGCTTTTTATGCCTATTTTACACTGACTCCAGCACGGCTCTGGCAGTATATGTATTTTTATTTTATTGACTCACTGGCAACGTGCGGCTTCAATTTCTATGTGCTAACTTAGCCGACAGTCATGCACCCATTAGTTTAATTTGTTGATCACCATCTCCCAGTCAGGCGATCGAACCACCATTCTGCAACTCCGCATAGCATCAGCAACCAGACATCTTTCCACTGGACCACCGCGCCAAGACTAGAGTCACGGATTGGCCGACCAGCTTTCACGTGTCTGATATACTGACACACTGAGGATTCATATGGGACTATCTGTGGATGCACCTGCCATGATTCAATCCTAGCCTTTTTACGCCTATTATACTCTGACTCCAGCATGGCTCTGGCAGTATATGTATTTTAATTTTATTGACGCACTGGCAACGTGCGGCTTCAATTTCTATGTGCTAACTTAGCCGACAGTCATGCACCCATAAGTTTAATTTGTTGATCACCATCTCCCGGTCAGGGGATCGAACCGCCATTCTGCAACTCCGCATAGCATCAGCAACCAGACATCTTTCCACTGACCACCGCGCCAAGACTAGAGTCCAGGTTTGGCCGACCAGCTTCCACGTGTCTGATATACTGACACACTGACGATTCATATGGGACTATCTGCGGATGCACCTGCCACGATTCAATCCTAGGCTTTTTACGCCTATTGTACTCTGACTCCAGTACGGCTCTGGCAGTATATGTATTTTTATTTTATTGACGCAATGGCAACGTGCGGCTTCAATTTCTATGTGCTAACTTAGCCAACAGTCATGCACTCATTAGTTTAATTTGTTGATCACCATCTCCCGGTCAGGGGATCGAACCACCATTCTGCAACTCCGCATAGCATCAGCAACCAGACGTCTTTCCACTGGACCACCGCGCCAAGACTAGAGTCAAGGTTTGGCCAACCAGCTTTCATGTGTCTGATATACTGACACACTGACGATTCATATGGGACTATCTGCGGATGCACCTGCCACGATTCAATCCTAGGCTTTCTACGCCTATTGTACTCTGACTCCAGCACGGCTCTGGCAGTATATGTATTTTTATTTTATTGACGCACTGGCAACGCGCGGCTTCAATTTCTATGTGCTAACTTAGCCGACAGTCATGCACTCATTAGTTTAATTTGTTGATCACCATCTCCCGGTCAGGGGATCCAACCATCATTCTGCAACTCCGCATAGCATCAGCAACCAGACATCTTTCCACTGGACCACCACGCCAAGACTAGAGTCAAGGTTTGACCGACCAGCTTTCACGTGTCTGATATACTGACACACTGACGATTCATATGGGACTATCTGTGGATGCACCTGCCACAATTCAATCCTAGAGTTTTTACACCTATTGTACTTTGACTCCAGCACGGCTCCGGCAGCATATGTATTTTTATTTTATTGATGCACTGGTAACGTGCGGCTTCAATTTCTATGTGCTAACTTAGCCGACAGACATGCACCCATAAGTTTAATTTGTTGATCACCAGCTCCCGGTCAGTGGATCGAACCGCCATTCTGCAACTCCGCATAGCATCAGCAACCAGACATCTTTCCACTGGACCACTGCACCAAGACTAGAGTCAAGATTTGGCCGACCAGCTTTCACGTGTCTGATATACTGACACACTGACGATTCATATGGGACTATCTGTGGATGCACCTACCACGATTCAATCCTAGGTTTTTTTACGCCTATTGTACTCAGACTCCAGCACGGCTCTGGCAGTATATGTATTTTTATTTATTGACGCACTGGCAACGTGTGGCTTCAATTTCTATGTGCTAACTTAGCCGACAGTCATGCACCCATTAGTTTAATTTGTTGATCACCATCTCCCGGTCAGGCGATCGAACCACCATTCTGCAACTCCGCATAGCATCAGCAACCAGACATCTTTCCACTGGACCACCGCGCCAAGACTAGAGTCACGGATTGGCCGACCAGCTTTCACGTGTCTGATATACTGACACACTGAGGATTCATATGGGACTATCTGTGGATGCACCTGCCACGATTCAATCGTATGCTTTTTACGCCTATTGTACTCTGACTCCAGTACGGCTCTGGCAGTATATGTATTTTAATTTTATTGACGCACTGGCAATGTGCGGCTTCAATTTCTATGTGCTAACTTAGCCGACAGTCATGCACCCATTAGTTTAATTTGTTGATCACCATCTCCCGGTCAGGGGATCGAACCGCCATTCTGCAACTCCGCATAGCATCAGCAACCAGACATCTTTCCACTGGACCACCGCGCCAAGACAAGAGTCAAGATTTGGCCGACCAGCTTTCACATGTCTGATATACTGACACACTGCCGATTCATATTGGACTATCTGCAGATGCACCTGCCATGATTCAATCCTAGGCTTTTTATGCCTATTGTACTCTGACTCCAGCATGGCTCTGTCAGTATATGTATTTTTATTTTATTGACGCACTGGCCACGTGCGGCTTCAATTTCTATGTGCTAACTTAGCCAACAATCATGCACCCATTAGTTTAATTTGTTGATCACCAGCTCCCGGTCGGGGGATCGAACCGCCATTCTGCAACTCCGCATAGCATCAGCAACCAGACATCTTTCCACTGGACCACCGCGCCAAGACTAGAGTCAAGCTTTGGCCGACCAGCTTTCACATGTCTGATATACTGACAAACTGACGATTCAGATGGGACTATCTGTGGATGCACCAGCACACAATTCAATCCTAGGCTTTTACGCCTGTTGTACTCTGACTCCAGTACGGCTCTGGCAGTATATGTATTTTAATTTTATTGACGCACTGGCAATGTGCGGCTTCAATTTCTATGTGCTAACTTAGCCGACAGTCATGCACCCATTAGTTTAATTTGTTGATCACCATCTCCCGGTCAGGGGATCGAACCGCCATTCTGCAACTCCGCATAGCATCAGCAACCAGACATCTTTCCACTGGACCACCGCGCCAAGACAAGAGTCAAGATTTGGCCGACCAGCTTTCACATGTCTGATATACTGACACACTGCCGATTCATATTGGACTATCTGCAGATGCACCTGCCATGATTCAATCCTAGGCTTTTTATGCCTATTGTACTCTGACTCCAGCATGGCTCTGTCAGTATATGTATTTTTATTTTATTGACGCACTGGCCACGTGCGGCTTCAATTTCTATGTGCTAACTTAGCCAACAATCATGCACCCATTAGTTTAATTTGTTGATCACCAGCTCCCGGTCGGGGGATCGAACCGCCATTCTGCAACTCCGCATAGCATCAGCAACCAGACATCTTTCCACTGGACCACCGCGCCAAGACTAGAGTCAAGCTTTGGCCGACCAGCTTTCACATGTCTGATATACTGACAAACTGACGATTCAGATGGGACTATCTGTGGATGCACCAGCACACAATTCAATCCTAGGCTTTTACGCCTGTTGTACTCTGACTCCAGCATGGCTCTGGCAGTATATGTATTTTTTATTTTATTGATGCACTGGCCACGTGCGGCTTCAATTTCTATGTGCTAACTTAGCCGACAGACATGCACCCATAAGTTTAATTTGTTGATCACCATCTCCCGGTCAGGGGATCGACCCACCATTCTGCAACTCCGCATAGCATCAGCAACCAGACATCTTTCCACTGGACCACCGCGCCAAGACTAGAATCAAGGTTTGGCCGACCAGCTTCCACGTGTCTGATATACTGACACACTGACGATTCATATGGGACTATCTGCGGATGCACCTGCCACGATTCAATCCTAGGCTTTTTACGCCTATTGTACTCTGACTCCAGTACGGCTCTGGCAGTATATGTATTTTTATTTTATTGACGCAATGGCAACGTGCGGCTTCAATTTCTATGTGCTAACTTAGCCAACAGTCATGCACTCATTAGTTTAATTTGTTGATCACCATCTCCCGGTCAGGGGATCGAACCACCATTCTGCAACTCCGCATAGCATCAGCAACCAGACGTCTTTCCACTGGACCACCGCGCCAAGACTAGAGTCAAGGTTTGGCCAACCAGCTTTCATGTGTCTGATATACTGACACACTGACGATTCATATGGGACTATCTGCGGATGCACCTGCCACGATTCAATCCTAGGCTTTCTACGCCTATTGTACTCTGACTCCAGCACGGCTCTGGCAGTATATGTATTTTTATTTTATTGACGCACTGGCAACGCGCGGCTTCAATTTCTATGTGCTAACTTAGCCGACAGTCATGCACTCATTAGTTTAATTTGTTGATCACCATCTCCCGGTCAGGGGATCCAACCATCATTCTGCAACTCCGCATAGCATCAGCAACCAGACATCTTTCCACTGGACCACCACGCCAAGACTAGAGTCAAGGTTTGACCGACCAGCTTTCACGTGTCTGATATACTGACACACTGACGATTCATATGGGACTATCTGTGGATGCACCTGCCACAATTCAATCCTAGAGTTTTTACGCCTATTGTACTTTGACTCCAGCACGGCTCCGGCAGCATATGTATTTTTATTTTATTGATGCACTGGTAACGTGCGGCTTCAATTTCTATGTGCTAACTTAGCCGACAGACATGCACCCATAAGTTTAATTTGTTGATCACCAGCTCCCGGTCAGTGGATCGAACCGCCATTCTGCAACTCCGCATAGCATCAGCAACCAGACATCTTTCCACTGGACCACTGCACCAAGACTAGAGTCAAGATTTGGCCGACCAGCTTTCACGTGTCTGATATACTGACACACTGACGATTCATATGGGACTATCTGTGGATGCACCTACCACGATTCAATCCTAGGTTTTTTTACGCCTATTGTACTCAGACTCCAGCACGGCTCTGGCAGTATATGTATTTTTATTTATTGACGCACTGGCAACGTGTGGCTTCAATTTCTATGTGCTAACTTAGCCGACAGTCATGCACCCATTAGTTTAATTTGTTGATCACCATCTCCCGGTCAGGCGATCGAACCACCATTCTGCAACTCCGCATAGCATCAGCAACCAGACATCTTTCCACTGGACCACCGCGCCAAGACTAGAGTCACGGATTGGCCGACCAGCTTTCACGTGTCTGATATACTGACACACTGAGGATTCATATGGGACTATCTGTGGATGCACCTGCCACGATTCAATCGTATGCTTTTTACGCCTATTGTACTCTGGCTCCAGTACGGCTCTGGCAGTATATGTATTTTAATTTTATTGACGCACTGGCAATGTGCGGCTTCAATTTCTATGTGCTAACTTAGCCGACAGTCATGCACCCATTAGTTTAATTTGTTGATCACCATCTCCCGGTCAGGGGATCGAACCGCCATTCTGCAACTCCGCATAGCATCAGCAACCAGACATCTTTCCACTGGACCACCGCGCCAAGACAAGAGTCAAGATTTGGCCGACCAGCTTTCACATGTCTGATATACTGACACACTGCCGATTCATATTGGACTATCTGCAGATGCACCTGCCATGATTCAATCCTAGGCTTTTTATGCCTATTGTACTCTGACTCCAGCATGGCTCTGTCAGTATATGTATTTTTATTTTATTGACGCACTGGGCACGTGCGGCTTCAATTTCTATGTGCTAACTTAGCCAACAATCATGCACCCATTAGTTTAATTTGTTGATCACCAGCTCCCGGTCGGGGGATCGAACCGCCATTCTGCAACTCCGCATAGCATCAGCAACCAGACATCTTTCCACTGGACCACCGCGCCAAGACTAGAGTCAAGCTTTGGCCGACCAGCTTTCACATGTCTGATATACTGACAAACTGACGATTCAGATGGGACTATCTGTGGATGCACCAGCACACAATTCAATCCTAGGCTTTTACGCCTGTTGTACTCTGACTCCAGCATGGCTCTGGCAGTATATGTATTTTTTATTTTATTGATGCACTGGCCACGTGCGGCTTCAATTTCTATGTGCTAACTTAGCCGACAGACATGCACCCATAAGTTTAATTTGTTGATCACCATCTCCCGGTCAGGGGATCGACCCACCATTCTGCAACTCCGCATAGCATCAGCAACCAGACATCTTTCCACTGGACCACCGCGCCAAGACTAGAATCAAGGTTTGGCCGTCCAGCTTTCACGTGTCTGATATACTGACACACTGACGATTCATATCAGACTATCTGTGGATGCACCTGCCATGATTCAATCCTAGGCTTTTTATGCCTATTGTACTCTGACTCCAGGACGGCTCTGGCAGTATATGTATTTTTATTTTATTGACGCACTGGCAACGTGCGGCTTCAATTTCTATGTGCTAACTTAGCCGACAGACATACACCCATAAGTTTAATTTGTTGATCACCAGCTCCCGGTCAGGGGATCGAACCGCCATTCTGCAACTCCGCATAGCATCAGCAACCAGACATCTTTCCACTGGACCACCGCACCTAGACTAGAGTCAAGGTTTGGCCGACCAGCTTTCACGTGTCTGATATACTGACACACTGACGATTCATATGGGACTATCTGCGGATGCACCTGCCACGATTCAATCCTAGACCTTTTACGCCTATTGTACTCTGACTCCAGCACGGCTCCGGCAGCATATGTATTTTTATTTTATTGATGCACTGGCAACGTGCGTCTTCAATTTCTATGTGCTAACTTAGCCGACAGACATGCACCCATAAGTTTAATTTGTTGATCACCATCTCCCGGTCAGGGGATCGAACCGCCATTCTGCAACTCCGCATAGCATCAGCAACCAGACATCTTTCCACTGGACCACCACGCCAAGACTAGAGCCAAGGTTTGGCTGACCAGCTTTCACATGTCTGATATACTGACACACTGCCGATTCATATTGGACTATCTGCGGATGCACCTGCCACGATTCAATCCTAGGCTTTGTACACCTATTGTACTCTGACTGCAGCACGGCTCTGGCAGTATATGTATTTTTATTTTATTGATGCACTGGCCACGTGCGGCATCAATTTCTATGTGCTAACTTAGCCGACAGTCATGCACCCATTAGTTTAATTTGTTGATCACCATCACCTGGTCAGGGGATTGAACCGCCATTCTGCAACTCCGCATAGCATCAGCAACCAGACATCTTTCCACTGAATCACCGCGCCAAGACTAGAGTCCCGGTTTGGCCGACCAGCTTCCATGTGTCTGATATACTGACACACTGACGATTCATATGGGATTATCTGTGGATGCACCTGCCAAGATTCAATCCTAGACTTTTTACACCTATTGTACTCTGACTCCAGCACGGCTCTGGCAGTATATGTGATTTTATTTTATTGATGCACTGGCAACGTGCGGCTTCAATTTCTATGTGCTAACTTAGCCAACAGTCATGCACCCATAAGTTTAATTTGTTGATCACCATCTCCCGGTCAGGGGATCGAACCGCCATTCTGCAACTCCGCATAGCATCAGCAACCAGACATCTTTCCACTGGACCACCGCGCCAAGACTAGAGTCAAGGTTTGGCCAACCAGCTTTCATGTGTCTGATATACTGACACACTGACGATTCATATGGGACTATCTGCGGATGCACCTTCCACGATTCAATCCTAGGCTTTTTACGCCTATTGTACTCTGACTCCAGCACGGCTCTGGCAGTATATGTATTTTTATTTTATTTACGCACTGGCAACGTGCGGCTTCAATTTCTATTTGCTAACTTAGCCGACAGACATGCACCCATAAGTTTAATTTGTTGATCACCATCTCCCGGTCAGGGGATCGACCCACCATTCTGCAACTCCGCATAGCAGCAGCACCCAGACATCTTTCCACTGGACCACTGCGCCAAGACTACAATCAAGGTTTGGCCGTCCAGCTTTCATGTGTCTGATATACTGACACACTGACGATTCATATCAGACTATCTGTGGATGCACCTGCCATGATTCAATCCTAGGCTTTTTATGCCTATTGTACTCTGAATCCAGTACGGCTCTGGCAGTATATGTATTTTTATTTTATTGACGCACTGGCAACGTGCGGCTTCAATTTCTATGTGCTAACTTAGCCAACAGTCATGCACTCATTAGTTTAATTTGTTGATCACCATCTCCGGGTCAGGGGATCGAACCACCATTCTGCAACTCCGCATAGCATCAGCAACCAGACATCTTTCCACTGGACCACCGCGCCAAGACTAGAGTCAAGGTTTGACCGACCAGCTTTCACATGTCTGATATACTGACACACTGACGATTCATATGGGACTATCTGTGGATGCACCTGCCACGATTCAATCCCAGGCTTTTTACACCTATTGTACTCTGACTCGAGAACGGCTCTGGCAGTATATGTATTTTTATTTTATTGACGCACTGGCAACGTGTGGCTTCAATTTCTATGTGCTAACTTAGCCGACAGTCACGCACTCATTAGTTTAATTTGTTGATCACCATCTCCTGGCCAGGGGATCGAACCGCCATTCTGCAACTCTGCATAGCATCAGCATCCAGACGTCTTTCCAATGGACCACCGCGACACGACTAGAGTTCATGTTTGGCCGACCAGCTTCCACGTGTCTGATGTACTGACACACTGACGATTCATATGGGACTATCTGCGGATGAACCTGCCACGATTCAATCCTAGAGTTTTTACGCCTATTGTACTTTGACTCCAGCACGGCTCCGGCAGCATATGTAGTTTTATTTTATTGACGCACTGGCAACGTGCGGCTTCAATTTCTATGTGCTAACTTAGCCGACAGACATGCACCCATAAGTTTAATTTGTTGATCACCATCTCCCGGTCAGGGGATCGAACCACCATTCTGCAACTCCGCATAGCATCAGCAACCAGACATCTTTCCACTGAATCACCGCGCCAAGACTAGAGTCCCGGTTTGGCCGACCAGCTTCCATGTGTCTGATATACTGACACACTGACGATTCATATGGGATTATCTGCGGATGCACCTGCGAAGATTCAATCCTAGACTTTTTACACCTATTGTACTCTGACTCCAGCACGGCTCTGGCAGTATATGTGATTTTATTTTATTGATGCACTGGCAACGTGCGGCTTCAATTTCTATGTGCTAACTTAGCCAACAGTCATGCACCCATAAGTTTAATTTGTTGATCACAATCTCCCGGTCAGGGGATGGAACCGCCATTCTGCAACTCCGCATAGCATCAGCAACCAGACATCTTTCCACTGGACCACCGCGCCAAGACTAGAGTCAAGGTTTGGCCAACCAGCTTTCATGTGTCTGATATACTGACACACTGACGATTCATATGGGACTATCTGCGGATGCACCTGCCACGATTCAATCCTAGGCTTTTTATGCCTATTGTACTCTGACTCCAGCACGGCTCTGGCAGTATATGTATTTTTATTTTATTGACGCACTGGCAACGTGCGGCTTCAATTTCTATTTGGTAACTTAGCCGACAGACATGCACCCATAAGTTTAATTTGTTGATCACCATCTCCCGGTCAGGGGATCGACCCACCATTCTGCAACTCCGCATAGCATCAGCAACCAGACATCTTTCCACTGGACCACCGCGCCAAGACTACAATCAAGGTTTGGCCGTCCAGCTTTCACGTGTCTGATATACTGACACACTGACGATTCATATCAGACTATCTGTGGATGCACCTGCCATGATTCAATCCTAGGCTTTTTATGCCTATTGTACTCTGAATCCAGTACGGCTCTGGCAGTGTATGTATTTTTATTTTATTGACGCACTGGCAACGTGCGGCTTCAATTTCTATGTGCTAACTTAGCCAACAGTCATGCACTCATTAGTTTAATTTGTTGATCACCATCTCCGGGTCAGGGGATCGAACCGCCATTCTGCAACTCCGCATAGCATCAGCAACCAGACATCTTTCCACTGGACCACCGCGCCAAGACTAGAGTCAAGGTTTGACCGACCAGCTTTCACGTGTCTGATATACTGACACACTGACGATTCATATGGGACTATCTGTGGATGCACCTGCCACGATTCAATCCCAGGCTTTTTACGCCTATTGTACTCTGACTCCAGCACGGCTCTGGCACTATATGTGTTTTTATTTTATTGACGCACTGGCAACGTGCGGCTTCAATTTCTATGTGCTAACTTAGCCAACAGTCATGCACCCATAAGTTTAATTTGTTGATCACCATCTCCCGTTAAGGGGATCAAACCACCATTCTGCAACTCCGCATAGCATCAGCAACCAGACATCTTTCCACTGGACCACCGCGGCAAGACTAGAGTCATGGTTTGTCCAACCAGCTTTCACGTGTCTGATATACTGACACACTGACGATTCATATGGGACTATCTGTGGATGCACCTGCCACGATTTAATCCCATGTTTTTTTTACGCCTATTGCACTCAGACTCCAGCACGGCTCTGGCAGTATATGTATTTTTATTTTATTGATGTACTGGCAACGTGCGGCTTCAATTTCTATGTGCTAACTTAGCCGACAGTCATGCACCCATTAGTTTAATTTGTTGATCACCATCTCCCGGTCAGGCGATCGAAAAACCATTCTGCAACTCCGCATAGCATCAACAACCAGACATCTTTCCACTGGACCACCGCACCAAGACTAGAGTCAAGGTTTGGATGACCAGCTTTCACATGTCTGATATACTGACACACTGCCGATTCATATTGGACTATCTGCGGATGCCCCTGCCACGATTCAATCCTAGGCTTTTTACGCCTATTGTACTCTGACTCCAGCACGGCTCTGGCAGTATATGTACTTTTATTTTATTGACGCACTGGCAACGTGTGGCTTCAATTTCTATGTGCTAACTTAGCCGACAGTCATGCACCCATTAGTTTAATTTGTTGATCACCATCTCCCGGTCAGGGGATCGAACCGCCATTCTGCAACTCCGCATAGCATCAGCAACCAGACATCTTTCCACTGGACCACCGCGCCAAGACTAGAGTCAAGGTTTGGCTGACCAGCTTTCACATGTCTGATATACTGACACACTGACGATTCATATGGGACTATCTGTGGATGCACCTGCCACGATTTAATCCCATGTTTTTTTTACGCCTATTGCACTCAGAGTCCAGCACGGCTCTGGCAGTATATGTATTTTTATTTTATTGATGTACTGGCAACGTGCGGCTTCAATTTCTATGTGCTAAGTTAGCCGACAGTCATGCACCCATAAGTTTAATTTGTTGATCACCAGCTCCCGGTCAGGGGATCGAACCGCCATTCTGCAACTCCGCATAGCATCAGCAACCAGACATCTTTCCACTGGACCACCACGCCAAGACTAGAGTCAAGGTTTGGCTGACAAGCTTTCACATGTCTGATATACTGACACACTGCCGATTCATATTGGACTATCTGCGGATGCACCTGCCACGATTCAATCCTAGACTTTTTACACCTATTATACTCTGACTCCAGCACGGCTCTGGCACTATATGTGTTTTTATTTTATTGACGCACTGGCAACGTGCGGCTTCAATTTCTATGTGCTAACTTAGCCAACAGTCATGCACCCATAAGTTTAATTTGTTGATCACCATCTCCCGGTAAGGGGATCAAACCACCATTCTGCAACTCCGCATAGCATCAGCAACCAGACATCTTTCCACTGGACCACCGCGCCAAGACTAGAGTCATGGTTTGTCCAACCAGCTTTCACGTGTCTGATATACTGACACACTGACGATTCATATGGGACTATCTGTGGATGCACCTGCCACGATTTAATCCCATGTTTTTTTACGCCTATTGCACTCAGACTCCAGCACGGCTCTGGCAGTATATGTATTTTTATTTTATTGATGTACTGGCAACGTGCGGCTTCAATTTCTATGTGCTAACTTAGCCGACAGTCATGCACCCATTAGTTTAATTTGTTGATCACCATCTCCAGGTCAGGCGATCGAAAAACCATTCTGCAACTCCGCATAGCATCAGCAACCAGACACCTTTCCACTGAATCACTGCGCCAAGACTAGAGTCCAGGTTTGGCCGACCAGCTTCCACGTGTCTGATATACTGACACACTGACGATTCATATGGGATTATCTGCGGATACACCTGCCACGATTCAATCCTAGACTTTTTACACCTATTGTACTCTGACTCCAGCACGGCTCTGGCAGTATATGTATTTTTATTTTATTGACGCACTGGCAACGTGCGGCTTCAATTTCTATGTGCTAACTTAGCCGACAGTCATGCACCCATTAGTTTAATTTGTTGATCACCATCTCCCGGTCAGGGGATCGAACCACCATTCTGCAACTCCGCATAGCATCAGCAACCAGACATCTTTCCACTGGACCACCGCACCAAGACTAGAGTCCCGGTTTGGCCAACCAGCTTTCATGTGTCTGATATACTGACACACTGACGATTCATATGGGACTATCTGCGGATGCACCTGCCACGATTCAATCCTAGGCTTTTTACGCCTATTGTACTCTGACTCCAGCACGGCTCTGGCAGTATATGTATTTTTATTTTATTGACGCACTGGCAACGTGCGGCTTCAATTTCTATTTGGTAACCTAGCCGACAGACATGCACCCATAAGTTTAATTTGTTGATCACCATCTCCCGGTCAGGGGATCGACCCACCATTCTGCAACTCCGCATAGCATCAGCAACCAGACATCTTTCCACTGGACCACCGCGCCAAGACTACAATCAAGGTTTGGCCGTCCAGCTTTCACGTGTCTGATATACTGACACACTGACGATTCATATCAGACTATCTGTGGATGCACCTGCCATGATTCAATCCTAGGCTTTTTATGCCTATTGTACTCTGAATCCAGTACGGCTCTGGCAGTGTATGTATTTTTATTTTATTGACGCACTGGCAACGTGCGGCTTCAATTTCTATGTGCTAACTTAGCCAACAGTCATGCACTCATTAGTTTAATTTGTTGATCACCATCTCCGGGTCAGGGGATCGAACCGCCATTCTGCAACTCCGCATAGCATCAGCAACCAGACATCTTTCCACTGGACCACCGCGCCAAGACTAGAGTCAAGGTTTGACCGACCAGCTTTCACGTGTCTGATATACTGACACACTGACGATTCATATGGGACTATCTGTGGATGCACCTGCCACGATTCAATCCCAGGCTTTTTACGCCTATTGTACTCTGACTCCAGCACGGCTCTGGCACTATATGTGTTTTTATTTTATTGACGCACTGGCAACGTGCGGCTTCAATTTCTATGTGTTAACTTAGCCAACAGTCATGCACCCATAAGTTTAATTTGTTGATCACCATCTCCCGTTAAGGGGATCAAACCACCATTCTGCAACTCCGCATAGCATCAGCAACCAGACATCTTTCCACTGGACCACTGCGGCAAGACTAGAGTCATGGTTTGTCCAACCAGCTTTCACGTGTCTGATATACTGACACACTGACGATTCATATGGGACTATCTGTGGATGCACCTGCCACGATTTAATCCCATGTTTTTTTTACGCCTATTGCACTCAGACTCCAGCACGGCTCTGGCAGTATATGTATTTTTATTTTATTGATGTACTGGCAACGTGCGGCTTCAATTTCTATGTGCTAACTTAGCCGACAGTCATGCACCCATTAGTTTAATTTGTTGATCACCATCTCCCGGTCAGGCGATCGAAAAACCATTCTGCAACTCCGCATAGCATCAACAACCAGACATCTTTCCACTGGACCACCGCACCAAGACTAGAGTCAAGGTTTGGATGACCAGCTTTCACATGTCTGATATACTGACACACTGCCGATTCATATTGGACTATCTGCGGATGCCCCTGCCACGATTCAATCCTAGGCTTTTTACGCCTATTGTACTCTGACTCCAGCACGGCTCTGGCAGTATATGTACTTTTATTTTATTGACGCACTGGCAACGTGTGGCTTCAATTTCTATGTGCTAACTTAGCCGACAGTCATGCACCCATTAGTTTAATTTGTTGATCACCATCTCCCGGTCAGGGGATCGAACCGCCATTCTGCAACTCCGCATAGCATCAGCAACCAGACATCTTTCCACTGGAACACCGCGCCAAGACTAGAGTCAAGGTTTGGCTGACCAGCTTTCACATGTCTGATATACTGACACACTGACGATTCATATGGGACTATCTGTGGATGCACCTGCCACGATTTAATCCCATGTTTTTTTTACGCCTATTGCACTCAGAGTCCAGCACGGCTCTGGCAGTATATGTATTTTTATTTTATTGATGTACTGGCAACGTGCGGCTTCAATTTCTATGTGCTAAGTTAGCCGACAGTCATGCACCCATAAGTTTAATTTGTTGATCACCAGCTCCCGGTCAGGGGATCGAACCGCCATTCTGCAACTCCGCATAGCATCAGCAACCAGACATCTTTCCACTGGACCACCACGCCAAGACTAGAGTCAAGGTTTGGCTGACAAGCTTTCACATGTCTGATATACTGACACACTGCCGATTCATATTGGACTATCTGCGGATGCACCTGCCACGATTCAATCCTAGACTTTTTACACCTATTATACTCTGACTCCAGCACGGCTCTGGCACTATATGTGTTTTTATTTTATTGACGCACTGGCAACGTGCGGCTTCAATTTCTATGTGCTAACTTAGCCAACAGTCATGCACCCATTAGTTTAATTTGTTGATCACCATCTCCCGGTCAGGGGATCGAACCACCATTCTGCAACTCAGCATAGCATCAGCAACCAGACATCTTTCCACTGAATCACTGCGCCAAGACTAGAGTCCAGGTTTGGCCGACCAGCTTCCACGTGTCTGATATACTGACACACTGACGATTCATATGGGATTATCTGCGGATGCACCTGCCACGATTCAATCCTAGACTTTTTACACCTATTGTACTCTGACTCCAGCACGGCTCTGGCAGTATATGTATTTTTATTTTATTGACGCACTGGCAACGTGCGGCTTCAATTTCTATGTGCTAACTTAGCCGACAGTCATGCACCCATTAGTTTAATTTGTTGATCACCATCTCCCGGTCAGGGGATCGAACCACCATTCTGCAACTCCGCATAGCATCAGCAACCAGACATCTTTCCACTGGACCACCGCACCAAGACTAGAGTCAAGGTTTGGCCAACCAGCTTTCATGTGTCTGATATACTGACACACTGACGATTCATATGGGACTATCTGCGGATGCACCTGCCACGATTCAATCCTAGGCTTTTTACGCCTATTGTACTCTGACTCCAGCACGGCTCTGGCAGTATATGTACTTTTATTTTATTGATGTACTGGCAACGTGCGGCTTCAATTTCTATGTGCTAACTTAGCCGACAGTGATGCACCCATTAGTTTAATTTGTTGATCACCATCTCCCGGTCAGGGGATCGAACTGCCATTCTGCAACTCCGCATAGCATCAGCAACCAGACATCTTTCCACTGGACCACCGCGCCAAGACTAGAGTCAAGGTTTGGCTGACCAGCTTTCACATGTCTGATATACCGACACACTGCCGATTCATATTGGACTATCTGCGGGTGCACCCGCCACGATTCAATCCTAGGCTTTTTACGCCTATTGTACTCTGACTCCAGCACGGCTCTGGCAGTATATGTATTTTTAGTTTATTGACGCACTGGCAACGTGCGGCTTCAATTTCTATGTGCTAAGTTAGCCGACAGTCATGCACCCATTAGTTTAATTTGTTGATCACCATCTCCCGGTCAGGGGATCGAACCGCCATTCTGCAACTCCGCATAGCATCAGCAACCAGACATCTTTCCACTGGACCACCACGCCAAGACTAGAGTCAAGGTTTGGCTGACAAGCTTTCACATGTCTGATATACTGACACACTGCCGATTCATATTGGACTATCTGCGGATGCACCTGCCCCGATTCAATTCTAGGCTTTGTACACCCATTGTACTCTGACTCCAGCACGGCTCTGGCAGTATATGTATTTTTATTTTATTGATGCACTGGCCACGTGCGGCTTAAATTTCTATGTGCTAACTTAGCCGACAGTCATGCACCCATTAGTTTAATTTGTTGATCACCATCACCTGGTCAGGGGATCGAACCGCCATTCTGCAACTCCGCATAGCATCAGCAACCAGACATCTTTCCACTGAATCACTGCGCCAAGACTAGAGTCCAGGTTTGGCCGACCAGCTTCCACGTGTCTGATATACTGACACACTGCCGATTCATATTGGACTATCTGCGGATGCCCCTGCCACGATTCAATCCTAGGCTTTTTACGCCTATTGTACTCTGACTCCAGCACGGCTCTGGCAGTATATGTACTTTTATTTTATTGACGCACTGGCAACGTGCGGCTTCAATTTCTATGTGCTAACTTAGCCGACAGTCATGCACCCATTAGTTTAATTTGTTGATCACCATCTCCCGGTCAGGGGATCGAACCGCCATTCTGCAACTCCGCATAGCATCAGCAACCAGACATCTTTCCACTGGACCACCGCGCCAAGACTAGAGTCAAGGTTTGGCTGACCAGCTTTCACATGTCTGATATACTGACACACTGCCAATTCATATTGGACTATCTGCGGATGCACCTGCCACGATTCAATCCTAGGCTTTTTACGCCTATTGTACTCTGACTCCAGCACGGCTCTGGCAGTATATGTATTTTTAGTTTATTGACGCACTGGCAACGTGCGGCTTCAATTTCTATGTGCTAAGTTAGCCGACAGTCATGCACCCATTAGTTTAATTTGTTGATCACCATCTCCCGGTCAGGGGATCGAACCGCCATTCTGCAACTCCGCATAGCATCAGCAACCAGACATCTTTCCACTGGACCACCACGCCAAGACTAGAGTCAAGGTTTGGCTGACCAGCTTTCACATGTCTGATATACTGACACATTGCCGATTCATATTGGACTATCTGCGGATGCACCTGCCACGATTCAATTCTAGGCTTTGTACACCTATTGTACTCTGACTCCAGCACGGCTCTGGCAGTATATGTATTTTTATTTTATTGATGCACTGGCCACGTGCGGCTTCAATTTCTATGTGCTAACTTAGCCGACAGTCATGCACCCATTAGTTTAATTTGTTGATCACCATCACCTGGTCAGTGGATCGAACCACCATTCTGCAACTCCGCATAGCATCAGCAACCAGACATCTTTCCACTGAATCACCGCGCCAAGACTAGAGTCCAGGTTTGGCTGACCAGCTTTCACATGTCTGATATACTGACACACTGCCGATTCATATTGGACTATCTGCGGATGCACCTGCCACGATTCAATCCTAGGCTTTGTACACCTATTGTACTCTGACTCCAGCACGGCTCTGGCATTATATGTATTTTTATTTTATTGATGCACTGGGCACGTGCGGCATCAATTTCTATGTGCTAACTTAGCCGACAGTCATGCACCCATTAGTTTAATTTGTTGATCACCATCACCTGGTCAGGGGATCGAACCGCCATTCTGCAACTCCGCATAGCATCAGCAACCAGACATCTTTCCACTGAATCACCGCGCCAAGACTAGAGTCAAGGTTTGGCCGACCAGCTTCCACGTGTCTGATATACTGACACACTGACGATTCATATGGGATTATCTGCGGATGCACCTGCCACGATTCAATCCTAGACTTTTTACACCTATTATACTCTGACTCCAGCACGGATCTGGCACTATATGTGTTTTTATTTTATTGACGCACTGGCAACGTGCGGCTTCAATTTCTATGTGCTAACTTAGCCAACAGTCATGCACCCATAAGTTTAATTTGTTGATCACCATCTCCCGGTAAGGGGATCAAACCGCCATTCTGCAACTCCGGATAGCATCAGCAACCAGACATCTTTCCACTGGACCACTGCGCCAAGACTAAAGTCATGGTTTGTCCAACCAGCTTTCACGTGTCTGATATACTGACACACTGACGATTCATATGGGACTATCTGTGGATGCACCTGCCACGATTTAATCCCATGGTTTTTTTTACGCCTATTGCACTCAGACTCCAGCACGGCTCTGGCAGTATATGTATTTTTATTTTATTGATGTACTGGCAACGTGCGGCTTCAATTTCTATGTGCTAAGTTAGCCGACAGTCATGCACCCATAAGTTTAATTTGTTGATCACCAGCTCCCGGGCAGGGGATCGAACCGCCATTCTGCAACTCCGCATAGCATCAGCAACCAGATATCTTTCCACTGGACCACCGCGCCAAGACTAGAGTCAAGGTTTGGCCGACCAACTTTCACATGTCTGATATAATGACACACTGACGATTCATATGGGACTATCTGTGGATGCACCTGCCACGATTCAATCCTAGGTTTTTTTATGCCTATTGTACTCAGACTCCAGCACGGCTCTGGCAGTATGTATTTTTTTTATTGACGCACTGGAAACGTGCGGCTTCAAATTCTATGTGCTAACTTAGCCGACAGTCATGCACCCATTAGTTTAATTTGTTGATCACCATCTCCCGGTCAGGCGATCGAAAAACCATTCTGCAACTCCGCATAGCATCAGCAACCAGACATCTTTCCACTGGACCACCGCGCCAAGACTAGGGTCAAGGTTTGGCCGATCAGCTTTCACATGTCTGATATACTGACACACTGACGATTCATATGGGACTATCTGTGGATGCAACTGCCATGATTCAATCCTAGGCTTTTTATGCCTATTGTACTCTGACTCCAGCACGGCTCTGGCAGTATATGTATTTTTATTTTATTGATGCACTGGCAACGTGCGGCTTCAATTTCTATGTGCTAAGTTAGCCGACAATCATGCACCCATTAGTTTAATTTGTTGATCACCATCTCCTGGTCAGGGGATCGAACCGCGATTCTGCAACTCCGCATAGCATCAGCAACCAGACATCTTTCCACTGGACCACCACACCAAGACTAGAGTCAAGGTTTGGCCGACCAGCTTTCACGTGTCTGATATACTGACACACTGACGATTCATATGGGACTATCTGTGGATGCACCTGCCACGATTCAATCCTAGGTTTTTTTATGCCTATTGTACTCAGACTCCAGCACGGCTCTGGCGGTATATGTATTTTTATTTATTGACGCACTGGCAACGTGCGGCTTCAATTTCTATGTGCTAACTTAGCCGACAGTCATGCACCCATTAGTTTAATTTGTTGATCACCATCTCCCGGTCAGGCGATCGAAAAACCATTCTGCAACTCCGCATAGCATCAGCAACCAGACATCTTTCCACTGGACCACCGAGCCAAGACTAGAGTCAAGGTTTGGCCGACCAGCTTTCACGTGGCTGATATACTGACACAATGACGATTCATATGGGACTATCTGTGGATGCACCTGCCACGATTCAATCCTAGGCTTTTTACGCCTATTGTACTCAGACTCCAGCACGGCTCTGGCAGTATATGTATTTTTATTTTATTGATGCACTGGCCACGTGCGGCTTCAATTTCTATGTGCTAACTTAGCCGACAGTGATGCACCCATTAGTTTAATTTGTTGATCACCATCACCTGGTCAGTGGATCGAACCACAATTCTGCAACTCCGCATAGCATCAGCAACCAGACATCTTTCCACTGAATCACCGCGCCAAGACTAGAGTCCAGGTTTGGCTGACCAGCTTTCACATGTCTGATATACTGACACACTGCCGATTCATATTGGACTATCTGCGGATGCACCTGCCACGATTCAATCCTAGGCTTTGTACACCTATTGTACTCTGACTCCAGCACGGCTCTGGCAGTATATATATTTTTATTTTATTGATGCACTGGGCACGTGCGGCATCAATTTCTATGTGCTAACTTAGCCGACAGTCATGCACCCATTAGTTTAATTTGTTGATCACCATCACCTGGTCAGGGGATCGAACCGCCATTCTGCAACTCCGCATAGCATCAGCAACCAGACATCTTTCCACTGAATCACCGCGCCAAGACTAGAGTCATGGTTTGGCCGACCAGCTTCCACGTGTCTGATATACTGACACACTGACGATTCATATGGGATTATCTGCGGATGCACCTGCCACGATTCAATCCTAGACTTTTTACACCTATTATACTCTGGCTCCAGCACGGATCTGGCACTATATGTGTTTTTATTTTATTGACGCACTGGCAACGTGCGGCTTCAATTTCTATGTGCTAACTTAGCCAACAGTCATGCACCCATAAGTTTAATTTGTTGATCACCATCTCCCGGTAAGGGGATCAAACCGCCATTCTGCAACTCCGGATAGCATCAGCAACCAGACATCTTTCCACTGGACCACTGCGCCAAGACTAAAGTCATGGTTTGTCCAACCAGCTTTCACGTGTCTGATATACTGACACACTGACGATTCATATGGGACTATCTGTGGATGCACCTGCCACGATTTAATCCCATGGTTTTTTTTACGCCTATTGCACTCAGACTCCAGCACGGCTCTGGCAGTATATGTATTTTTATTTTATTGATGTACTGGCAACGTGCGGCTTCAATTTCTATGTGCTAAGTTAGCCGACAGTCATGCACCCATAAGTTTAATTTGTTGATCACCAGCTCCCGGTCAGGGGATCGAACCGCCATTCTGCAACTCCGCATAGCATCAGCAACCAGATATCTTTCCACTGGACCACCGCGCCAAGACTAGAGTCAAGGTTTGGCAGACCAACTTTCACATGTCTGATATAATGACACACTGACGATTCATATGGGACTATCTGTGGATGCACCTGCCACGATTCAATCCTAGGTTTTTTTATGCCTATTGTACTCAGACTCCAGCACGTCTCTGGCAGTATGTATTTTTTTATTGACGCACTGGAAACGTGCGGCTTCAATTTCTATGTGCTAACTTAGCCGACAGTCATGCACCCATTAGTTTAATTTGTTGATCACCATCTCCCGGTCAGGCGATCGAAAAACCATTCTGCAATTCCGCATAGCATCAGCAACCAGACATCTTTCCACTGGACCACCGCGCCAAGACTAGGGTCAAGGTTTGGCCGATCAGCTTTCACATGTCTGATATACTGACACACTGACGATTCATATGGGACTATCTGTGGATGCAACTGCCATGATTCAATCCTAGGCTTTTTATGCCTATTGTACTCTGACTCCAGCACGGCTCTGGCAGTATATGTATTTTTATTTTATTGACGGACTGGCGACATGCAGCTTCAATTTCTATGTGCTAACTTAGCCGACAGTCATGCACCCATTAGTTTAATTTGTTGATCACCATCTCCGGGCCAGGGGATCGACCCGCCATTCTGCAACTCCGCATGGCATCAGCAACCAGACATCTTTCCACTGGACCACCGTGCTAAGACTAGAGTTCAGGTTTGGCCGACCAGCTTTCACGTGTCTGATATACTGACACACTGACGATTCATATGGGACTATCTGCGGATGCACCTGCCACGATTCAATCCTAGACTTTTTGCGCCTATTGTACTCCGACTCCAGCACGGCTCTGGCGGTATATGTATTTTTATTTTATTGATGCACTGGCAACGTGCGGCTTCAATTTCTATGTGCTAACTTAGCCGACAGACATGCACCCATAAGTTTAATTTGTTGATCACCATCTCCCGGTCAGGGGATCGAACCACCATTCTGCAACTCCGCATAGCATCAGCAACCAGACATCTTTCCACTGGACCACCGGGCCAAGACTAGAGTCAAGGTTTGGCCGACCAGCTTTCACGTGTCTGATATACTGACACACTGACGATTCATATGGGACTATCTGCGGATGCACCTGCCACGATTCAATCCTAGGCTTTTTACACCTATTCGACTCTGACTCCAGCACGGCTCTGGCAGTATATGTATTTTTATTTTATTGATGCACTGGCAACGTGCGGCTTCAATTTCTATGTGCTAACTTATCCAACAGTCATGCACCCATTAGTTTAATTTGTTGATCACCATCTCCCGGTCAGGGGATCGAACCGCCATTCTGCAACTCCGCATAGCATCAGCAACCAGACATCTTTCCACTGGACCACCGCACCAAGACTAGAGTCAAGGTTTGGCCGACCAGCTTCCACGTGTCTGATATACTGACACACTGCCGATTCATATGGGACTATCTGCGGATGCACCTGCCACGATTCAATCCTAGACTTTTTATGCCTATTGTACTCTGACTCCAGCACGGCTCTGGCAGTATATGTATTTTTATTTTATTGATGCACTGGCAACGTGCGGCTTCAATTTCTATGTGCTAACTTAGCCGACAGACATGCACCCATAAGTTTAATTTGTTGATCACCAGCTCCCGGTCAGGGGATCTAACCGCCATTCTGCAACTCCGCATAGCATCAGCAACCAGACATCTTTCCACTGGACCACCGCGCCAAGACTAGAGACAAGGTTTGGCCGACCAGCTTTCACATGTCTGATATACTGACACACTGCCGATTCATATTGGACTATCTGCGGATGCACCTGCCATGATTCAATCCTAGGCTTTTTATGCCTATTGTACTCTGACTCCAGCACGGCTCTGGCAGTATATGTATTTTTATTTTATTGACGCACTGGCAACGTGCGGCTTCAATTTCTATGTGCTAAGTTAGCCGACAGTCATGCACCCATAAGTTTAATTTGTTGATCACCAGCTCCCGGTCAGGGGATCGAACCGCCATTCTGCAACTCCGTAGAGCATCAGCAACCAGACATCTTTCCACTGGACCACCGCGCCAAGACTAGAGTCATGGTTCGGCCGACCAGCTTTCACATGTCTGATATACTGACACACTGCCGATTGATATTGGACTATCTGCGGATGCACCTGCCACGATTCAATCCTAGGCTTTTTATGCCTATTGTACTCTGTCTCCAGCACGGCTCTGGCAGTATATGTATTTTTATTTTATTGACGCACTGGCAACGTGCGGCTTCAATTTCTATGTGCTAACTTATCCGACAGTCATGCAACCATTAGTTTAATTTGTTGATCACCATCTCCCGGTCAGGGGATCGAACCGCCATTCTGCAACTCCGCATGGCATCAGCAACCAGACATCTTTCCACTGGACCACCGTGCTAAGACTAGAGTTCAGGTTTGGCCGACCAGCTTCCACGTGTCTGATATACTGACACACTGACGATTCATATGGGACTATCTGTGGATGCACCTACCACGATTCAATCCTAGGCTTTTTACGCCTATTGTACTCTGACTCCAGCACGACTCTGGCAGTATATGTATTTTTATTTTATTGACGCACTGGCAATGGGCGGTTTCAATTTCTATGTGCTAACTTAGCCGGCAGTCATGCACCCATTAGTTTAATTTGTTGATCACCATCTCCCGGTCCGGGGATGGAACCGCCATTCTGCAACTCCGCATAGCATCAGCAACCAGACATCTTTCCACTGGACCACTGGACCACCGCGCCAAGACTAGAGTCAAGGTTTGGCCGACCAGCTTTCACGTGTCTGATATACTGACACACTGACGATTCATATGGGGCATTATGGAGATGTGTGGAACTACATCATTCATAACAATTGCCAGCTTACAGTCGTGTATATCGTCTTTCTTATATGATCTACGGATAGGTGTGGAATCACGCCATCCATACATTTTTCACAGTTTATAGGGATAGGTGTGTAACCACACCATCCATATCAGTGTGCATTTAATACAATCAAAAGTATTGCGCTTATGTCAATAATGTATACTATTGTAATAGGTGTGCAACCACATCATCCATTTATTGTTACAAACTTTTTTCTTTGTATACTATATATATATATATATATATATATATATATATATATATATATATAATTTGTATTATTGTGTCGAAGGATATGAGATGTATTAATAAACAAGATCCTATGAAACGAGTACTAGCTTAATCTAAGCTAGGAAATGTATGTATGAGTATATGTGTGTATAGGTGTACAGCTTTCTGTGCAGAGTTTTGTACGTGTAAATATGTGTATGTATGTGTATATGTATTATGTATGTATGTATGTATGTAATATTGTAAATGAGCGGCTGATTTGGACAGTTTTCGAGTGCTTCCTTTTCCCATTCTGCCATGTAAATGTTAGCGAAACCTGGGCTGAAACGCTTACCCATTGCACAGCCACAAATTTGTTGGAAAATTTCACCAGCAAATTCAAAGTCATTGCCCTTCAGACTAAGCTCTAATAGAGCTATTACTTCTCCGTCGGGCCTGTTTGTGTCAGGATAGTCGGCAAACGCTCTACGAATTGAATTTAGACCCTTTTCGATGTCAATGTTTGTGTACATAGCATCGACGTCCATTGTAATTAAGAATGAATTTGGAGGGACGGAGATCTTAGAGACCTGGGCTAGGAAGTCTTCAGTGTTTTTCAGATAGCTAAAATGTCTATTTGCAATTGGCTGAAGATGGTAGTCGATAAATTCACTAATCCTATATGATTCCGAACCACAATCTGAATTGATGGGTCGCCCTGGTGGTGTCATTGGGTCGGTCCATAAGTCAACAGACTTATGGATTTTGGGAAGAAGATAAAATGTACGTGGTTTCGAATCATCTTTGGTACACAGGTATTTAAATTGCTTTTCAGTTATCTTCTTGTTATCAACCATTTTTGGAGAATTTCGTTGAATTTGCTACAGTTATTTTGCCAAAGTGGTTCATTTAGTTTTCGGTAATGCTTCGGATTACTAAGCTGTCCATGCGCTTCTTTGATGTAGTTGTCTTTATCCATTATTACAGTAGCCGACCCTTTATCCACAGGTTTGATGACAATTTCACTTTTTCTAGATAAACCTAATATGGCCTGGCGTTGCTCATAGGATAAATTTTGCTGATCGTTTGGAAATGTAGTATTTTCAATACGTTCAGAGTAAAGTTTTATACTTTCACCGATTGCTGGGTCAACACATTTTAAGTTTGGAGCCCAGCCGGTTTTTTCAATGAATGGTGGAATATTACTATTGGAGTTTCGAAAAGAATCTGCCAATTTCACACGGTGACCAAATTCAGCAGTTTCAGTAAAGCCATTATCTAAATCTGCATCCAAACCTGTTTTAGGTTTTGGTGTTTGGACAAATGTCAAGCCAAAGTTAAGCAGTGACTGTTCTGCTTCACCTAATGCAGAGCCGGTTAGGTTTACAATATTACTACCCAGTCCCATTTCTGGGTGGTTGGTACCTTGACCCGAGTTTAATTTAAATTAAGGGCCACAAGCCAGTTATTATACATGTCATTCGCTGTCCTCTCAGTCCAATGAATATTGTCATGGCCCACTTCGAATTCTGTCGAAGGAAGACTGGGTATGACAATAACCTTGGACTCAGGGGACTTGGCCTTGCTTGACGCGGCAGTCCGATTAATTGCATCGAGTGCCTGCTTTTGCTGACGGGTCGAGGTTGCATAGAAATTTAGTTCAGTGAAGCAGATCATAGACTTGGGAAATTTCTTTCGTACCATGCTAAATAATAACCTGAGTCGATACTCGGAGGCTGAGATCAGATTATTCCTATCATTTATTCCTATGGTGAGGACTACTTTCTCAGGTTGGAATTTCCCTGTGTATTTATTAATGATCGTTCTGAGATCATTAATCGATGCTCCAGGGAAACAGGCAACCTGGGTATCTGGATGGGGATCCACATTAATCCGACTCAAGTTTGAATCTCCGACGATCAAGACCTTTATGTCGAGGGTAGGAAGTTGCCAATTTGGCCTGTTGGTGGACTCATTCCTGAATTTCCAGAACTTATTCTGTTCCAAGGGTGTGGGCTTCTTTGGTCTGGCGCATGGAGATGGTGTGAATCGTGGTTGAGGGACCTTTTGTGCAGCTTGGGTCCTTGGACCAGGCTGTTTACTAGCACCTTTGGCATTTGACACCCTCTGCGGAAGAGGAGGAAAATCCTCAGGAGAGAATGGTGGCGCTGGTGGAGGTGAATCTGGTAGAGGGATCATAGAAGGATCCACTGGAATGTAAATACGGTGGTCACTGGATGTGCCAGGAAGAGAGCTAATGGGAGACGGTCGTTTATCTGGACGTTTTAGTGGTAGTGAGGCCTCTGCCGGTGAATGTAGCCGCTTTTTTGGATGAGCGGATTGTACTAAATTTGCATTTTGTACTGGTTTGCTAACAGGGTTGATATTTGGTGGTTTAGTAACAGGCTTATAATTCGGATCAAGTGGTCTAATAAAATCATAAAATGCTGAGATGGCATTGTGATCCAATTTTCTGTGATAATTCTTTTTGGCCCAATGGATTGCAGTGGACTTGGCCCGACCAAGGTCTAAATATGGAAGAGTTTGGGCTGAGAGTAGCTCAGAACGGAGGACTCCTAGTTGACAGTTATAGTGGCGAATCCATGTTTTAATCATTGTTTTCGCCCATTCGAAGTTGACATTACGAATGTCGAAGTGGAGCTCAGCATCTGGCATGGCCGGTTTGCAGAAATCTGTCAAACTCTTGACCTTTCGTCCGAGGCCATTTGGCACGGTGTCGCTGTCCAGATGCTTGTTCAGCACACCCAGGTGGTGAAAACATTGGATTACCATGTAGTATACCTTAACCAGCCGTGCGTGAGCAGATGATGGGTGGTGTGATTCAGAGTCATCACCAGCCCTTCGCCTACCCCCGCGCAGTCTAGCCATGGAATCACAATCAATCACAGTCAATCAATCAATCTCAATCTCAATTACTCGTAATTAATCTCAATTAATTTCAATTAATCTCAATTAATCTCAATTAATCTCAATCAATCTCAATTAATCTCAATTAATCTCAATTAATCTCAATTAATCTCTATTAATTTCAATTAATCTCAATTAATCTCAATTAATCTCAATTAATCTCAATTAATCTCAATTAATCTCAATTAATCTTAATTAATCTCAATTAATTTCAATTAATCTTAATTAATTTCAATTAATCTTAATTAATCTCAATTAATCTCAATTAATCTCAATTAATCTCAATTAATCTCAATTAGTTTCAATTAATCTTAATTAATCTCAATTAATCTTAATCAATCTTAATTAATCTCAATTAACCTCAATTAACCTTAATCAATCTTAATTAATCAGGCAATCAATCAAGTAGGCAAATAGGCAAACAACCAGTCAACCACCTTATCAATCCAAGCAATCAATCACGCAACCAATCAGTTCAGACAATCAATTCAAGCAACCAATCAATCACGCAACCAATCAATACAAGCAACCAATCACGCTACCAATCAGATTAAACAACAAATCACGCAACCAATCAAATGAAACAATCAATCACGCAATCAATCAATTCAAACAACCAATCACGCAACCAATCAATTCAAGCAACAAATCATGTAACCAATCAAGCAACAGGTCACGCAAGCAATCAAATGACACAACCAATCAAATGAAACAACCAATCAAATCAAGCAACTAGTCAAATCAAGCAACAGCTCCAACCCCCAATCAAGCAATCAATCAGATAAAGCAACTAATTCGATCAAGCAACCAATCAATTCAAGCAACAAATTATGTAACCAATCAAACAAACAATCAAATCAAGCAAGCAATCAAATCAAACAACCAATCAAATCAAGCAACTAGTCAGATCTAGCAACTAGTCAAATCAAGCAACAACTCAAGCCCCCAATCAAGCAATCAATCAGACCGAGCAACTAATCAGATCAAGCAACCAATCAATTCAAGCAACCAATCACGCAACCAATCAATTCAAGCAACAAATCACGCAACCACGCAGATCAAATCACGCAACCAATCAGGTCAAATAACAAATCCTGCAAGCAATCAAATCAAACAAACAATCAAATCAAGCAACCAGTCAAATCCAGTAGGGCTCAACCAACCAACCAATCAATCAATCACTCAATCAAACTCTAATGCAGCCATACAGTCAATCAATACAAAAATGCTACCAGGCGCACACTCTACAGGTGGGAGGTTTGTCAGCTAGTCTGTCTGTCTATATATATTTTTCTAATCCAAGAGGGCTTAATTTACAAGGCTGAAATAAGAGAAATGTGGTTAGTAGTAATGATTAGTGGTGACATGATAATATTTAATATTTAAGGGCAGGCAATACAAGAATAGCAATATAAATATCTTTAAATTACTCCGTACTCACAGTAATACAGCAATACACAGCAATAGAAACAGCAATAAGAAGTTTTACATCGTCAGAGGGCTGGACGCGTTTCGTGTTTACACACTTCTTCAGCAGCCTATTAGACAAATCTACCAGTCCAACAGTTTGCCCTACTATTTATTGGGCAAGTGAGTGTTTTTGAGCCTTAATCATTTTCTTTAAAGTTACTAAGTTGTTTGCTTCGAGGTACACGCCGCTAATAAGGTGTTATAATTCATTGTACTAATGTATTATTGACTAATTGAGCTCTGGATAAATAAGTTGGTTTGAATTTGGAAAGGTGTTAAAGATTGAGCTACTTTCAATGGCTTAGCGGCGGACTGCTCACTGGTTCAAAGAGAACTAATAATCTGACTTTGATGTGAACCGTGATATCATTTGAAAGGTGCTTAAGTGACCTTTTCAAAGTATAATAAATAATTTGGAATGCAAAGGAAACATTTCAAAGAAATACGTGACTGATGGCCTTGTTTGAAAATCTTTGATCTGAATGAGTAATTTTAACCTTTCCTTTGTAATATGGTTACCCAAATGTCAGCAGTTTCCATAGGTATTGATTTCAAAGATTATCATTGTGTTGAGAAATAAAGTCATTTTCTGTGTGTAATTTTAATCTAAACTCTAAAACAGATTAATGAATAAACAAATGATTGAATGATACAAGGATAGAAGGAAAGAAGGATGGACAGACCGAACCAATCACCCAGCCAATCAACCACCCAACCGACCACCCAACTAACCACCCAACTAACCAACCACCCAAACCCACAACCAACCAACCACCTACCAACCACCCAACCAACCATCCACAAACCAACCAACCAAACACCCACCCAGACACACAACCAACCAACCAACCACCCAATCAACCAAGCAACCATGATGGACGAATGGAAGAACAGATGGAAGGAAGGGTAGGGGGAAGGAAAGATGGAAGGAATGAGGGCTTGAAGGAAGGATGGGATTATGGGAGGAAGGAAAGATGAAAGAGATGAAGGCTGGAAGGGAGGAAGGAAAAATGGACGGCTGGAAGGAATAAATGAAGGGATGGAGAGAGGGAGGATGCAGCAGGGAGGAAGGAAGGAGGGGGGAGGGAGGAAGGAAGGAGGGAGGGAGGGAGGAAGGAAGGAAGGGAGGAGGGAGGGAGGGAGGGAGGAAGGAGGGAGGGAGGGAGGGATGGAGGAAGAAAGGAGGGAAGGAGGAGGGAAGGAGGGAGGAAAGGAAGGAGGGAGGGAGGAAAGGAGTCAGTAAAGGAGGGAGGAAAGGAAGGAGGGAAGGAGGGAGGAAAGGAGGGAGGAAAGGAGGGAGGAAAGGATGGAGGAAAGGGAGGAGGAAAGAATGGACGAACGAACGAATGAGCGAATGAACGAGTGAATGAACAAACGAATTAATGGATGGACTGATGAATGGACGGATGGATGGTCGGACAGACGGACGAACGAACGAGCGAACGAACAAATGCCAGTGGATGGAAAGCAGGAAGCAAGGCTAGAAAGAATAGAGAAATGAGGTAATAAATGAACGAATGAAGGAAGGAAATGACGGGTAGAGGGAAGGATAGAGGGAGGAAGGATGGAATGAATGACAGTTTTCTGGACTAAACAATCATGCAATTCAAAAGGTAATAATCGGTTCAATTTAACCATTTATGTGGAGAAGATGAGGTTTCTATATACCTTTTATTAGGTGGATCTAATGAAGGACTGATAGATTGCCTGACGATGTAGACGAATATTATATACAAGTTATGGATTTATAAAGTAATAAAATAACGGAACTGGCACTGGCATGTATATATGTAATATTGTAAACGCACCGGCTCAGAATTTTCAAAATTGAAAAAAATTGAAAATATTTTTGCTTATTTTATCACCTGAGATTGTCAATTTTGTTTAATAGATGCCATATGGCCTGATTAGTATACAATGATAAATCATTGATTGATGTTTTGAACACTTATTTCACCAGACGAAAATGGCCGTAATGGGAGTGGGGAGTTAAAACTAAATTTATTGATGGGTCTTCCTGAAATGTTAGACGATCAGCCATCTAATAGCAGATGTAGTTGTTCCATGAATAACATCGCATGTACAATGGACAATGCCATTGCAATGCTATTGACGAATGAAACTCCAATAACAAACCGACATGCCAAATGAACACATGAATAAACACAGATTTGAATGACTAACCAACATTGGAATGCCACATGAACACATGAATAAACACAGATTTGAATGACTAACCAACATTGAAACGCCACATGAACACATGAATAAACACAGATTTCAATGACTAACCAACATTGAAACGCCTTATGAACCCATGAATAAACACAGATTTCAATGACTAACCAACATCGAAGCGCCTCATGAACACATGAATAAACACAGATTTCAATGACTAACCAACATCGAAGCGCCTCATGAACACATGAATAAACACAGATTTCAATGACTAACCAACATTGAAACGTCACATTGAAGATTTTGGGGGCATTGCCCATCTTCACAAACGACGGAACCGGAAACTCTAACTTACCATAATCTACTGAGATGATTATGACTACCGATGTTCACTCCTTCCTACTAGCCGGTGACTTTTGAGTGTTGCTGCAACAACGTCGGTCGACTGGTAAGCGGGAGCGAATGACAACTCGCTCGCCTCATCTGACTGATGGTAAGGTGGACGATATTTATTCTGAGTTGCTTGGGCCTATCTGACTGACTCTAGATTTCAGGTAAGTACTGGGTGTTTCTCCCAGTTCGTTTTTAGGTTTTATTTCCAACGACAAAACTACGGACTTACATATACGTAAGTTAATAAATTTATTGACACTAACTGTACAAGATAAATTTTAATAATAATTTAAGCGAGATCGCTCCATACAAATAATACTTTACACGCGAAATAAATGGTCTAACTTATTCTATCCCAATTCTATCCTAGATTAACCAAGTCCTATTCTAACGAATCGTAAGCCTCGTTAGGCATAACAGTCACAGCTTAAACCAAGCGACGGCTTGGTGAATCCAAGCTCGGAATATTCAGCTTGAGTGAATCCGAAAGATTAACTTTATCTGAGAGATGTTCCAATATTTATACCCTCAGATTATGACTTTTCAGATCTCTGGGCATTCCCCAGAAACATACAACTTCTCTCATAACCTATTCTCATGATTCTTCTAGGAATCCGATAAGCACACTTTAATTGGCCAAGCAATAAAGTTGCCAATCAACTCCTGCTTATCCCTTCCCAGAAGTGCTGACATGATAACTCACTGGCCCTTTCAACCAATCAGCTATTACTCCCTCACTTGCTACTGCACAAACTCTATTCATTATAATTCTTTGCTGCAGAGTCTGATTGATCCTGATTGGTTATGACGTCATTCTGACCAATCATACTCTGCCCAATCCTTGATAGAAGATTATGCCTTGCATACTCAAAGCAGTGGGGACCAGTTCTGGTTTGACGCGATCTGTCAGCTAACTAACAACATTATGGTATGCCGTGTTGTTGCATACCACAAAATGAGTGGCATATAGTTTATCAACAAATTTCGATTCTGTTATGAATTCCTAAAGGAAGCTCTAATGTTCATGTCCTGTCCATTGCATGCTAATGGAGAAGTCTTGAGAATCATAGGGTGCTAGGCACACGTGCTGGATGATTCATTACCAGATGGTGTTGTTCTAGCCCACGATCAAACACCAGTCTGCTTACATCATCAACTGTGTCAGTTAGTCACGTTCAATTTATTCTCATAATTCATGATCCCAACACTATCCACTAAATATCGATTAATTCCAAAACTACCACTATCAACATCTGCTGAATATAATAAAAGTGGTTGTCTGTTAAGCAGCAACAACTTTTAACTAACTCATTCTCAAATAAACATCAGCTCAGAACCACAGAATTATTTCCAATTAACTCATCTTATTTCTATCATCATCATATTAATCTCATCTGCTGGTTACGTAATGCTATAAACAGCATCCTATTCATTTAACATTAGTACACTTTTATTACATACAAAGAGATAACCCGGCTGGCTCGACTTTCCACCAATAATGATTGACATCTTTTTATAAATAACAGGTCGTCGACTCAGCCACGTACATGGATGATTCTTAGTCATCCCAACATTCCAGTTTCGAATTGTATGTACACACGTATCATTGATGCAATATCGCTGCATCCATCTTTAGCTCACCTGGACTTTTAGCTCACCTGGTATTTTCAAAACTTAATTTCTTTTTGGGTCTTACGTGAATTATAAGATATCCTGCAGGGTCATGACTTCCCACGTGACAATCCCATATTTGCACATGCCCACCAACCAAAGTTAATTAACCATCTCTTAAGCGCTTAAGAGAGTGTTAATTAACCCGTTGTGCACTATCAACAACCAAAACACTCCTATACCAGGGCCATCCAGATGACATCACCACATCTATACGGACACAATAACTAATCAATTATAAACAGTATCACAATTAGTCAAACGAATCAGTAAACAATAAAACATTAACAAAGCAAACGATAAACAGTAAATCAAATCAGATAAAGGAAAAGTAATATAAGAACAAATCAATCAATTCAAATGGCATATAGCAATATATCAATAATCAATTGCAACGCATACTAGTCACGCCACGTGCAACTATTTAAATACAGAATGTTCACCTAAGCAAATTAAAAAGAAATAAATACAGTGTTCAAATTTAACATGGCGACATGGAGAGATCGGGAATAACATCAATCCCCATGCCCGTCTGGTAGGATGCCATAGGTGACGTCGTGACGTTGGTTTTGTTCGGCTTGTCCATAGCGTTAGGCGTCGCCAATGGTCGATCTGACCAACGAGCCCAGACAGATCCGAATCGCTGAATCCTCTCCGTGGGTGGTTTTTCGTGAAACGCACCTCCACACACGGCGAAAGATTCCACAGTTGTATAAAATAAACGTTAGCACAATAAATGCGATGGCAGAAGCCACCAAATATAATAACACAGATTTCGTACCGACACTCTCGACAATCGATGTGTCGATTTCAGACAGTGGTGCTAAAGGTACATACTTCGTTTTCTGCAAATGGTTCCAGTTCTCCACCTTCAAGTGGTTCACTATCAAATATTGGTTGAGAATACCAGCAACATCCAATCTTGGTGCGTCGACAGCTAGACCAATCCGAGTATACGTTCGCCAGTATGATCGGATAGGTCCGAACTTCCATGCCTCACATTTAAATGTAATCACATTTACTCGACATCAATGCATACACACCATTCCTTAATGTACAACGTTTGGTCAATTTTCCTCCACAATGTACTTCCACACGTTCACCAAATGTTTGTAGTACCACTCCAATCCCCTTATGCGCAAACAGTTTACTAGAGGTGGCATTGGATTGCAGCAACTTAACAGTGCGCTTGCTATTGGTCGAATTTGTCAACATGCCTTATCGACCTTTAGTTGCCCGTGACACACCCGAGGATCAACTCCTCGACATTCCGATGGAGTGAAATACCAACCGGATTTCGTATCCAAACCAATGCTAGAACGAGCGATAATTACTTGCATATAATGTCCTATCACACTTAAAGGTCCCCTAAAATGACGCATACCTACTTAGTGAAATTGCCTTGGAAAACTATGATAGAAATCACTTACAGAAGTTATTTTGTGAAAAGTAGCTCAGTTTTCCGAAAATAGCAAAATTAAGATTTGAATGACGTTATCAAATGTGCAAAACCCGCCTGTAGACTTATGACGTCATCAGATAAAGTCGCGTCATATAGTGAGCGCCTTTGTTTACATTTGACTTTGTAAATACCGTGTTTTTATTTTAATCCACAACTGCGTAAGTTCAATATAATTTTGATATTTATTAAATTTAGTATCGGTGGCTAGCTGATATATCAATTTATAATATACAAGTCATCAGATAACGCGTATACTAAGAAAGTCGTGTCAAAATTCAAGGTACGACCCCAGGGTTCCTACTTAGAAATCCGTCGGTGGTTCAGTGTGAATGCCTGAAAATAATATTTTCGGAAGCAGGAATAATAGAACTAACGCATAGGGCTTATCGTTTCACGCGAACTTTCTATGAAAGCTAAACTATCCAGACAAATTTATACTTGACGACGACAACAACCAATGATGATAACGACAATGGCGGGGGTAGCGGCGGCGGCACCGCCACCACTGCTAGTGTTCAGCAGCCAAAGCATTCTGTAGGGGGTGGGTTGCCATCTCTGAACAATTATATATTAGAATTCTCGGAATATTTGCCTTCCAGAAAATTTTGACATTTCTGTAGGCCGCTTAAAAACTCGTCCTTAAGAGATACAAATTAACAGTACATTTTATATTCATAACCTATCAAAGAAGGTTTATTCTCCCATATGAAGTGTGGGAGCACGGATATAATGTAAAATTGTCTGCTCTGAGAAACCTGCATTCTGAATGACACAAGAGCATCTTTACTTCGCTTTAAATTGTAGATATCTTCATTTTAAGAGGACTTATTGATATATTGAAATCTCTTTTGGATCCTAATCCGCACATGTAATCTCATGTACGCTATAGCCTAAATATGGTCTATCTAATTGGATTAGTGGAGTTCTATAGGCTAGGCATAATGTAAGAAATATTACATTGATTATTAGCTCACCTGTCCTGAAGGGTCAATTGAGCTTATGCCATGCCGATCGTCCGTCGTCCGTCTGTCGTGCCTCGTCCGTCGTCTGTCGTCTGTCAGTCAACTTTTTCTTTAAAAGCCTACTCCTCATTAACCACTTGACCGATTTTAATTAAACTTGGCTTGTAGCATGCTAGGATTGTACGCCTCAGAACTTCTATTAAAATTTTGATTGGTCAATTTTTCCGGCGGTCATCTTGGATTTTCCAAAAATTATTCGGAGATCATTTAAAACGCTACTCCTCCAATATCAATGGGCCGATATGGACGAAACTCTGGTGGAAAAACCCTATGGTGGTTCAACACTTCTAACGAATATTTTGATTGGTCAATTTTTCTGGTGGGCATCTTGGATTTTCCGAAAATTTCGGGAAATCATCGTTTCTTTAAACTTTTTCTTTAAAATCCTTGTTTGGAATAATCCTGTGGTTGTATGCTTCAACACTTCTAACGAGAATTTTGATTGATCAATTTTTCCGCCGACCATCTTGGATTCTTCGAAGGGTTCGAGAAATCAGATAAAAACCTACTCCTCATTAACCACTCGGTCGATTTCAAGCAAACTCGACGGGAAGAACCCTAGACTAATATGCTTCAGAACATGCATACACAATTTTGATTGGTAAAATTTTCCGGCAGCCAGCATGGACTTTCCAAAGATTTCTGGAAATCAGTTAAAAACCTACTCCTCATTAACCACTTGGCCGATTTAAAGCAAACTTGGCTGAAAGGACTCTAGAGTGTTATGCTTCAGAACTTGCATACGAAATGTTGACTCCTAGATTTTTTTGGCTGACCATCTTGGATTTTCAGAAAGATGCTGGGAAATCGTTTAAAACGCAACTCCTCATTAACTGCTTGGTCAATTTCAACCAAATTTGGCTGGAACGATCCTATAGCGTCAGCCGCTAGAAATCCTATTCTGAATTTAGATAGGTCAATGTTTTAGCAGCCATCTTTGATTTTCTTAAAATTTTCCGGAACCATTTAAAAATGGTACTCCTAATTAATGACACAATTTCACCAAAACTTAGGTTGAAAGATCCTTTGACGGTAGGCTTCAACATATCAAACGAGAATCTTGATTGGTCAATTTTTTGCTGGCCATCTTGGGTTTTCCGAAAGTTATCCGTCATGTCTATTTAAATGCAAATAGTTCAAATGCTAATCGTCCAGGTGAGCGCCACATGCCCTTGGGCCTCTTGTTAAAAATAGGATTAAGTTGGATTTGAAAAAGATATGAGATTGGGCCGTGGCCTCTCGACAGCCCACATGCTCCGGGGAAGTGGCATCCCACCCGGCCACCTTGACCACCACTCTCTTCATCACCGCATCTGACAGATATGATAGCTATTAATTGTTTGTATATAGGCTTATAAGTAAAGACGAATAAAACATGTGCAGATACAACATATTTAAAAATGGAAATTATAGCCATTGAAGACATAGTGTGCCCAATTTGCAAACAAAATTATTTTATGTAAGTAACAGTGGCACAATTAAGCAGCCCAGCGTAGTTATAAGTTCGTTGCGAGTCGTGAGGATTGTTGCATTAGTTTTTTTAAAGCTCAGATAAAAGTTAGATTTTTATATTTATGATTCAATAGCTTCATAATTATTTGTTTCATGATCAAGGACCATGGGTGTTGGTGGGCTGGGAGGGCGATCCAACACCCAAACACCATTCGCTACACCACTGGTTCGAATCTTCGATTTTCTTAGGATTTGCTTTAGATTTTGTCTCACAATAAGAGCAAAGATTCTAAATCCTAGTACATGCAGGTAAACTCTCGCACACACGCACACGCCTCACTACACGCACGCACGCACGCGCGCACATACACACGGACAGCAGGCCCATGTGCAATAAAAAATGTCTAGGGGTCGGTGGGGAGCTAAGGTATTGAATATGAACGAACGCATCAGCTACCTGTTTTATTGCATTACCTCGTTACTGTTAATGTCACTTTGTTACCCATGAATAAAGAATAACACTTCAATCTTGGAGCTTGTATTTGTATTAGTAAGTTACTAACCGGATGTCAAAGTGATTATGTTTATTATTGCCACATTGTCATTATACCGTCTGATGTCCAATCATAAATGCATTAATTACACCTTTAATGTAAACGAACCTGTAAACTTCGCGCAATTTATATATTTACATTGATGTTTATATTATATATTATTTACGATGTATATGCAAGCATTTATATAAGTGAATGTGTGCGCGTGCGCGTGCGCGTGCGCGTGCGCTTGCATGTGTGTGTGTGTGTGTGTGTGTGTGTGTGTGTGTGTGTGTGTGTGTGTGTGTGTGTGTGTGTGTGTGTGTGTGTGTGTGTGTGTGTGTGTGTGTGTGTGTGTGTGTGTGTGTGTGAGTGTGTGTGTGTGTGTGTGTGTGTGTGTGTGTGTGTGTGTGTGTTGTGCGTGCGTGTGTGTGTGCGTGTGTGTGTGCGTGGGTGTGTACGTGCGTGTGTGCATGTGTGACGGTGGGTGGGTGGGTGTGCTTGTGCGTGCGTGTGCAGGTGCGTGTGTGCGTGCGTGCGGCGTGCGTGCGTGCGTGCGTGCGTGCGTGCGTGAGTGAGTAAGTGTGTGTGTGTGTGTGTGTGTGTGTGTGTGTGTGTGTGTGTGCGTGTGTGTGTGACGGTGGGTGGGTGGGTGGGTGTGCATGTGCGCGTGCGTGTGTGTGTGTGTCTGTGCCTGCAAGCGCGTGTGCGTGTGTGACGGTGGGTGGGTGGGTGGGTGTGCTTGTGCGCGTGCGTGCGTGCGTGCGTGCGTGTGTGTGTCTGTGCCTGCACGCGCGTGCCCGTGTGTGTGTGTGCGTGTGAGTGTGCGTGTGCGTGTGTGCATGTGCATGCACGGGTGTGTGAATCTGTACATACATATTGAAGACTTTGGGGTTTCTCTTCAAGAACTTCCTCCTACTTAATCGATGATGATTCTTCTCCGCTACTGGTAGCTGACTAGCGTTGCTGCGACAACGACTACTGGTAACGAAGGATGACTGCAGTCGGGCTCGCCTCGTCGACAGATGGTTAAGTGACAATATTTATTTGATGACTGCTGGGCCTATCTGACTAACTCTATTCCAAGTAAGGACTGGATGTTGCTTCCAGCTCACTACTAGATTCCTAAGCTATTTAAATGATTCGACAAACTCGAGTCTTACATAAACGTAAGATTATACTTTTTATTAAATATAAGTTTTGAAACAAGAGCAAAATCGTTCGCAATGCAAACTGGTACAAAATAATGTACAAACTATCGAAGGCTATCTATTTCCTAAGCCTATTTCTAACAGAGCTTCGTTACGCAAACTGAACGCTCGCGATGTGCTCAGTGAATCACAGATGGTGCTGGATTAAATTATAAGACCGAAATCTCGTCTTATATACTCCTAGATTCAGATCTCTTGCCAAGTTCTATAATAATTATAATAACTATATCTCTCCTGAATCTATTCCTAACTATTCCTACAACTCTTCTAGGTATTCCATAAGCACACTTTGACTGGCTGAACAATCAGTCCATCAATCAACCTCTGCTTATTTCTTCCTAGTAGTTCTGACCTGATAACTGATTGGTCCTCTCAGCCAATCAGTGATTCCTCCATCATTTGCCTGGCGCACAAATTTATTCCTCATTATTCTTTACTGCAGAGTCTGATCGATCCCGATTGGTTATGACGTCATCCTAACCAATCATACTCTGCCTAATTCTTCCATGGAGATTGCACCTTACATAGACAAAGCGGTGGAGACCGGTTCTGGTTTGATGTGATCTGTCAGCTAACTAACAGCATTACGGAATGTGTTGTTGTTGCATGCCATTGAATGAGTAACATATAGTTGATATACAAATTTCGATTATGTTATTAATTCCTGAAGGACGCTACAATGTCCATGTCCTGTCCATTGCCTATTGATGGAGAAGTCTCGAGAATACTAGGGTGTATAGGCACATGAGCTGTATGATCTCATTGCCAGGTGGTGTTGTTTCAACCTAGTGTGAGAGACTAGAAATCACATACGTCATCAACTATGTCCTTTTGTCACGTTCAGTTTCATATCTCCCAACACTGATTATTATACACTGATTATTTTCTAAACTACCATTCCTAACAACTGCTGAACATCATAAAAGTGTGTGCCGACTGAACAGCAACAACTTTTACCCAAACTATTTTTAAATACACATCAACTCAGAACCGCATAATCCTTTCTAATTAATTCACTTATTTCAAATATTGCATTATTAATTTCATCTATTAGCATCTAATAGTTTCACTGTGCTATATCCAGCACTCTAGCCATTTACCAGAAATGTACATGGCCGATGTTGATAAACAATGCTGACTCCAATTATCGGAATCATAAATATATATCATTAAAATAACGATGTCATCTGGACCTTTAGCCCACCTGGTATTTTCAAAGCATAATTTCTTTTGGGACTTACTTGAAATATAAGACATTCTGCGGGGTCATGACTTCCCACAAGACAATCCCATATTTACAATATGTTTTCCTAGTTATCCGCCAATAATAATTGTACCATTGTACACTCAAGGACCGATGGTCTATTGTGGAAATAAACCTACTACTACTACTACTACTACTACTACTACTACTACTACTACTACTACTACTACTACTACTACTACTACTACTACTACTACTACTACTACTACTACTACTACTACTACTACTACTACTACTACTACTACTACTACTACTAGTACTACTACTACTACTACTACTACTACTACTACTACTACTACTACTACTACTACTACTACTACTACTACTACTACTACTACTACTACTACTACTACTACTACTACTACTACTACTACTGTCATTGGCGTAATAACAGGCTAATATTTTGAGAAGTCCACCCTCCGCCTTTGGCCTTAAACTTTTGAGATCAAAATCATGATACCTCTTCAGGACTCACCCACCAACTCACCCACCCAACCAATCAACTACCCATCAACCCACCCGCACTCACGTTGATGCATGCACGCACGCACACCCGCTCGCCCGCTTACTCGGCCACTCATCTGCCCGCCCACTCGCTCATCCGTCCGCTCACCCGACCGCTCGCTCACACACCTGCCTGCCTTCCCGACCACCCACCATCCCACCCGCCCACGAACCCACCCACCCACTCACTTTCACGCACACGGGCGCGCTCTCTAATGCATGCCCGAACGCACGCACGCACGCCCAAGCGCACACACGCATGCACATACATCATCATTATTATCATCTTTATTTAATCAGTATCACCATATTTCTATTATTATCCACACGCATTTTGGACAAGAAACGGATAATATAGAGCAAACGCCTCTGTCTGTTTGTTCATCCATCCGTCTAGTCAGTCTGTATGTTCACCCATCCGTCCGGACGGCCGGCTATCTCCTCTGAAACTGTTTGGCGGAATTCAACGTACCATAACAGCTCCCCACCCGTTGCTGTTTGAAGCCGCCCTTGCACCTCGATATAAATTCTTCTCTCAATCAGCAATTATATGGGTAACTCGCATAACAAATTTGTTTGACTGGCTGGTGTGGATGTGGTGGGGAGGGGGGGGGGCTCTACTGCCTCCACATTATCATGCGCCTGTGATATGATGGCAGATATATGGACGACTTCGATGAGTATTTGCGGTCAATCTAGATGTTCGACTCAAAGGCTCTTGTAGTTAGGGCCTATATTATCAATGATATTCATTGTGGAGCTTTAGCATACATTTTCCCATGAGAATATTAACCTGTATGTGGAGATACATATAGGCCAACAAGGCTACTTTAGTTCAAGGTTTTATTTCTCCAGATATAGGATATTATTATTTTTATATCTGAATTGCGTTATAATATAAGATATTTCAACTTATCTCATGATTCTGTAGACGTTTTTTCTATCAAATATTGATACCATTTTAAATATATTGAGAATATCATAACACACTATTTCTCCTAGATTGACACGTATACAATTTATTGCGATAGCTCTCTTACTTTCGGAGGTACATACGCTTGAACGCGCATACCCTGTGTTTTCTAAGCAGAGTTGCATACAACGTCATCTTCCCGCCTTCATCTGATGACGTCATAAGGCGTGCGTTCAATTGCATTTTGTTTTTCCAAGTGGGTTAAAATGACCGACTTTGAGACATAATTTTGTCTATTTACCAGTCGAAATTTTCGAAATAATGTATCTACATCAACTTATAGTACTGGCCCCAATATCTTTAGGTGTATATATATTCATTTTCGAATATGCATTTTCATGGACCTTTAAAGGTTCGGGCCACGAATGCATCCCATACTCGATGTAATTCCCACCGTCAATTAACGGCAGGGTAGCGATGTAATGTAGTTGTGAGTCATCCTTCCACAACGGAGATACAATGACATTCTGATAATACCATTAATACGGCTGTATTAACTCGAATCCTACACCAACTTGACTAGCAACCTCTTTTAAATCCGTTGGACGAAACAATTACTCGGTTAATCTACCTAGATCAAGTGAAGCGGTTTGTCTATGAAACTGCGCGGTTAGTTTTTGATAACTGTACACCACGTTTTCCGCTGAATCAATAATATGACCCAGACGTACTAACGCGTAAAAGTCCGCCTGACGTGATGCTTGTTGGCTGAGCAACCTACTAACATTTTTGGTCAAGCTGACCAAAGTGTCTACCATCTCATTGATCTGATTAGTGTTTACATTAATCTCTTCGAAATCGTGTTTCACATGAGATGACAGTTCATTATAGAAATAAATCAGTTTGTTCGTCCTTTTTATTGCTAATTTAACAATGTTCTCTAATGAGTCAATGTCGCCAGATGACGCTACACCAAACAAAGAGGAGACAACATCACCGATGAAATTAAATAAACCACGTTTCTGTCTTCGACCTACTCTATTCAACATTGTCCGTTGAGATGTTACAGCAATCTTTTTATTAATGCTGATTCGATGTTGAAGTCCAAAAATATCATTACTGCTAATTGAGGTCTTACTTCCTATATCGGCAACAAGAACACGGAAACTGTCCAACTCATTAATAAAATTCGGTGGTAAGTATGGATGATTTATAAATACGACTACTGTCCATTCAGCCCATATCACTGAAATCTGGCGGTGATCAGTGATCATTATGCCATTTTGTAATTTATGAATATCCGAATTTTCACAATGCCCCAAAATACTACTAACAAATATCAACACGACACATACGCGAAATATATACATGATTGTTAACTGACAAAGTACAATGCTACTGAGAGAGTACTACACAGTGGATTAACAATTTCTCTTAGTGCGCTGGTTTACAATGGCATCAATACGTCTAACAAAGTCAGTATGCCTCGACCAATCAAACGTGTCTATCCTAGCGTGTTTACTGGCTAATCCAAACTCAGGACCATGTCTGCGCATGCGCAGGTTATATGAGTGCGTAGGTGGTTGCACATCCATTGGTTCACTGGCAGGCTCGGGCACAGTCGCTGACATGTCCATTGGTGAGTCATAATTAGGATCGTTGCTCCCACTCGGTTGATAAATATTCATGGCAGTCTCAGCACGTACATCGGTACCTTTTTATGAACTGGTCGCATTTCAGGAACTACCTTCTTAGATGTTGTAGATTCAGGTAGTGTTGATAACTTTGGAACGTGACTTAACTTAGTTCCTTTAGCTGGATTCCTAATAGGGCGTGGTCTCACTTTGTCCCAGCACATCTCTGAGTCAACTACGCATAATTTTGAGATGTTCAAAACGCGTACCTTCCCAGACCTTTGATGTCGGACATGAGCCACGGGTCCGTTAATTTTGAAAATTTCGTACTCAGGGTCACTGCGAGAGGTCAACTTCATCCTTTCCTCCGCTTTTACAACCACTGAGTCACCTACTCTGTACTCACCAGCGTGATGTTCTCGTGACTTAGCCGTCTCGTTGCGGGCACGCAATAAGGCGTTGTTAAGACATGTAAGTCTTTCACCTAAATCATGCGCCGCATTGAGTGGACTTGCTAACGGAAGTCTCGCTCGTCGACCATACGCCAGATAGAATGGCGTATATCCAGTCGGTTTTCATGGCGACTCATGGCGAGTGTTGCGGTACGCTATTAAAGCTGCACCCAACTCGTCTTCCCACCTTTCTGAATCAACTCTTTCAACGTCCTGTTCAATCCGTTCGTCTGTGGATGACACAGACTTGTTCTTCAGTAATCAATACCGTGCTCAGCATACCTCTGCTCAAGTGAGTTCAAACAAAACTCCTTTCCTTGATCAGTGATGAGGATTTCCGGTATGCCATGATGAGCAATGTATTCATTAAAGAACTTGTCTTCCACATACTGCACTGTCTTAGTGGAAATTGGATATGCCTCCGGCCATGCAGAACAATGATCCACAACCGTCATTATGTAGACGTTGCCTTTGTTGGATTCTAATAGCGGGCCTATTAAATTCATTCCAATTGTCTGAACAGGACAATTGGCCATAGGCATTTCTGTATACCTGGGTCGGGTCGTGACAGGTCGATTGACCTGGCAGGTCGTACACCTTTCTAACATGCTTACCACATCCTTCCGCAAGGATGGCCAAATGAAGGAATCTCTTACCATTCCTATAGTTTTCTTTAAACCTTGGTGACCAGCTCGCTCATGAGCCTTCTAGAGTACCTGCTCACGGAATTTACTGGGTAACAGTATTCTCAGGTACTCAGCATCTAATGCTGATGGAGGGGTTAACGAGTACACAATACTATTGTTAACCATATATTCCTCCGGAGTGTTTCTAAACAACTCTGGGAATTCCTTGTTCTGTTCGTCACACAGATCAGTGTAGGGTACGTCATCTACTTCTAACGGAACATGAGGTAATACACCCTCCTCCACTTCCGGTATGACGTAGTCACCAGTATCTAGTGTAGCGGCTTCGCAGGGTTGACGTAGTCTCACCAATATATCTGCATGGATGTTCTTCGAGCCCTGGATGTATTCAATCTTACATCCATACTCAGCAATTAGTACTGCCCAGCGCTGCACTTTCATGTTCCTGACCTCACCCACAAACACTCTTAAGAGGTGTGTGGTCAGTGTACACAGTAAACTCAGCGCCAAATAGATAAGGACAAAGAATCTTCAATGCATAGATCACAGCATAAGCTTCCCTCTCTATTACGGGCCAGTTTAGTTGACTGTCCTTCACGGTCGAACTGACATACTGAATCATACGTTCAATGCCCTTACTGTCTACTTATACTAAAATTGCTCCTATCACATAACTTGATACGTCGGTATACAATTTACATGGTTTGTTTAATCTGGATATGTGAGAACCGTCTCACTACACAGCAAGTTCTTCAATTTCTTAAACACTTGCTGTTCTTCATTTCCCCATTCAAACCTTTTATACTTCTTAGTTAATTCAATTAAAGGCTTGGCAATTTCTATAATAACCAGTAGCTCCAAGAAAACTTCTAACTTCACCCACATCACGGGGTGGTAACATTTCACTTATGACTTTGACCTGTTGACTCTGAGGAACTACTCCTTGGCTCGAAATGTGATAGCCTAGTAAGTCAACAGACTCTTTCGCAAAGTCGCATTTCTTTCTTTTCAACTGGAGATTGTACTTCTGAATTTTTCTCATTACAAGACGTAAATGACGTGCATGCTCAGTCGTGTTTCTCGATTACACGACCATATCGTCAACAAAAACATGTACACATTTTCCGACAAATTCACGAAAAATGTTGTTCATAGCACACTGAAAAACTGCACCTGAGTTGCAAAAACCAAATAGCATATGAGTCCATTCAAAAAGACCTTCTGTGCAGACAAACGCCATCTTCTCAATGTCTTGGCTAGCCATGGGTATTTGACAATAGCCAGACTTCAAGTCCATTGTAGAAAATAGCATCGCGCTCCTCATAGAATCAAAAATATCAGAGATGTTAGGCAGTGGATAACTATTCTTGCGACACCCTGCATTCAGTCTTCTAAAATCCACACAAAACGAGTATCACCATCCTTCTTTGGTACTAAAGTAATCAGTGATGCCCAAGGTGATGACGATGGTCTTATGATGCCTGCTGCTAACATTTCTTTAACCTGATTTTTGACAATATATGCTTTTGCCAACGGTATTCTATATGCTTTCTGATGTATCGGAGGATGATCTCCCATCGTAATTGTACATTGTACTTTAGGTATTCGTCCAAGGGTGTTTGGACGAGCTGTATCGAAATTATAGGCAAAGTCACTCAGGACTTTGTCAATAACTGCGTATCCAGTCGTTTCCTTACAACTAGCATATACATAATCCTTTTGGGATCTATATGGTATCTTAAATGGGTATGTTTTCCCAAACCATACTACCTCCTTTTTCCCATAATCAGTCTTTGCTTTTCCCATATGTAAAGCATCAGCACCAATCAAACATTCATGCCTCATACGTTCCACTATCACACATGGAATCGGTCTGGCATCCTCAAATTTATGTTGAGTTTCTCCTAATATACTTATTGGTGAACCATTTACGGCTAGCAAAGTATTAGCTTTCTTTAATGGACGAGCATTTAAAATGCTCTTCCATATATCTTTCCTAACAAGAGAGGTACTAGCACCAGTATCTATCAGAGCATCTAGGTCCTTACCCCTGTCATTCTCTTGACCATTCTTTTCCACATTCAATTGTATAAGGAACCATTCGGTCACTGGTTCCCTCCTTAGATGTTTAGCGAGCGGCGCGCCCGTCAACAGCGTCCGCGTAGGATCTGTGTCAGTTCTCCCCTGATGAGGCTCCTCCAATACCATATTGTAGATATGGGATCATCTTGTGGGAAGTCATGACCCCACCGGATATCTTATATTTACGAGTAAGTCCTGATGAAATTATTATTTGAAAATACCAGGTGAGCTAACGAACCGAGTTATCATCTTATTATGTAGGTATATATTATGCCGCTGTACTGGTTGACTTTGAGCCAGTACTGCTGATGATAGTTTCGATGAAACCATATCGAAACTGAATCGAAACTGAGGACAGTTTATTCATCAATGTCGAATTAAATAAAATAGGACCACCGGTTCTGTGTTGATGTGTATCTGGCAATAGTTGAGATGAAAGTTGTTGCTGTGGGATCGGCACACACTTTTATGATATTCAGCCGTCGTTTCGGCCATTAGGTTAGGAAATAATCGAGTGATAAGAAGCGATAGGAATCGTATGTGACAGACTGAATATAGTTGTTGACGATAGACATTCTGACTCTCTTGCGAAAGTACAACAACACCAGCTGGCAATGAGATCATACAGCTCATGTGCTTATTAACCATCGTATCCTACAGGCTTATTCACGGTAGGCAATAGACAGGACATAGACATTGTAGCGTCCTGTAGGAAGTAATAACACAATCGAAATTTGTATATCAACTATTATGTCAATCATAGAAAGGCATGCTACAACAACACATTCCATAATGTCGTTAGTTAGCTGACAGATCACATCAAATCAGAACCAGCCAACACTGCTTTGACCCTGTTTTAGTAGTATCTCTGCAGAAGAGAAGCCCAGAGTTTGATTAGTCAAGATGACGTCATGATCAATGAGCATCTATCAAACTCTGTGGCAGAGAAACAAGAGGAACATCGTTCAAAGTAAAATCGAGAGTTTAGACGATCAGGGATTGGTCAGGCCGACCAACAGGAATAGGTAGATGCTTATAGGAGAAAATAAGCGGATGTTGATTGGCGGACTGATTATCCAGACCAATCAATCTGTGCTTATAGCTACCTAGAAGAGTCATTGAAACGAGAGTATAGATATTACGATATGTATATACCTATATATCGTGATATCTATAGAACTTCGAGGTTGTCAAAGTGTATAAATAAGGCACTTTGGCCATCATATCTTTAATCTTTCACCATCTGTGTTTCCGTGAGCACAGTGTTGCTACGTAAGTTAGGATAAGCATACTAGCAGTAGTCTAGGAGTAGTCCGTCGTGTAGAGCATTGTGCTGATAGAATAGTATAAGTTGGAATAGTGACACTGGCAGTAAAAGCTAGTAAAACATAAGGTATTAATAAATATTGTATTAAGTCGTCTCATCATTGAAAATAATCGCTTTAGTGTAATAAGTGTACAGTTAGTTAGTCAAATAAAATTATCATCTTGCGTAATCAAGATACAAGTTTGGGTTGTGATTTAATAGGAACTCTGAAGAGCAGAGAAACACTGCTCTGCAGCTGAATCTTCTGATAACCAACAGGCCCGACTATTAATAACAAATATCGTCTACCATCAGACGAGGCGAGTCAATAGTCATCTTCCACTGTGTCTGCAATAGGAGGTTGTCGCAGCAACCATACATCATAGTCTTATTGCAGAGATAGTGGGAATCGTAAGAACCCCGAAGACAGAAAATCTTCAGTGGCTTCGTCTGCCAGGATTCAGAGTTCTGAACGACCTAAAAAAAACCGAGTGAGTACATCGTAATTATGCAAGCCTAAGATGTCCGCAGATAGACCAGTTAATATAGTGTTAACGGACCTGCCTGACCAGGTAAAAGTATTCATAGACATAGCAAAGGCTTCAAACAATACCACAGTCAACCAACACCGTGAATATCGGGAGAATGCGATAGGAAAGATCACGACCGACATCAATTGCGAGGAGCAGCTGCGTCTAAAGTGCGCCGTCGTATGCCTTTACTACCAATAAAACTGTGAGTAAACTATAAACGATCTGTGAATAAACTGTATAACATACAAACATGACGAGTACACGCAGACCCGATGCAGGACTACCGGTGGTAGATACGCCCCGGCAAGAACTCCGACCTGAAACAGTGGCCGCCATGCAAACCATGGGTACCGCTATGGCAGGGGCAATAGTGGTGGAGAGTGACAGACGGGATAGACACCGAGTATTCAGGGAAGAAGTGCGGGAACATACCCAGTGAATCCGACCCTGCGATGGTACCATTCCCGAAGAGGTACGTCAGTTCATCGACGAAGCTCGGAGGGTGTGGACCGCCACGGAGGGGAACTTAGAAGGGATACCAGTGTACGTTCTAACCAGAGCGTCAAGAGGGCAGTTATCGTGCGCCATTGATGTCTTTTTAACAGGGCGAGTGCGAAATCAAGTGACCTTCGACGAGTTGCGAGATTACGTAACAGTGAACTTCATCTCGGCCAATGAAGGTGAGCGAGTAAAATATGACCTTGAAAGTGTCCGACAGAGGAGGAATGAGACAATAGTGTCATTCAACCGGCGCCATAAGGAATTGGCCACCAGGGCTTACCCGGTGGAGAACGCGGACAACTGGCGGACGGTACTCGGTGCCTACATTAAGGCCCTAAGCGATAGAGGTATGGGCCGGAGGATCGTCAGAAAGAAGTTAACGACACTAGCCAGGGCGATGGAACTCACTGAAGAAGAGGAGGGGTGCAACGACCTCCTGCAGGCCATGCACATCAACCCCCGCGAGAGAGAGAGGAGAGCATGGAGGTCGATGTGCTAGACGAGGAAGAAGAAAAAGGAATATGGTCAGTGATAAATACACTAAAAAGGCAGGTCGCCCAGCAGACACGGATGATTGAGAAACTGTGCACTGTAATCGGGGAACTGCGCAGTGAACCAGCGGCTGCCGCCCCATGATGACAACAATGAGCCCCAGTGCAAAATAAAGCGCAACCACCACAGCGTAAGCAAACGACAGCGCCCTGAAATAACGCGATGAAGAAGAGCGATAAGAAAAGTATAACCTGTTTCAACTGTGGGAGGATTGGCCACTATAAAAGTGAATGCCAACAACCGGCGCAGTCACCGCGACAAAACATGGGTAGAAGAGCGGCAACGAAACCACAACCGCGGCCACAAAGACCACCGATCATATGTTTCACTTGCGGGATGGAAGGCCATATGGCCCGGGATTGTTACTCCAACCAGGGATGTTTCGCAAACCTGAACAGCCAAGCGAAAACTGTGACGTGCTTTAGGTGCGGTCAGGATGGTCACTTCCAGGTTGACTGTCCAAAAGCAGCACCAATGCCACAAAGACGAGCGATCAAACGACCGAGGCAGGATGAACTCGAGATAGATGAAGTACGTGACCATAACGAGGACAATGAATATGAACACGAGACAGCACCGAGATCGTGTTCCCGAAATGTGCGCAAGGACATGGCCAATCGTGCACGACAGTATGATGAGTATGATGATCGGGATGGATTCATGTTAACGAGTGAGTCGACTGACTGGTATGGCCGTTTTTCTGACGGTGGCGGAGGAGCCTGGTCAGGAGACGAAAGGCGACATAGCTACGTGGAAGCAGTTAGTGGGCGAAGGAGTCCATTGAACGGGGACGGAGGAAATCGGTGGTAACCGAATGATTTCTCATCCATCTCACGTTGGAACCAAACGGTTGTAAGGATCAAGGTGAGTACCTAGATGCATTAGTAGATACTGGTGCTAGTACGTCCTTGATCAGAAAGGACATATGGCGTAGCATCTTAAATGCTAGGCCGTTAAAACGAGCTAAGACGCTCTTAGCTGTAAATGGTTCCCCAATAGAGCTTTTGGGAGAGACGCAGATCAAATTCAAGAACGCCCGGCCTATTCCTAGTACAGTGGTAGGGAGCATGAGGCATGAATGTTTGATTGGTGCAGACGCCTTGCACTTGGGAAATGCAAGGATCGACTACAGAGCCAAAAATGTAGTATGGTTTGGCCATGTATACTCTTTTAGATATCTGTACAGAGAACAAGCGCGATATGTATATGCCAGTTGTAAGGAAACGACCGGATATGCTGTTATTGACAAAGTACTGAGTGACTTTGCTAATAACTTCGATATGGCTCGTCCAAACACTTTAGGATTGGTCCCCAAAGTGGAATGTACAGTGCCAACAGGAGATGCGTATCCTATAAGGCAGAAAGCCTACCGTCTACCGCTGGCCAAGCAATATGTGGTCAAGAACCAAGTAAAAGAAATGCTGGCAGCGGGCATCATAAGACCATCGTCATCACCCTGGGCGTCACCCATTACATTAGTACCCAAGAAGGACGGTGACACTAGGTTCTGTATTGACTATAGGAAATTGAATTCGGTGTGCCATAAAGATAGCTACCCGTTGCCGAATATCTCCGACATTTTTGATTCGATGCACGGCACAATGATATTTTCTACTATGGACTTGAAGTCTGGATATTGGCAGATACCAATAGCCAGCTAAGACATAGAGAAGACAGCGTTCGTCTGCAGTGAAGGTTTGTACGAATTCGGATGCCATTTGGTTTTTGCCGTATTTCAAAGGGCAATGAATGATATTTTCCGAGAATATGTAGGGAAATATGTGCACGTTTTCGTCGACGATATAGTCGTATATTCACGAAATCCGACGGAACATGCGCAGCACTTGCGTAAGGTCATGCGCAAGATTCAGGAATACAATTTGCAAGTAAAGAAAAAGAAATGTGATTTCGCCAGTAAGTCTGTTGACTTGTTAGGTTATCACATCTCTGCACGAGGAGTAGCTCCTCAGGCTCAGAAGGTCAAGGTCATTCGAGAAAGGTCACCACCCCGCGACGTGGGTGAGGTACGTAGTTTTCTCGGAGCTACAGGTTACTACCGATCCTGTGTGCAAGGATATGCCGAAATTGCTAAGCCTTTAATAGAGTTAACGAAGAAGTACAAGCATTTCGAATGGGGTAAGAATGAACAGCAAGCGTTTGAGAAATTGAAGAACTTGCTGTGTAATGAGACAGTTCTCATGTATCCGAATTTAAATGCCCCGTACAAGTTGTATACAGATGCATCTAGTTATGCAATAGGTGCGATACTAGTGCAAGAAGATGATAAGGGTATAGAGCGAGTAATTCAGTACATAAGCTCTACTCTTAAAGACAGTCAGCTGAATTGGCCCGTAATAGAGAAGGAGGCTTACGCTGTAATCTACACGTTAAAGAAGCTCCGACCGTATCTATTTGGCGCGCAGTTTACCGTGTACACTGACCACAAACCCCTGAAGAGTTTGTTTGTGGGAGAAGTAAAGAACACGAAAGTGCAGCGCTGGGCAGTGCTGATTGCAGAGTACGGATGTAAGATTGAATACATTCAAGGCTCGAAGAATATTCGAGCGGACATGCTGTCCATGTTACGTCATCCCGTGGAGGTCGCCATGTTGGACACGGGCGATTTTGTCATACCCGACGTAGACAAGGGTGCATTACCGCATGTCCCTCTGGAGGTGTTTGGCATCGCATACGACGAGTTGTGTGCCGAGCAAACCAAAGAATACCCGGAGTTGTTCAAGAACACACCAGAGGAGTATATGGTCAAAAACGGCATTTTATATTCTTTAGTTACGCCATCAGCATTGGACGCTGAATACCCCAGAATCGTATTACCTACCCTGTTCCATGAGAAGGTACTCCGGAAGGCTCATGAACGAGCCGGTCACCAAGGTCTGAAGAAGACTATCGGTATGGTAAGGGATTCTTTCATGTGGACGTCTTTCAGAAAAGACATGGTACGTATGCTGGAGACGTGTACGACGTGCCAGGTCAACCAACCTGTCACTACTCGACCTAGGTACAGTGAGATGCCCATGGCCAATTATCCGAGTCAGATAATTGGTTTGGATTTAATCGGTCCACTGTTAGAGTCGAGGAGAGGTAACGTGTATATCATGATGATAATCGATCACTGTTCTGCATGGGCAGAAGCATATCCGATTGCAGCAAAGACATCACAGAATGTTGAAGACAAGTTTTTCAACGAGTATGTCGCTCGTCATGGTGTCCCTGAGATTCTGATTACAGATCAGGGCAAAGAATTTTGTTCGAATTCTCTGGAACAACGATTTAAGGAACATGGTATTGATCATAGACGATCTAGTCCATACCATCTGCAGACCAATGGACGTACCGAGAGGTTCATTCATACTCCAAAGGAGTTAATCCAGAAAGGTGTTAATAACGAATCTCGGGCATGGGAGGATGAGTTGGGTGCAGCTTTAACAGCATACCGCAGCACTCGTCACTCCACGACCGGATATACGCCTTTTTATTTGACGTATGGTCGACGTGCTAGACTTCCATTGACAATCCCACTCGATGCCTCGCAAGATCTTGGTGAGAGACTTACCTGTCTCAATAATGCCTTGCTGTGCGCTCGTGGAGAAATGACGAAGTCTAGGGAAGTTCACCGAGAACGAATTAATAAGCATGCAAAGGCTCATGAGTACAAGGTTGGCGATTCGGTGGTCGTAAAGGCTGAAGAGAGAATGAAGTTGACCTCTCGCAGTGACCCCAAGTATGAGATCTTTAAGATCAATGGGCCCATGGCTCATGTCCGACATCAGAGATCTGGGAAGGTACGCGTACTTAATATATCTAAGTTGCGTGTAGTCGACTCAGAGATGTGCTGGGATAAGATGCGACCACGCCCTATTCGTAACCCCGTGAAAGGTATGAAGGCCAGCCATTACAAGGTTGTGTTACCTGAGTCCGAACCATTGCCAGTATCCAACTCTGATGCGACACCTAATAAGAAGGCTCGTAGAAAGCGGCCAGCTTCTAATGGGGAGCCGAGGGTGTGTAAGGTGGGTAAGGTGGTCGACATAGATGTAGATCGACCAGGTACGAGTAAGGATCGAAACTATGAGTCACCCATGGAAACCATCGTGACTCCTGGTACCGTATTGATGGACACCTCGGAGGATATACCCGAGCCTGCCCTGGAGCCAATGGAAATGCTTCCATCACACCCATACTTTCTGCGCAAGCGCAGTCATGTTCCTGAGATCAGCTTAGACAACAAGAGGCTCAGGATTGGTGCATTTGGCCACGCTCTATACGATGACTTCATCGGTCGTATAGAAGCCGTTATAAGGCGGCGTAGCAGAAGATAAGTTTAATCTCTGCTTTGTCGCTGTACTAGTAGTATCGTATCAGTCTAGCCGTCATGTATACTTTACAGTTATGCGTTATTATAGTCTTCATAAGCTTAGTACATGGTATATGCCAGAATTCTAGCGTACACAGATTGCAGAATGGCGTGATGATAACCGATCACCAGAAGATATCAATTATTCACGCTGAATGGACCGTGGTAGTGTCAATAGACCATCCTTATTTGCCTGCCAACTTTCTTGAACGTTTGATGCGATTTCGTGTTCTTGTTGCGGACATTGGTCAAAAGACTTCGTTAAGCTGTAAGGACATTTTCGGACTCCAACATCGTATCAGTAGTATAAGAAAGATTGCCATCAGGACCCAACAGACCATGATGAGTAGGTCCAGTAATAGACACAAATGGAGTCTATTTAACTTCGTCGGCGACATAGCGTCCTCTCTGTTCGGAACCGCTACCTCGGGTGACGTAGAGGCCATCAAAAAGGTAGTCGAAGTGGCCATGAAGAACATGAAGCGATTGGTCCATTTCTCCAACAAACTAGCATCCCACGTGAAACTTGCGTTCAAAGGGATCAATACCAACGTTGACCGCATCAACGAGGTCACCAGCAGTTTGGTCAGCTTGACCAGAAATGTCAGCGAGCTATTTAAAATTCATGCCGCATGACAGGCAGACCTCTGTGCGTTGGTACGCCTAGGTCATATCATTGATTCCGCTGAAAACGTGGTATACAGCTACCAGAAAGCGACTGCCAAATTTCATAGGCAGACGGCTTCTCTGGAGTTGGGTAGGCTGACTGAAGAACTGTTCAGTCCATCGGATTTAGCCGAAGTGTCTAAAGAGGTCAGCATAGGGAACCGCCTAATACGACCATACCAATGGTACTACCGAAATGTGGTGGTATACCCGTTGTGGAGGGACGACTCACAACTACATTACGTAGCAACGTTACCCCTCATTGACGGGGGCAAGTACATAGAATACGGATTGCATTCATGGCCCGAACCATTGGTCACAGTTGGTTACTATATGCAAGTGTTGATAGCTAGAACTAGTATAGGACTGGACACCAAGTCGGGATGGTACTTCACGCCATCTGAGTGTCGGGGCAGCGAGCCCAGGGTATGCCATGGTCAATTGAGGGTCGATAAGACCCACATACCATGCATCGTGAGCCTGTTAACCAATACCACAGACAGCGCCTGTAATATTCAACTAACTGAATCTAACGAGACGTCACGCAAATTATTTGCCAATAAGAAAATAGTCGTCGTGTTGCAAACATTCGGGGAGACTATCGAGGTACATTGTGGTGGACGACTGACTGACCGATGTGTTGTGAGTAATGGTCTGTATGCGTTGATGGCTGGAGGTTGTGATTATAGTGGGAAGGGTTGGCGATTCGAGCCAGTATTGTCTTATAGTCGGACGTACACTCGGATTAGTCTGGCCATAGACATGCCCAGGTTGGATGTGGCCGGCGATCTCAACCAGTCACTTATTGTGAATCATTTAAAAATGCAGAAGTGGGACCAGTTACTTAAGTCTAAGTACGTGCCCCTAGCATCGTTGTCTGCGGTCGACCCAGCGATGGTCGGCGGCATCGGGGTACGAGCTTTTATCTCTTATTCGACGGGCTCCGTCGTCTGTGTCATCGTTATAGTACTTGTGTTATATAAGTGTGGATTAATTTCATGCATGTGGATTTGGATTAAATGCAAGCTGCCTGCGGCCCAGAGACCTGTTCCACGGATGGCCCAGACCCAACGGCCACGGAGAACTGCAGCCCTACCTACGCCATTGTGTTTGTCAGCCGGGTCGTCGCCTAACGCTCTTGCCAGGACCGAGATCGACCCGACAGCTGACGCATGGGTGGACGTGGAGTTACAAGACATTCCGAACGTTACTGTAGAGTACGAGGATTTATGATAATTACTGTAGCACGAACTTTATTATGGTGCCAATCATACCTAATCTTCGTTATGACTGTATTGTTTTGCACTGTTTCATGCAGCGATTGTTGTATGTTGATTGATTTACTGTTTTATCGTATGGTATATTGACTTGTTTATTATTATGTAGTTGGTCGTTCAGTATTGTTACTGCACGAGTATTGTTATTTAGTTGATTGTACTGTTTGTTCATCGTTTTATTGTACGGATTCGTATTGTACTGTGTCGGTTCGTGATAGCCCTGGTATAGTGTGGTTTTGTTGTTGGTGTTGCACAACGAGTTAATTATCACTCTCTTAAGGCCTTAAGAGACGGTTAATTAACTTTGGTTGAGGGGCATGTGTAGATATGGGATCATCTTGTGGGAAGTCATGACCTCACCGGATATCTTATATTTACGAGTAAGTCCTGATGAAATTATTATTTGAAAATACCAGGTGAGCTAACGAACCGAGTTATCATCTTATTATGTAGGTATATATTATGCCGCTGTACTGGTTGACTTTGAACCAGTACTGCTGATGATAGTTTCGATGAAACCATATCGAAACTGAATCGAAACTGAGGACAGTTTATTCATCAATGTCGAATTAAATAGAATAGGACCATCGGTTCTGTGTTGATGTGTATCTGGCAATAGTTGAGATGAAAGTTGTTGCTGTGGGATCGGCACACACTTTTATGATATTCAGCAGTCGTTTCGGCCATTAGGTTAGGAAATAATCGAGTGATAAGAATCGATAGGAATCGTATGTGACAGACTGAATATAGTTGTTGACGATAGACAATCTGACTCTCTTGCGAAAGTACAACAACACCAGCTGGCAATGAGATCATACAGCTCATGTGCTTATTAACCATCGTATCCTACAGGCTTATTCACGGTAGGCAATGGACAGGACATAGACATTGTAGCGTCCTGTGGGAAGTAATAACACAATCGAAATTTGTATATCAACTATATGTCAATCATAGAAAGGCATGCTACAACAACACATTCCATAATGTCGTTAGTTAGCTGACAGATCACATCAAATCAGAACCAGCCAACACCGCTTTGACCCTGTTTTAGTAGTATCTCTGCAGAAGAGAAGCCCAGAGTTTGATTAGTCAAGATGACGTCATGATCAATGAGCATCTATCAAACTCTGTGGCAGAGAAACAAGAGGAACATCGTTCAAAGTAAAATCGAGAGTTTAGACGATCAGGGATTGGTCAGGCCGACCAACAGGAATAGGTAGAAGCTTATAGGAGAAAATAAGCGGATGTTGATTGGCGGACTGATTATCCAGACCAATCAATCTGTGCTTATAGCTACCTAGAAGAGTCATTGAAACGAGAGTATAGATATTACGATATGTATATAACTATATATCGTGATATCTATAGAACTTCGAGGTTGTCAAAGTGTATAAATAAGGCACTTTGGCCATCATATCTTTAATCTTTCACCATCTGTGTTTCCGTGAGCACAGTGTTGCTACGTAAGTTAGGATAAGCATACTAGCAGTAGTCTAGGAGTAGTCCGTCGTGTAGAGCATTGTGCTGATAGAATAGTATAAGTCGGAATAGTGACACTGGCAGTAAAAGCTAGTAAAACATAAGGTATTAATAAATATTGTATTAAGTCATCTCATCATTGAAAATAATCGCTTTTGTGTAATAAGTGTACAGTTAGTTAGTCAAATAGAATTATCATCTTGCGTAATCTTCTGACATTTAAAACAGGTTACTACCCATTTTGGTGGGCTAGGCACAGTGGGTGCTGCGTAACATTCAGACACCATGTGTCCCAACTTGCCACAGTTAAAGCACTTAATGGGGTGTGTTCTTTGGTGCCCTTTGTGCTCGTTGCTGTTGTGGTAGTCTTCCACGTGGTGGTGGCTGTTGCGGTGCCAGACAGTCTCTCTTAAGATGACCTTTCCTGCCACAGTTGTAATGGGTCGGCTGTTCTTGTGTTTTTGGAGTGGCTTTAGGTTCGGCTCTCTGCTGGTGTTGTCTCGGTTTAGGCGCTGGTGTTTCCTGTAGACTTTCAATGACTGACCATAACTTTTCAATCATCTTGCTCTGCTGAGCAATTTGCGTCTTCATTTCGCGAATTATTCGCCAGACATCTTTTCCTTCTTTCTGATCGATTACATCGATTTCCATTTCCTCATCTCTTCAGCCATTCATGTGCATCGCATTTAACAAATCATTGGAGTTGTCCTCTTCTTCAGTCAGCTTCATTGCGTCCTCGCAATTAGCAATCTTCTTGCATATGATACGCCGTTCCAATCCTTGGTCTTTCAATGCCTGTTTGTAGGCAGACAACACAATGCATACATTGTGGGCGTTGCATATAGGGTACGCCCTCTTCACCTATTCTCTGTACCGATGATTAAATGCTATAATCGTCTCTCCATTTCTTTGCTTTGTTGCATCGAGGTCACACTTGATGCACTCCTTTTCGTTAGCTGATATAAAATTTGTTGCCTTTCGTTGACTTCATCCAAAAACTGTCTTACCTCCTCAGGAATCAATCCATCACATGGCTGGATTCTTTGCATGAGCTCACGCGCCTCTTGATGGTGAATTCTGTCACTCTCTCTGCGATCTTCTTCTTTTGATACAGCATTGGCAATTTTCATCCCCACAGTATTCATTACTTCAAGAGAAACTTGGGAGGGATTTATTGCTGACGTTGCCATTTCAGATATTTAAAGATGAACTAAATCGTAATAAAGCTGTACTACACCGCATTTCAGTCGGGTCCGCTGTTCACAGCGTATATCAGTGGTGATTCTGATACCACCGTTTCCGCGGTACTCACGATGCTGTACTATACTCGGATTGTCCGACAATTTAACAACGTCTATGAATGATGCTAATCTATCATTCAAATCCGTTAACAAAGATATGGCCTCTTTTACGGCCGGATTGTTCATATTTAAAGTACCTACATTTTTCACAGATTTGCACTCCTGTGCGGAATGATAAACTGAACCTAATAGAATCCTGGCATGCTTCTAATGAAGATTTGGGGGCATTGCCTATCTTCACAAACGACGGAACCGGAAACTCAAACTTACTAGAATCTACCGATGTTCACTCCTTCCTACTAGCCAGTGACTTTTGAGTGTTGCTGCGACAACGTCGGTCGACTGGTAAGCGGGAGCGAATGACAACTCGCTCGCCTCATTCGACCGATGGTAATGTGGATGATATTTATTCTGAGTTGCTTGGTCCTATCTGACTGACTCTAGATTTCAGGTAAGGACTGGGTGTTTCTCTTAGTTCGTTTTTAGGTTCTATTTCCAACGACAAAACTACGGACATGCACGTAAGTTAATAAATTTATTGACACTAACTGTACAAGATAAATTTTAATAATAATTTGAGCAAGATCGCTCCATACAAATAATACTCTATACGCGAACTAAATGGTCTAACTTATTCTATCCTAATTCTATCCTAGCTTAACCAAGTCCTATTGTAGCGAATCGTAAGCCTTGTTAGGCATAACAGCCACGGCTTAAACCAAGTGATGGCTTGGTGAATCCAAGCTCGGAATATTCACATCGAGTGAATCTGAAAGATTAACTTTATCTGAGATTTGTTCCAATATTTAAACCCTCAGATTATGACTTTTCATTTCTCTGGGCATTCCCCAGAAACATACAACTTCTCTCATAACCTATTCTCATGATTCTTCTAGGAATCCGATAAGCACACTTTAATTGGCCAAGCAATAAAGTTACCAATCAACTCCTGCTTATCCCTTCCCAGAAGTTCTGACATGATAACTCACTGGCCCTTTCAACCAATCAGCTATTCCTCCCTCACTTGCTACTGCACAAACTCTATTCATTATAATTCTTTACTGCAGAGTCTGATTGATCCTGATTGGTTATGACGTCATTCTGACCAATCATACTCTGCCCAATCCTTCATAGAAGAGTATGCCTCGCATACTCAAAGCAGTGGGAACCAGTTCTGGTTTGACGTGATCTGTCAGCTAACTAACAACATTATGGTATGCCGTGTTGTTGCATGCCACAAAATGAGTGGCATATAGTTTATCAACACATTTCGATTCTGTTATGAATTCCTAAAGGATGCTCTAATGTTCATGTCCTGTCCATTGCGTACTCTTGGAAAAGTCTCGAGAATCATAGGGTGCCAGGCGCACGTGCTGGATGATTCATTACCAGATGGTGTTGTTCTAGCCCACGGTCAAATACCAGTCTGCTTACATCATCAACTGTGTCAGTTAGTCACGTTCAATTTATTCTCATAATTCATGATCCCAACACTATCCGCTAAACATCGATTAATTCCAAAACTACCACTATCAACAACTGCTGAATATAATAAACGTGGTTGTCTGTTAAGCAGCAACAATGTTTAACTAAATCATTCTCAAATACACATCAGCTCAGAACCACAGAATTATTTCCAATTAAATCATCTTATTTCTATCATCATCATATTAATATCATCTGCTGGTTACGTAATGCTATAAACAGCATTCTATTCATTTAACATTAGTACACATTTATTACATACAAAGAGATGACCTGGCTGGCTCGACTTTCCACCGTCCCAATGATTGACATATTTTTTATAAATAACAGGTGGTCGACCCAGCCACGTACATGGATGATTCTTAGTCACCCCAACTTTCCGGTTTCGAATTGTATGTGCACAAATATCATTGATGCAATATCGCCGCATCCATCTGTAGCTCACCTGGACTTTTAGCGCACCTTCTATTTTTAAAACTGAATTTCTTTTTGGGTCTTACGTGAATTATAAGATATCCCGCGGGGTCATGACTTCCCACGTAACAATCCCATATTTACATTACGAACAGATCGATCGACAACTATATAATTAATCGAATGAATGACAGAAATCGAATTTTTCTTCATACTAGGCCTATTCGTAAGGCGGCGTACCAATAAACCTAGTTAATAATAGTTAATAATATTTAAACCACAGACCTATGCCTTGTGGCAAAAGCCAGTCACTTCTACGAGTTATCAATCTATTAAAGTTATCATGAATAAACAAATTGCTCAGATGCTCATTAACACCTTGTGTGTCAACAGCGCCTCAAAACGCTAAAAATTAGCTAGTTTTATCACTTAATCGTTTAATTTGTCAAGATTTTATTTCAGTGAAGTATCTCAGTGAATGGCCATTGGCTGGCTAAGAGAAGACTATGGAATTTAGCGAAATATTTTTTTTTAATGTGTTTTTTTGGGCGGCTTGAGGATTAAAAGGTAAATGTAAAGAGATTTTAAATCTTTGCATAGCCAGTGTCCATTGTGCTAATGGTCAAGAAAAAAACTATTTTAGAAAATTTACTCCTGGAATGACTGGCTCCGTTACCGAGCCAGTCATTCCATTTGTAAGTTAACATTTTCTTGGCGTGTAAGTGGACAATCCTCAAGACCACTGCAGACCACTTTGGCCGGCTTGACCAATAAAGGGTTAAGTTCACACATGATGGTTAATGTCATTAGACTTTGGGCAAAATTGTCTAGATCTGCGTGAATTAGTCATAAAGTATCGGTAGAAACCAAAGCGATCAATGGAAGATTCCATTTTCTCAATCAATTTTATGATGTCATAATCAACTCGGTGACGTTTAGGAAGACGTCATAATCAATTACATCATGAATGGCGTAGGTAGGTTCGTCACGAACGCGTAATTGATGATGGACTAAGCGTCGTTGTACGAATTGTATGTCTTTACTATGTAATAAACATACTGTTGAATATTTTGAAACTAATTTGACCGGGCGCTGCCATAGGCAGCAGCAGCGCCAGATAACTTAGTTTCAAAATATCCAACAGCTTACCACCATAGTTTTCTGTAAATTGAGTCAGGCAGTTCAGAGATCAATCGATCGCAACACGGGTAAAGTGTGGGTGGAGCTTAGCTAAAGGTGTGCGTGGCATAGCTAAAACAGGATTCCTTCATTAGGCATATGTTCCTACAGCAATAGGATGCATTCTCCAGAATTATATAATTTCAAATTCAAGGTATTTTATTTTCATATCTGGCTTACTCCCTACACACTGATATAACGAGCAACACATCGCAACAATTTACAGGGACGAATAGAGGGACCTATTTCAACCTATGCCCACCCCTATATAGCTAAGCCCCGCCCCTTTCTACCTAAGCCCCGTCCACTTTGTACGTGTGTTAGAATCGATGTATATACTTAAAACCCTGAATTAACAGCATTCCCATTTCAAGGTAACTATATGTAAGCTGTTGAATAGCTCCCAGTCAAGTTAGTTTCAAAATATTCAACAGGATGTTTATTAAGTTATATAACCTATCAAAAATGCAATAAATGCACTTGCCTGACTTCTCAATATTCACGATGGCGTGAGATACGACATTATGATTGTGACGTCAGCTAACTTGTGACGTAATTGATTATGACGTCAGATACTTGAGTGACAGATCGGATCCTGCCATTAGTATCATTGAACACATGAATGAAGGGCCTTTCACTATAGAATTTAACGATATTGTAAATGACTGATCATGATATATAACTCTATCGCATGTTCTATTATCGCGATATAGTAAACGACTGATCATGACATATCGTTATATCGTATGTTTCTAATATCGCGATATAGCAAACGAATGGCCATAATATATCACTATGTCGTATGTTCAAATATTAGAAGTCTTGTTGGGTGGAATGGCATGGGACAAGAACCATCCACACGATTGTGGTAGTGACAATGAAAATCAGTGACTAACGCTTGAATATTTTGAAATTACTTTGACTGGCAGATTCCAGTTCAAGTTATTTTAAAATATTCAACATGTCACGGTGCACTGTTTACACTTTTCATGTTTTGTCATTATTTTGTTGCCTTTAGCTCTAGATCTCTCTTCCATAGACCTCCCATCCTCCAATTTCTCTCTCTCTCTTTCCCTCCCCCTCTCTCTCTCTCTCTCTCTCTCTCTCTCTCCGTCCTTCCCTCCATTTCTCTCCCTGTCACTGCTGCGTGGTTGAAGGTACCACGGTTGTTAACGGGTATACTTCATGCATTCTTCGGCGACGAAACTTCTGGCAAATCCGGTGTATTTCCAAACGGAAGTTTTTGTTCATGACTATATAAATCATGGGGTTCATGAAGCTGTTGCTGACTGACAGTAAGATGGTTACCAAGCGACCGATGGTGAAACTAACTTCTGTGTTTGGATCTAGCTCTACAGCGTTGATCTCCAGCGTGTCATGGACGATTTCTAGCACGTGGTACGGTGCCCAGCAACAGATAAACACGACCTCCACGATCAGCAAGATCTTGATCACGTGACGAGTATGACGCACGCTCTGATTCACTTCAATTTTACGTAACCAAAGTTTGGAGACAATCCTGACACAGAGAATTGTCATTACGGCAAACGGGAGACAGAATAGCACCACGAAGTCTACAACGCGAAAATAGAAGTCGTCCACGTCATCTTCAAAGAAAACACTGCAGATTAACTGTTTTTCACCTCGATCCCCGTGAGTATGGTCACGTGTGCCATTCGTTTTGCTGTTGCTATTATATGAAATAAAACCTTGGTCAAGGATACCATCAATGCATTGACTTTCTGCATGACTAACCATGTTATCCGAAGGGTGTGTGCCATACTTGGTGACGGTTCCATTCACGTCGGCATGCTCTGCATTATCTATGTCCAAATGCCAAACCAACAGTGATTTTGATCCGTATACGAATGAGAATATCCAAACTGCTATCAGCAATTTTATGGTGAAAGTTTTGGAAAACTTCTTTCCCATTGGGTGCCACACTGCCCTGTATCGGTCAATGGTGGTAGCGACAAGAGAATATATACTGCTCGTTAATGCCACAGTACCAAAGTATGGAACCAATGTGCATCTGAACATGCTCTGGGTGGTGATATAAGATAGTGCTTCGTCAACTGACGCGGTGCAGATGACCAGCCCTACTATTAGGTCAGAGATGCAGAGTGATGCCAAGTACATATTCGTTACTGTACGCATTGTCCGCTTGACCACAATCAGCAACACTACAATGCCATTACTTATCACAATGACCACTAATAACACAGTGAAAATTACCACTAACACAGCCTCTGGTATATATCGTTGTAAGTCGTTCACGTCATGGTCAGCATTAACGTCATTATCCTCGCCAGAACACTGCGAATCCATTACCCAGCGAGTTCTGAATAATAATAACAATAATAATAATAATAATAATAATAATAATAATAATAATAATAATAATAATAATAGAAATAATAATAATAATAATAATAATAATAATAATAATAATAATAATAATAATAATAATGGAGTAATGCAGTGTTAGGTATGCCATCGACCGATCTCTGAACTCCCTGACTATCAACTTCCAGAAAACTTTACCGGTAAATGCCGCTTTCCATGTACACGTGTTGCGTATGCTTATAGAGCACACCCATCCATCCACCCACCCACGCAGGCGCGCACGCACGCACGCACACACACGCACACACACGCACACACAGGCACGCGCGCACGCATATACACACACGCACCCACGCACGCACGCACGCACGCACGCACGCACGCACGCACGCACGCACGCACGCACGCACGCACACACACACACACACACACACAGACCGGTGCCGTAGGAATAGGTGAGGGGGGTTGAGGTATCCATGCCCCAGCCCCCACATTTTACTCACTGACCAGTCAATAAAGCGAAGTCAACCAATGCAATATGAGTTGTCAAGAATAACAAGCAAACTAGACGCCACATTACACACCAACTCATTGTAAAGCTGCCGAGCAACAGAAGGCATTGCATGCAATTGTCTTAAATTACTTACGTTTATTTGAAAGCAATATCTTTCAGTTTCGTCTCTTAATATTTTTATTTCAAATTGTTTTGCATAGTTTCCGTTTTTAGACTAACAGGCTGCCCTCCACCCACATCCCACATCCGAGAGAAATAAAGTAATTCCCATTCCCATCCCTCAATTACACAACATACAACACTGCCATCCGCCAACAACAGCTCATTCGGCAACAACAGGCAACGCATACATCCCTAGCAATATCTTAAGTTTGGATTATTTCAGTTTTACTTTCATTTTGCAACCCTTCTGGGGAGCTACGCAACCATTCTGGGGGTGGGGGTGTGGGAGGGGGGGGGGCACCACAAAGATGAAGGTGTAAGCGGCCAATAAACCTAAACCAACAACAACAAAGGGCATTACAGAATGGTCAGAGCAAAGACCACACAAACGGAATGCCATACTTCGCCAGATCCGCGAACGACTGAAAGAACTTTGAAACCTTACAAGCAGACTATTTGCCAGATGACATCACAGCCAGAGATGATCGTTGTAAAATATTTAGGGTGGTCCGGGATCTGAAAGTTGTTGGTCCACCACCCTCGCTTTCCGTGCACAACACTGACGACAACTTCATTTGGACCGACCAGGGGAAACCATATGGCATGCGATCAGAGAATGACTTAAAACCATTTCATGCCAGCTCCAAACGATGAGTCATTACAACCATTTATAGGTGACTCAATACAAACGCCAACTCAAACAGCTGAGGTTGAGAAGGCACTTAAGACCATAAGAAATGGACGTGCATCTGGACCCGACAACATCGGCAATGAAGTCTTAATTTCTAGATTTGTTCAAGAATATTAAAATATTTGTTTATTGAATGTCCATTCGTAGGTTAAGATAAGAGTATTTTTGAAACTTACCATTCCTGTGATAAAATTTCAAAAATATCCCTCTCTTGGTCTGCAAATGGGCATTCCTCACTGTTATATTGAAACGCCCCTGTTTTTCACAAGCACGTTTAATAGACAAAAAGGTGAAGCAGTCCACCCCAAACCACTACCGGGACGATATTACAGAGATGGAGTAATTCAACCCAAAATTTAACGGGGTTGCCACTGGATACATTCAATTTACGACACTGATGACAATTAGATGAAAAATGCTTAACAAAGTGTATAATTCATAATATATTACAATAATGATACGTGCGTGCGTGTGGATGTGGATGTGGACAGAACGACACAGAAATTCTCAAGTTCGTATGAAATTGTAAATGTCTTCATGCCATGGTGGTCTCGTCGGGCTGAGGAAGAGCTAGACGACCACGATAATGCGACGACACGACAATGTGACGATGAGGCGATGTCAATGCGCGATAGTTCAGTGGCAACAAGGCGATGTCAGCACAGTGGCCGGTGATGACAGCTAAACGATAACAGGATGGCATACGAAGATAATACAGCAGATCATTGTAGTATCGCTGTTCAATTGGCAATCCTAGGCAAGTTTAATACTCCAATAGTGGCTGGTGGTTCTATAGGCGATGAGATGAAAGTACGGATACAGCGAAGGCATCAATTCATCTACGTCTTCATCCGTGTACCAAGACTGAGGACACAAAGATTAAGTGTGAATATTTGGAATGGAATTGTGTATACAGAGATTTTAACAAGAATATGATTAAACATAGTATACTTAACAAGGTGGTCAATTGGGACAATTGTGTGTATACGAAATTTGGTAAATAAGGTATAATATATACAATTCACAAAATAAAGTGATTATACAATAGTTGCATTTAATTGCCTGAAGTGTGACTCATTACTTCTACTTAACGTGAATAATCATGCCACCCAACTCGGTGGTCTTCGACAATTTGCTATCATACAGCAACGGCGGCTAACGACAAATGGGTTTACGACTACCCAGGCTCAGGAAAGCTATAAAGTTCCGTTGATCTGAAAAGCTATAATTGCCACCTATATATAAGGAAAACCAGAAAGGAAAATACCTGACGCACGATGCACGAAAAGATGACAGGTACCCGCTAGAACGTCTTCGGGCAAAACTTACTTGAAAGACGTGCATAAGACTGCAAGTCCTATAGATAAAACACAACATAATTAGCATACTAAAGGAATACGCTACCTGAAATGTGACAGGCAAGTAATCAATGTGATCGCCGGTATGAAGAATTGCATAACAAAACAAATAAACACACAAAGCTTAAGGCTGGCATGCTACAATTAATCACCTCAGTTAATCGATAAAATAATTAACACAAATAAGAACACTGTTCGGAATAAATCGTGACACTCACTGCTACGGCAGAGGCCTATTTTGGCCGTTTTTTGGCCAGTTTCGACCGGTTTTGGCCGGCGTAGGCATCATAGAGTTAAATATACAAGTGACAGCCTCTCAACCAATCACAGCACTGAGTAAAATCTTTACCATTCTGATGTCAAAATTTTAAATTTTAAAGTTAAATTAAATAAGGATCTGGTGTTCATTTTTCAACAAATTCACTCACGCACGCATGCAAGCACTAGCGCACACACTCACACGAGCACACAAAAACGTGCGCAAAGACTCGCACGCATGCACACAAACCACACAAACAAAATATCACGCACGCACAAAGTTGGCTACATACCTTACGAAACGTAAGGATGAGGCACATGACGTCATAATTTAAACGTTTTTCTCAATGCTATCCAGTGTTAGAAATATATAAACTACATTTGCGGAGATGTTGAAGAATATATAATAATAGTCCTTTGTCTGATTTCTCTGATAGTGCCGATTTTGACCTCCAGTTTTGACCTTGAGATAAATGAATGACGTGATAGCATATCAATATAATTGCCACTTTTGAATCAACACTCTCACTGGGGCTACGGCACATAATATTATTAAAGTTTCATGTATTAATATGTTTAAATAGTGTGTACATAGATCCAGTCCATCTTTAGGTACTTATGTTTTCATACTAGCCTCAAAACTTCGTGAGATATTGTAATATTCATGTAATTGGCAGGTATCTTCAGAGAAAATGGCAATCTTAAGGTTCGGCAACTAATGTGTAAAAATAACAAATATATTCCATAAATTTGTGATAGTGTGATAAACATCTTAATCTCTTCAATCGGTACATATATAAATGGTGTCGATCGCATGGTGCCGTTATCATGGTTCTTGTCAGAAAGGACTCCACCTATGGCGTCATAGGTGTAATTAACTCGCAGAAAATTACAGTAACATAGTAATGTATGCTTGATATTGTATATCGTTGCTGAGCTCGTGAGCGATAACCAATACATCCAGAAAAATCTACAATACTGCACAATTCAGTACGCACAAAATCTGTTCCGCACTTGCCTAAATGGTGTCTTGGTGAATTAGAAATACCTGTCTCTATAACAGCAACTCATTTGGGGTTATCTCGAACTACAAAACAAGAAACGAAGCTCAATGGTCAAGAGCGTATATCTTGTGCTAGTCGGACACTCTATAGTCTCACTGGAACAGGTTTGCATGGCTCTAATGGTATATCAACAAAAATTGCATACCGTATCATCCAGCTTTATGTCATCCCTCGACTACTCTATGGACTAGAGATCCTTGTACTACAAACACAAGAACTTGATCAACTAGAAAGCTTCTTTATTGACATACATAGGAATATACAAGCCCTTCCAATGAGGACTGCTACATGTGCTGTACTCCTTCTACCTGGCGCTAGACCAATCACTGCAGAGCTACACATTCGTCAGCTAACACTTTTGAGGAACATCCTGACATGCAAAAACAAGCCACTTAACCACATACTAGTAAGACAGTTGGCATTCGAGACTCCAAAATCTGGCAGTTGGTTTATTTATATTAAGAATTTGCTAGAGAGATACAACTTATCAAACATCCAAGAGCTTATTCTGAATCTACCCTCAAAGTTAAAATGGAAATCAGTAGTAAAATCTGCCGTGGACAGCCAATGGAACGAGGACTTACAGTTTGCGTGTGAAGCAAAAGGTACACTTAAAAACTGTAACACTAAAGACTTTTGTATTGAGAAATGCCATATATCCGTGCACACTGTAGACAAAGACAACAAGGATGTAAAACGTAGTGTCATTAAAGCCAGACTCATCACAGGAACCTACCTAGTACAAGCAACACTAAGTAAATTCAACCAAAACACTGTGAACCACACATGCCAGTTGAGTTCTGAAGATTAGCAACACTTCTTTTTACACTGTGGTGCACTCCATCAGTATAGAAATCAATATTTATCACTACTTAAGAAAACCATCATCGACCACCTTGGAGAGAATTCCTGGAAATATATTTCCAGCATAGAAGATCACCTCGTAAAACTTATTATCGACTGTACAAGTCTAGTCAGGGCTGGATTACTACCTAACAACATCTCATTATTATGTGAATTGGAATGTATAACTAGAAAACTATGTTACAACCTGCATTGCGGTAGAAGCTTCCTCTTTAACCAGCTTCCACAACAACATTAATCAACAGTAACTGCTGTTAACTGATATCCTGAATCAGAACTGTATTTATATATAATTCTCCATGCACTCTGGTGCTGAACAGTGTTTGTGTTATTATTATTGAAACGTATTCGGACAATATATTTAGCTAATCTATAACTGCGGACTAAAATTGTAATTAGATAATGTTCAGAAATCGAACTGTAGTCTACGTAACCACATATGTGGGTGCTCCTATATCAAGAGGAGGAATATTCGAACAACAACAACAACAACAACAACAACAACATAGCGTTTTTAACACCATTTTAATCGGATTTATATATAACTGTCGCAGGAAAGTTTAACACAGTATCTTAAATATTAGTCCAGTCAATCTACGCTTAAATAAGGTTAACCTAGAACAAATTGCAACAGAAGCTTTTTGGTTTTATTTGATACTACTGGTCTTCTAGTACCACAAAATAAAAAATTCTTAAAAATCCCACACCGGGAAAGGTCTTAATTAATGTGATTAAAAATGGCTGCCACATTTTTGTTGCAAGCTAAGGATTACATTTCCTATTAATTTTAGACGCATATAATGTATTTCTAAAAAGTAAGAAATGGTAGAATGTGATGCTAAGTGATTGAATCTACTAGTAAAAGTGTTGCGCTGTCTCATTGCTAGTGTATTTACGTCACCAGCCCTTAATGGTGACGTCACATGTAGACAGGAGGCATTGAAGTATTTATACATTACGCTAGAAGCAGTAAAGGGCAATAGGGTACCTTTGGTTTATGATAAACTACCTGTTGTTAGTGTGGCTGACATTTGGAAACACATGGAAGTAATGTGGAAAGTGTCCTGGCCGTTGCGTCCTAATCGCCCCGGTTGGTCTGGAACCATGCAAGCCATTTGCAAAGGAGTTCATCTGGGAAAAGCATCAATCCACTTTCTCCAAATGCTAGATATGGATCCAACTGACATGAGTTGTATTTATTCAACCTTGCACTTCATTGCTTCGGAAAACCAACGTCATGGTTCAACACCCATTGTCACCTTCGATCAGCCACTTTGGTGGAAGGCCAAGACAATCATGGCTCATGAAGGAGAGAGAAGTGATTTAGTGCAAATAATCTTGATTCTAGGTGGCTTCCACACAACAATGAGCTACCTTGGTTGCATTGGTCACCTCATGCAGTCATCGGGGTTAACAGACGTACTGGAGTTGGTGTATGCTGAAAATGCTGTAACGCACATGTTGACTGGAAAAGCGTATGCCAGAGCTGTATGTGGACATTTCCTGGTTGATGCAGCACTTAATGCAATGGTTCTGTCAACGGCGTATGCCATTCCTATCTTAGAGGTGAGTGAAGGAAATATAGATAGTGCAGTAGTGACGTGTGATGATATTGAAGCAGCTCTACGCCATTTTGATGTTGTTATCAAATATGACTCTAGACTTGAATCAGTGATATCCGATGATGTGTTTGAGCGGATAAATGAGAAGTTAGAATCAGAGAAGTCAATGATTGTAAGTAGTCCAACAGGACGTTTATGGGTGCAGTACATGCATATGGTAGACCTGCTAAAGATTTTTCTCAGAGCTCAGAGGACGGGTGACTTTAAGTTGTACTTGAAGTCACTGTCAGATATGCTGCCCTTCTTTGCTGCTGCCGGGCATTGCCATTACACAAAATCGGTATATTTGCATCTGCAGGACATGGTAAAACTAGAGAGTACAAGGCCAGACATTTATCAGAAGTTCATGACCGGACTATTTGTAGTGCGAAGATCTGATAGGTACTGGGCTGGTCTTGCTAGTGACCTTGTCATAGAACAGTCATTGATGCGGACCATCAAGACCACTGGTGGCCTCACTCGTGGGCGGGGGATGGATGAATTACAAAGGACACGTTGGCTTTTAGCACACCCTGTGTGTGCAGAAATCAACGAGGCCATGCAGGAGCTAACAGAAGCAGAATACCAAGTCTCGGAGCAACATAAAGACATGTCTGAAGCCAGGAAAGTTCGGGATCACACAGATTGTTTGACTATTTAAAAATATTTTCAGGATTACTGTCCATTTATGTCAAATGATGAATTATATAATACTGCCACTGGAATTACAGCTGATCCCACTTGTAATCAACACAAGGCATTGGAAGTTGGAAATGCCATAATACAGAAAATGGAAGGCCATGATGCATTCGAGTTTTCATTCAGGAAAAAAGACCAAGTGGTATGTATGGGAGGACATGTCGTATCGAGTGATGGTGACAAGCTTTCTCTTGACCCACAGCTCCTTTTTCAGCGCCTTTTAATTGTAGCAAATAATAGTGAATGCAATCTAGCCACTGCTTTAATGCACGAGCTGTCTACATATCCACCATCTCTATTTGACAAACATGGACATCTCCGAGAAGCGAATAAGCCGCAGCTAGCAGAGGCATTGAATTCTGCAACCTCTACTACGAGCAGCACCAAATGCCAAGAAATAACACCAGAATACACTGTTTTTGATGGCGGATCATTACTCCACCGATTTCTTTGGAAGAAAGGTAGCAGCTTCAATGACATTGCCGCGATGTACGTGGAGTATGTAAAAACATTCAACCACCCAACTGTTGTGTTTGATGGATATATTTCAGGACCATCGATTAAGGATATGACTCATCTAAGACGGACAAAAGGTGCAGTGGGGCCAAAAGTTATTTTCTCAAGTAACATGACACTGAAGTCAAAGAAGGATCATTTCCTGGCAAATTCAGCCAATAAACAAAACTTCATTGATATGTTGTCCAAAAAAACTCCAAGAAAATAATGTTAAAACTTTGAATGCTGTCGATGATGCAGATGTTCTGATTGCATTGACGGGTGTTGAGTGTGCCAAATCAGGCATAACTCACGTTATTGGGGAAGACACAGACATATTAGTGTTGTTGTGCCATTTCGCTGATCCTGGTCTCCACAAACTTATCTACAGATCGGATAAGCCAGGGAAGCCAGACAAGGTTGGAAAATGCATCGTTTGGAACATCAATTTTCTGCGAGCTGAAATTGGCGATGATGTTGCTCGATACCTACCTTTAATTCATGCAATAGGTGGATGTGACACAACATCATGTTTATTTGGCATAGGCAAAGGTGTTCCTCTTAGAAAGATGCAGTCCAATTCTTCATTCATGAATCATGCAAAGGAATTTTGCCACACATCTACTAAGGTCGGAATTCAGGTGTCTGGTGAAAAGCTATTGGTATGTATGTATGGTGGTAGTGAAACTGATACATTGGACGCATTGAGACTTCGAAAATTTCGAGAAAAAGTGGTTAAGAGTATTTCATCTCTGCAGATTCAAAATCTTCCACCAACGTCTGATGCAGCCAAGTATCATAGTTTTCGCGTTTACTTCCAAGTAAAGTTATGGACGAAAGAGCAAGAGATCTTAAAGCCAGAGGATTTCGGATGGCAGATTCACCAGGGGAAATTTATTCCCAGAACAATGGATAAGCTACCAGCTCCTGATTGCATTCTGAGAGTTATTCGATGCCAGTGCCGAGGAGAATGTGCGACATTGCGATGCAGCTGCAGAAAGCATAGCCTACATTGTACATATGCATGTGGTGAATGCAAGGGTACCAACTGCAGCAACATTCCAAGTTGTCAAGCTGTAGATCTTGCAGAATTTGACGACATAGACGTTGGTCTTGTGTAAAGATAATATGAGTATGTTGGACCTTGCCGTCCATTGAGAAAATGACGGATGTAACTGTTTGTATATAATAAACCATTACTAAATTCATCATACTGATTCAACAAATCATAAAACTTGGATTAAATTTACTTGAATATTGGAAGATTGATAATTGACGTCATGATGACGTCATCAAGAGACGTAGTAACGGATCTACTGTTAGCGGGATGTCATATAGCGATCATATCACGAAATAACAGTTCTTTGCTATCACTTTTATTTATGTAGTTAAGACATTTTATGGGTCTCCAGTCAAAGATACGTAAGATATTCAGCTTAAAAATTGGTTTTAAGTGGTCCTATTAAATTCTGTGAAATAGTCCTTTACCGGGATAGAATTTTTAGGAATTTTTTATTTTCTGGTAGGTGAGGACCAGTAGCATTACATAAGACCAAAAAAGCTTCTGTTGCAATTTGTTCTAGGTATATCCCTATATTTACTGGACTATATGGGCTCTACGAAAGAACTGCGTGTTTTATGCAAACGATGGTGACCCTTCTTGTGTTCCCATTTAAGGCCATGAGAAATGGACATGCATCTGGGCCCGACAACATCGGCAATTAAGTATTAATGTTTAAATTTGTTCAAGATATTAAATTATTTGTTTATTGAATGAATGTCCATTTGTATGTTAAGATAAGACTATTTTTGGAAACTTACCACTGGAATGATTGGCTCGATTATCGAGCCAGTCATTCCTGTAGTAAAATTTCAAAAATAGCCCTCTCTTGGTCTGCGAATGGGCATTCCTCACGGCTAATACAGAGGCCGGGTTTGGCCGGTTTCGGCCGGTTTTGGCCGGCTTTGGCATCAAAGAGTTAAATATACAAGTGACAGCCTCTCAACCAATCACAGCACATATTTAAATCTTTACCATTCTGAAGTCAAAATTAAAAATTTTAAAGTTAACTTAAATAAGGATCTGATGTTCATTTTTCACCAAACACACTCACACACGCATGCAAGCACTCGCGCTCGCACTCACGCAAGCATTAAAACGCGCACAAAGACTCGCACGCATGTACACAAACATACAAACAAAAAAGCACGCACGCACAAATTTGGCTACATACCTTACGAAACGGATGTTTGTTTTTCAAGAACTCACGACTGCTCCAGCACACCTGTAGGCGGTAAAGAATAAGTCTGACTAAATCTGCATCTACCTGAATACGCATCGATTTATCGTAGCCATCATCTAATGTCCTCAGCTGTAACATCCGGGCGTGGTGGTATTATCCGGTGTCGAATTAGCGGCTCTGGCTATTTATCCCAGTATAATACCTAATGGTCGTCTATTAATATATGATGAAGAAAGACAGTTTCCATACATAATTAATAATTCTGAAAAACAATCCTTTCAACACGAGCAATTTGATATTATGACGTATTGTTAGTTGCGAATCAATCTTAATTTCAACGTAATTATACAGGTAAGCTGTTGCTGTTGAATATATATGCTGCAACTCCCAGTTAAATTAGTTTCAAAATATTCAACAGGCGGTTTACCAAATTATAAAGTATTTACTAAAAGACATGCAAATCAGAGGGTTACTCTCGTACATTTGTCCTTTAATACCGGACCCATCTGTCATATGATGGTGAAGGTTCGTTTCCTAGAATCAGTCCCAGCGTTAAATCTTTGAACAACAAACGCCACATGTGGAAAATCATTTACGGTATAAGAAATATTCTTTTGAATATTTTAAGGCAAAGGACCTTTTCGGTTTTAGCTATGCCCCGCCCATCTCTGGATAAGCTCCACCCACACCTCGCTCGTGTTGGGATCGATCGATCTCTGAACACCCTGACTTTCAATTTCCAAAAAACTACACATTTAAGCTGTTGAATATTTTGAAACCAATTTGACTGGGTGCTGTTGCTGCCTAAGGCAGCAACAGCGCCCAGTCAAATTAGTTTCAAAATATTCAACAGCATGTTTCTTAAATAGCAAAGAATTACAAAGACATACAATTCATGCAACGTGTCGGAGTATTTGAGATTTGGTGACGGTCGATATGGAACCCTTTGTGACGTAATGATTATGACGTCATCATACACGCGCTGGGATGATTATGACGTCATACGAGGTCAGATGATAGATGGATACTCTGGAAAGGTGAATTTAACAGGCAGCTGTTGTTCCTTAACACGTTCCTGTTAAATTAACCTCATCATATTCAACTGCTTTACCTGTTTGTTTCTTTTGAACTCGCGATTCTAGAACCTAGGTATTCAAATGGTTAAATAATATAGTCAGAATATTTTCAAGTAGCATTCTTTAAATTTTATCCACAAATACATCGAATCTCAGAACTAACTAAGTATGTTTCCAAAACAAAATAAAACTTACTGTCGAATATTTTGAACATAATCGACCTTTCCAGTTTACCCGTCCATCATATGACGTCATAATAAATTGCGTAGCGTGTATGATGACGTCATAAGCTATGACGTCAAGAATGACGTAGATAAGTACGTCGCGAACGCTTAATTGAAGAACGAATGGCTTCACTATTTAATAAATATACTGTTGAATATTTTGAAACTAATTTGACTAGGCACTGGTGCTGTCATAGGCAGCAACAGCACCCAGTCAAATTAGTTTCAAAATATTCAACAGTTTACCTGTATAGTTTTCTGAAAATGTATAGCTAGGGCGTTCGGGAATCGGGGATCGAATGATCCCAGCACGAGCGAGGTGTGGGCGGAGCTTAGCTAGAGATGGGTGGTGCATAGTTAAAACTGGAAAGGTCCATTGGATTGGAAGTTCAAAATATTCAACAGAACATTTCCTACATCGTGTTCAAAATTGTACTACGTAATTGTTTTGTACTACGTAATTACTACGTAATTGTAATTGTTTTGGAGTTTTTATGACTTATGAGACGTACCGTATATAGAATGGCGCTGGAGTTAGAGTAGTCGTAGCGTCATTAATGAGAGTAATGGCTATCGATTTGCCTGCTTCGTCAATCCGGTCAGTATTAAATTACATCGTATAAAAAGGTAATCAAGGATTGGGAATCAAGACAAGACACATGCTAAACCCAATAATTGAATATTTCCTGTGAATATCTGATCACTGCGAAAGTGGGCGTGGTGGGGTGAGATTTCTGACTATGTTGATGATGATTACTGTATTCTGCGGCTGTAATAGTAGAAATATCCTACAGTTGCAATCAGTCCGTCTTCGTCTTTGCCCACTTTGTCGTGTCCTCAGTCAAAATCTTTAGTTTACTCAGATCTATTCTTGATATGAGTGTACTGAGTCCTGTTTTCTTGAGGTCACCTCGCAGTACGCTTAACAGATTTATGCAATGACGTCATATCCTAGCTTTATATTTACTGGGCGATTTTTATGGACCGTGGCGATGCATTGCACATCGTGTATAGCGCATCATTGGAAATCTGCTGGCCGACCATCGTTGTCCAGTGATGGTACGTAGGTGTTTGCGGTGAAAGGCATCAAGTTGACTAGAGCTGCCTATGGAGCTGCACAGCTGTTACAATTATACAGCATCAACGATACGCAGGTTGAGTTGTACACAAGGGCATCATTGATCTATGAATCTGTTATTTCTAGAAGGGCTGGAAGGCTATGTTCCCCCATGACGCAGCGTGTAGCAATGTTAGCAGTGCTGCAGAGCAGCGAGCCCAGGATTGTGCTTTTCCTCCATGACTCCCCGCCACGAAGTGGATCGCCATTTTCTTTATTTTCATGGTTTGTCAATAGGGCTATGTGGGTAAATTCTGTTGTGGATTCATTCATAAAGAGATTCTTTTTTTTTTGCCTACAGCTAGTGGTAGTAGTTCTTCAAGGGGTTTTCCTTGTCTATGAATTCCATATGGTCAGCATATTCATTCTCTAGCAGCATGTCTAGAATGGGCACTGGATACTTGGCCCTGTTGAATTTTCCCGCACAGATTTCAATGCAGAGATATGGTAGTAGGTGGAAATCACAGGGAATATACAGTCTCCACTGGATGAGCTGATTGATGTCCCAAACCCTGCAGAATTCACTGTCCTGACTCCTACGCTCCACTTGGTGTTGTAGCTCACGTTGGTACGCGCTGGTCCATTCTGCTGCTCTACTCCGTTGCACCATATGTACAGGATGCGCGAGAGGGCTGGTTAGCTGTGCTTCTCGGGGTAACGGATCCTGTATCCTGACTCTCCGAAAAGTACAAAGACAGACTTCTAGAGCTGTGGAACGATAACGTTCCAGTGAGGCCGTGCGACCATTGCCACCGAGATTGAACCTCACTGTTTCATCCCAACTATTAGTGTCACCGGTATGGCGGTCCATAACTTAATTTAAGAGTCTGGACATGATAATTATTCTAAATATATATACTATACAAACGATGGTACTTGTTTGCTAGTAGACGAGAGAAAATATACAGTACATAGAACCAAGTTGGTGTCTTGTTTACGTGGATTCGTCAGAGGTACCTCACCGATCCGTATATATCCGTGAGGTATCCCTGCAAGGGAGCGTCCTAACGAGGTCACTTATGTAGTTTAATATAAACCATTATAACCCTAACAAAAATATTATTGTTGCAAGAGGAAAGTGCCTCGCGCGGGCCTCCGTCACAGGCAAATGCTTTCAATGCCGAAGCGGAGGAAGAGAGCTGGCGAAAAGGGTCACTCTCTTGTTCATACATAAGCTAAGTGTAGTGTGTGTCAACCTAGTGAAATTATAATTAATGTGATGCACGCTGTATTAGGTGAAGACGGGCGGCTGATTTCCGAAGAACTCAAACGCCGTCATCTTATGTAGGTTCAAGATCCTGCATTGGTAGGTACCACTTTATTTATGCCGTCCTTCTGCTAAATTCTAACCTACCATTTAGTTGTTAGATTTACTTCCAAGCTTTGGCCGCAAGTGGCAGGGGATTCTACCTATTTTTGGACATATGGGCCTAACTGGCGAAGATGCTCGGTTTCCCGAATGTCACCCTACAGAGCATCTCCCTCAGAAAGGCAGCGTGCGAACATGTTACGGAGTAACACCTTCAGAATCACATAATGATCCGGTTACATATCACACTGCAACCACATACAACATCACTAGGACAAGTTACCATTTACATAGGCAATTTGAAAAGTGCATAAAAGTTTATGGCGGGGAGTAAGAGGCCGATATCCATCTCTAGTGACCTTCCCGTGAGGGCGTGGTGGGTTCTAAGACCGCACCCAGTCACTGTACAGAGTTAGATGGAGATCTGCATCCCATCCATCACCCATGTGTCGGGGAAGGATTACTTGAGATCCAACTCCGGGGAACTAACCTTTGCCTGTCATTAGGGTTAAGTTTCAGAATGCCCAGAGATGCACTGCTGGCCGGTTTTACAAAAATATCTTTTCGCAGTTCTTCCTTCTTTGGCAGGGTTATCTATGATAACTAGTATCCGAAGATACAGAGGGGGGCGTGTGCGAAATCGTCACTAGTCTTCACCGTTCGGAAATCCCAATAGTTTCCCAAGTCGGATCATGCCAACGTTTATAAGCCTTGCGGTTGGAGGGGCTTAGAAAGAGACAATCACTCAATATAATAAGAGGCCCTAAGGTATTTGGCCAATTTTACACAATCTAGCCGGTGTGCGTTGTTACATATCTGCTACAGCCGGAAATGAGGCTTACACAAATATCTCCTATGGAGAGATTGTCCCTAACTATTTTAAACGTATCCTATTGAGCTAAAATATCCAGGTTTAGTCGATCACATGTCAGTTTCGCATAATGTGAGCATGAACAGGGACCTCAGTGTAAAATTGATGCGGTGGGGGGGGGGGGAAGTGATGCGGATTTAATGTTGCTGTATAGTATAGCCTAGCGTTTTTATATAAACAAAACAAAATAACTAGGGTGGCTGCTTGCCATATACATAACTAACAATTACAGTAGTGACAGTAAATCAGGTCATAAGACCTCGCGATGCTCGTTAGTTGTAAGCACAAAAATAAGGATAATATTTACAGTTAAAAAGATATAAACTATAAAATGCAGTCCAGACGACCGGGCGGTACCTATTAGTCATCAGCACCTGTAAAGAAATGAATAAATAAATACAATAGCTAAATGAGTAACTATTAGTCATTGGCACGGAAAAAATTCATAAATTACTGTAGATGCTGCGTTACAGATGAGGAACGCGAGATGGCACGATTCTGAAGTTGCTGGGAAGTCTCCGCAGGCGAACTGTTGATGCGGCTTACTCTCAAGGACAGTGAAGAAGAACGACTGTAGTCGGATGCCCACTAGATAGGCATAATAGCTAATATAATAATTAAGCAGAGTGTTAGAAAGTTCCGTACTATATCGGAAGTTTGAAAGTTGCCCATAACATGATGGGCTACAGTTGTAATTAAACAATGCATGTACATTACTGGGTATCAGTATTACTTATTCACCATACATGATACATCGCATAGCTCTTGTGGTGCACACCAGACTGTGGCCTAAAAGTTAATTAAACACACGACATGCTGTGTGGAAGTTTGAATACCACTTTTCAGCGTGGTCCGGAAGATCTGATGAGTTGTCCACCAAGAATCACCCGTTGTTCCACATGCTGAAGAGATTACATATGGGCCGCGAGGCCCCTCTGCAGGAAGGCTCCCGCGAGGTGTTCATAGTGAGGAAGTCTCTTCTGTTTATTTAGTTGTCCCTGCATAGCCGTCCGGGGGCCTACAAAAACTTGTGATTGCGGATGTTCGATTGCTGACCAGAGAATGAGAACTGAATTCCGAGAGGCACTGCTGCGGCTAATAGGGAGACACAGTCAGTAAGCAGTTGCCCACGTCTAGCACTGCTCTGGCCACACAACCTACTACTTGTTCTCTCGCCGAAGTGTGGTCTTGATTCTTGATTTTTCGCTCCTTTTATACTACTCGTGACGTTAGAGACAGGACGCCCAGTCAATCAGCGGGCGATCTGTAGCCAATCAGCGTGTAGCTAGGAAAGGTGAGGATGCTATCACATGATAGGCGCATTGCCCATTCATTTAATACATACACGCGATTACGACGTCCCAGTAATATTTTGAAAACAATTGCAATGGACTAATTAAGGATAACTCGGCCATTTCTGGTCTGATTATAAAAAGGTAAATAGTTTTGGAATCCTCCTCCGGTCCTGATAACAACCAAGAACGACGAGAATAGTGGAATTTAAAGAAATTGCGTGCACCGACTCGGTACACTTTAGTATGCATTCTCTCCCAATGCTGACACGTGTTGTCAGGGAAGCTCTGACGCGTGCGCATGCGCGCTACGTGATCTCACGGACTCAGTCGTTTTATAGAAACCTCTCTCATATGGCTCTATACACGCGTTGCGTTGTATCCTACCCGGGGGGGGGGGCGGGGTGGCGTGCTTGGGACGTACCCGGAGCGGTCGCTCCGTACCCAGCAGCCTGTACCCGTCTGGCTAATCCACGCTACACCATCTACAAGCAGTAGTCTCATTAGTCGGAGCTCATATTCATTGCAACTGTCAACTGGCCTTGTGTCGTAGATCTAGGATCTTTGAGCGTGTAATTGTGTCGAAGGCTCGTGCCATGGCAATGTCCATCATGTGGAAATCCCAGTGTTTGGACATGATTACTCAGACACGAGCATGCATCAGGGCCATACAATGTCTGCGCCGCTGCTGCTGCCTTCATGTTTAAAGCCAATCTGACATGATCCAGCGAAGTCATCGATCTCGTCTCGGATGTGGCATAGGGTGATGTTGGATAGGATTCTCTGAATGCTGTTGATGGATTGACTGGCGTCCAGGTGGCTTCTTAGGTATGGATAGTACGACAATGGTACCCTGGTCTACAGCATCGGTCGGAAGATGGTGCGTAAAATCTGAATTGATTAGGAGAATGAACGGTTTTGAGATAATGTCACTTGCATATTTGAATCGTTCATTGCTCATGTCATCATGTCCGGATGCACGTCCATTCTTCAGGGCTCTAATTTCCTTCTCAACTTCAGCAGTTTCAATTTGCGATATTAATGGTTTGAAGTCACCTAAGACGGATGCAAGAGACAATCATCATGGTAAGGGAACTGTTCCTGGAACCATTCTTGAATTGCTTGCACTTTGCGCTGCTCAGTCCTGATAAAATGTCCTTTAGAGGTGTGTACAGTGAATGATGGTGCATAATCAGCATCTCTCAGGGCTCGGGATTCCAGAAACATTTTCTGACAGTTGTCCGTGGCCGTCATTTCATCTGCTAGCGTGTCTGCTTATTGGATAGCAAAATCTTTTAAGTGATCACTGCTGTGGCGCAAGATGGTATTGCCTTCCCTGTATAGTTTGGTGCAGTCTTCACTTTTGGCCACTTTGATAGAGCTTTCTACCCTGCTGATAGTTTTACTAATACAGGGTCATCGGTATACCTAGTTCGGTTCTTATTTTTGATAACTCCTATGGTGTTGGATAGCTGATGGTTTAATTCAATACATTTGAGTTATTTGGTTTGGGGACTCGCTTGGATCGGAGCTGACACCGATTTAGCTATCCGCTCCCCGAGAGCCCTTTTGCATGACATTTGCGTGTCAGAGTTGCTGATGAGTTTCAGTAGGTCGTAGATGAGTTTTACCCACTTGCCTGATGTGGAGTTTGTACATTAGGTAGAGATGGGTCATTTGAAGGCCTGATATGGCGTTTGTACATTAGGTAGAGATGGTTCATTTGAAGGCGTGTAAAGACTATCTTATGGTCAGAATCGAGGTCGGCTTCTCGCTATACGGAGGTCTATTAACACGTTATTTAGGATATGATTGTAGCTTTTCGCTTGATTCATTTAATACCCTCGCATCGTAAGGGGAAGAGGGTATTGCGATAGGGTCGGTCTGTTTGTGTGCGTGGGTGCGTGCGTCCATCCATGCGTGCGTGCATGTGTGCGTGCGTTCGTGCATGCGTGCGTGCGTGCGTGCGTGCGTGCGTGCGTGCGTGCGTGCGTGCGTGCGTCCGTACATGCGTGCGTGCGTGGATGTGTTTGAGTTCATGTGGGTGAGTGCATGCATGTGTGAATGCATGTTTGTCTGCCTGCCTGCCTGCCTGCCTGCCTGCCTGCCTGCCTGTCTGTCTGCCTGCCTGCCTGCCTGTCTGTCTGCCTGCCAGCCTGTCCGCCCGCCCGCCCGCCCGTCCGTCCGTCCGTCCGTCCGTCCGTCCGTCCGTCCGTCTGTCTGTCTGTATGTCTGTCTGTCTCTCTGGCTGTCTCTCTGTGTGTGCGTGCATGTGTTTGAGTTCATGTGTGTAAGTGCATGCATGTGTGAGCCTGCCTGCCTGCCTGCCTGCCTGCCTGCCTGCCTGCCTGCCTGCCTGCCTGCCTGCCTGCCTGGCTGTCTGCAAAAAATAGATTTTTGCTATGCATTCTAATATTCTCTTATAAACGAGATCTGGCGAGAAAATACTGAACTCTGAAATTTTGTATTTGGGTCATGCGCGATCTATATAATTCATATATGTGTGATAAACTCTTAGAACAATTAGTCCCAATGAAATACAACTCTACATCGATAAACGAACGAATGAATGAATAGATGATTGAACGAGCGAATGAATGAACGAACGAATGAACGAACGAGCGAGCGAGCGAATTAATTAATTAATTAATTAATTAATTAATTAATTAATTAATTAACCAATTAACGAAGGAAGGAACGAGCGAACGGACGAACGCAGGAATAAAAGAATGAACAAATGAACGAAGGAATGAACGAGTGAACGAATTAACGAACGCCACACGTTGCTAAAGCCTTTATACAAAAACAGCAATATAACACCAGCATCATGATCGCATTGACCTTTGAAAAATTATTGTCACAGCCGTACAATAAAGTTGCTGCTTATCAATTGAGCCAAAGATGCATAAATGTGTGGTCATCTGCTAATCAGCCGGGCGGAGGTTCAAATCTCTGTTTGGACAACTGGCGATCGTTGGAAACATAGGCAATCTCATTCACTCCTCGTTGCCTCTCTCCACCCGGGAGTATAAATGGGTACCAATGTAAATCTGGTGACGTTACCAATAATAAGGTAAAATAAAACCAGCCTAGATATAGCGTGAATGGGGCCTGGAATCGGGGACTCGATAGACGCCAATCAAGCCAATAACTTCTTAAGCAATTTCGTTATGTCTGAAATAATGCAAACGTTTCATTTTTCAGTGTTAGACAAGACGCATGCTTACATGGTCCCTAGTTTAAATAGATCTTATGATAATAAAATTTATATTCAGAAATTTGCTTTAGTAAAAATGCTAAGATGGGAGAATTATAATTCACCTTTCCAGAGTATCCATTCATCATCAGACCTCGTATGATGTCATAATCAGCTCAGCGCGTGTATGATGACGTCATAATCATTACGTCACAAATGGTTCCATATAGACCGTCACCAAATTTCAAATGGTCCGACACACTGTATGAATTGCATATCTTTGTAATTCTTTGCTATTTAATAAACACGCTGTTGAATATTTTGAAACTAATTTGACTGGGCGCTATTGCTGCCTTAGGCAGCAACAGCACCAAGTCAAATTAGTTTCAAAATATTCAACAGCTTACCTGTGTAGTTTTTTGGAAATTGATTGTCAGGGTGTTCAGAGATCGATCGATCCCAACATGAGCGATGTGTGGGTGGAGCTTAGCTAGTGATGGGCGGGGCATAGCTAAAAATAGAAAGGTCCATTGCGATTGTATGCCTTTATGCAAAGAAGTCCAGGTTACATAGGCCCTTCAAAGGTCCATTCACCATGAATGAGTAAAAGTATCCTGGTGCAATCAAGACAGAACACTAGCTTCCAGGAGCGAAATCTAAGGATAGTTATCCCTTTCAAACCCGACTCTGTTGTGGTCTTGAGGGTTGCCCATTTGCAGGCCAAGAGAAGAATATATCACTGTAATGACTGGCTCGATAACCGAGCCAGTCATTCCAGTAGTACATTTTGAAAAATAGTCTTCCTTTGGCGTGGAAATAGACATTCAATAGGAAAACATTGACCCGTTGAAACATTTCTATGCAATGTGAAACAATCTCGCCTTTGTTCTCTGACATCATTAGCAACAGGAGGCATTCTATTCCTATGACGTAGTTCAGTGGCGTTAGGAAACAGTAGATGGACAGTTTGGACATTTTACATTGCTCTTGCCTTACTTAGTACGATCTCTAGCTATGAAAAACGACGATGACGACGATAATAGAAAAAACAACAAAGATAACAATGCAAATATTAATGACAACAGCGATAATAATAACACTTGCATGAATATATGTAGGCTACTAATTAAGCTATAAATTAAGCTATTGCCATTACGTAACTGAACTACGCAACCGATGCGTAGTTCAGTATACATGTATATATGACACACGATCAAACATCGTCCGACAAGACGTTGTCGAATCATGCATGCATAATCTTAAATGTTGGATCGTCTATCATAGGCTTAAGACAGACAATCCAACATGTATGATTACGCATAGCTATATATATATATATATATATAAAGCTATGCGTAATCATACATGTTGGATTGTCTGTCTTAAGCCTATGATAGACGATCCAACATTTAAGATTATGCTTACATGATTCGACAACGTCTTGTCGGACGATGTTTGATCGTGTGTCATAGCTTTCGACAAGTCGAATCATACATGCAAAACAAAAAAGTCGGACGGTGTTCAACTTTCGTCCGACAGCATCCAACATGTTGGATGAAACAGGCAGTAATATAACGGAATTTAAATCACGTGATTTTGTTGGTATCACTGATTGGTAAATTCATCCAACAATGTCTGATGCTGTTTAATCGTGTATGAGGAAGATGTATGACATACAAATGTATTATCATACATGTATAATCATACACCTTGGAGCGTCTGTTACTGGCTATAGGTTAAAGGAGATCTTGCGAGACCCGAATGAGATGTCTCATCGAGATATAATGAACTATAAACAGCATAGCCTAAGCCACACGTGTGTCATTCAAGAGGAGGTTTATCAGATCAACAATCAATCCCTGCCAATATGATTAGCAAACCAGAACACCATAATGTCATAACATTGAACACTTTGCAACTATTTAGACAAGGTGCATTTATCTTTGATGTATAATCCTGCCATTGTCATACACGTTAAACACGGAATATGCACTCATAGTTCAAACCCTGGTCCTTAACTGGACGAACATATTATTGGCTATATTATTTGCGCAGTACGTTCTCTTTGCCTATTCATTAGCAATATCCATTAACGTCGCATTTGAAGGGGCATCACATAATCTTTGATTTCACTATAAAAAGATAAAAATCGATGTAATCGTGTGTTTGTTCAGTAGATCAACATTGGTGATTCGGATAGAAAACAACACATACCGACTTGTTCTGTAACTATAATCTGACGGCTACATTCCCAACCCGTTCAAACTCACCCGGCCGGCCGGACGGACGGAAGGATGGGCAGATGGAGGGACGGACTGATGGATTGATTGATCAATTAATCAATCAATCAATATATACTACGTCATGTTGATTGAATACCAGGTAGGTATCGTGTGGAGACATGCCCTGATAAAGACATCAGACTCTAGCGGTCTGGCATGCACCTAGCCGGTCGTCCGGGTTACGTCGTTGCCAAATCCGATGGTTGCTAGGGTGTATGATTGTACCTCTACGTGGGTCCCACCATATACTCAGCCAATCAGATCGTTTGGCTAGCTGGCTAATACAATCAAATTCCGACACTATGTTTTAGGATATCGCTCTATATACGCTACTCTTATAATATAGTGCGTGAGATCACTTTAGCATCCTACAAACATTCTCAATGGTGTGTGTAGACAGCATTAAAGCGTCCATAAAATATGTCTTGGGGTGATTTTGTCCTTGCACACATACCGATAAGTAAGCAAGCGAGCGAGCGAGCGAGCGAGCAGTCAAGCAAGCAAGCAAGCAAGCAAGCACACGCGCAATGCACGCACGCACGCACGCACGCACGCACGCACGCACGCACGCACGCACGCACGCACGCACGCAAGAAAGCACGCAAGCAATCACGCAAGCATGCGTGTACGCACGCGCCCGAGCAAGCGAGAAAGCAAGCAAGCGAGTAAGCGTGCAAGCGAGCAAGTGAGCAAGCGAGCGAATAAGCACGCGAGCAAGCGAGCAAATGAGCAAGCGAGCGAGTAAGCACACGAGCAAGCGAGCAAGCGAGCAAGCGAGCAAGCGAGCAAGCGAGCGAGTAAGCACGCGAGCAAGCGAGCGAGCGAGCGAGCGGTGAGCAAGTAAGCGAGTGAGCGGTGACCAAGCGAGCAAGTGAGCAAGCGAGCGAGCGAGCAAGCAAGTGAGCAAGCAAGCAAGCAAGCACGTATTGTATTGCTTAATCCAGACAAAAGGATACTGAAAAACAAATACACAAGAAGAAAGAAAAATACAATACATTACAACTAAACAGATGATATCGTAATAGTAATAAATATTTAATATATGTATAATGTGTACTATGATAGACTATTTACATATAAACATAAACAGACCGCAGATTATACATTCATTGATCTTGCGGGCATTAAAGAACTCAAATAGAGAGATGCATCTCAAGCTCTGCCCCGCCCATTTTTAGCTACGCACCGCCCGTGTTGGAATCAATTTTAATGCTTTGAAACCTGAAATCCTAGAATCCACATTCCGCGGCAACTATACATTAACATATAAGTTGTTGAATATTTTGAAACTAACTTGACTGGGCACCGTTACTTCCTATGGCTGCAAACGTTCCAAGGCAAACTAGCCTCAAAACACTCAACAGCGTGTTTATTAAGTCGTAAATTCAGCAAAAACTTACAATGAACCTTTCTAGTTTTAGCCATGCCCCGCCCATCTCTAGCTAAGCTCCACTCACGCCTAAGGCTGCGCGGTATGGCTTAATGCCAAACCGGTGACGATGTCAACTTTCAAACCGGTTTGAACCATATATCGGTTTTAGGGGGTGGGTGGGCCAAGGATGAGTGGATACAATTATTGTAGGCCTATGTAATGTTTTTTCTATAAACAGGTAGCAAGTATACGTGTGTTGTCGGGAACTCTTGACCCAAAATAAACACTCTCACGACTCTTAATTTCTTTATAAGCATCAGGAATAATGTATATGCCTATAATATTCGTTTTTTATTTCGCCAGTAATTGTTAAAATCTAGCTTCTTATGAACTAACAATATGTGTTCCATTTACAATCGATTAATTCTAATGCACGAGTGTTTAATCATCACGAGTCGAACAACAGGATATATACATTAATTCTTTGTTAAGCAGTTAATTAATGCGCTATTATTTTGGAGTGCTTGTTGAAAACTGTTGGTGTCACAGACATCAACAACATTCAATCAATTACTCATATTTTAACATCATCTAGTTGTATCGTTTACTTTGGTTAGACATCCCAATAATGATGATTTTGTCCGGTTACAAGGGGGCGTGGCGGGGCGTGGTTAGACCATACGTCTATTGAATTAAGCCTATTACCGGTATAGCGAACTGACATCACCGGTCAAGGTGGTCGTTACCTTGTGATCTTAGCTTTAAAGACTTATCTAATCATGAGGTTGGTTACTTAGCTTTATTGTAATAACTCCCTCACTACAGCACCAATAAACATGTTTATTTTGTATCTGGATTGCGACAAGTTAAAATCCCTTGCAACTCGCGATGTGGACTACCTGTTTAGATTAGCGGAAGGGTTGAACAATTAGTCTTAGATATCTATAATCACGTGCTCTTACAGAATTGTGATAACTGAATTATTCGCACAGCATGCGACTCGTCCATTATTAGCCTTCTATTGCGCACATAAATTAAAGAGCGAAAACAATTTTATAAATTTTATCTCGTGCGATTAAATATTTCGAAGCTAATTTGACTGAGATTTTGTGCTACAAACAACAGCTGCATCTTGCAGTCACATTAGTTTCAAAATATTGAACAGTTTACAGAGTCCCATTCATCCTAAGCAATTTAGTGAGGATTTTCACGAACCGAACTGGTTCACGATACAGGTGTCCGAACCACGAACTGGTTCACGAACCTTTTTAATAGGTTATTGTATGTGAGAAATTACTCCTAACAGAAAATAACATTTAAAGGCACGTGGCTTTACTGGCTAAATTGTAGAAAAACACATATGACAAGTTCTGACAACAAATGTTAGAAAACAATATAGGATTCATAGCCAGCTAAGTTCCATTCATAGTCATATTCGTAAATCACACTTAAGAGGACATTCCGATATTGCTTGTCTATTAATTAGCCCTTTCACCGACAAATCCCTGAAAAAGTAAATTCTTTATGATATAAAACTTACTCTGTTGAATATTTTGAAATTAATTTGACTAGAAGCTGTTGCTGCCTTAGGCAGCAACAGTTTCTAGTCAACTTAATTTCAAAATATTGAACAGCTTTCCTGTATGGGTTTCCTAAAATTAGATATGAGAATTCATCCATGAAAGGTTAGCTTATATGTATGGTTCACGAACCACACGAATCCAAGCAAGCGAACCGAACCAACATTCGTCATCCCTTGGTTTGCGATTTTCCGAACCAACGAATGTTCGTTGCAGGCCGAGACTTTTACATGGTCAAATGGGTCTGCTTTTTAACAATTTAATGGCCAAATTTGATCAATAAAATTATAATTATCTCATGGAAAATGTCAAGTTGCAGAGTAGGGAAGGTTATTTTTGAAGATTTACAGCTGGAGTATCTGGTTTCGTTATCTAGCCAGTCATTTCAGTGGTAAAATAGACAGCGCCCAGTCAAATTACTTTCAAAATATTCAACAGTATGTTTATTAAATAGTTAGAGACATACAATTTGTACAACGTGTCGGACGATTAAGAATTAATGACGGGCCGTATAGAATCATTTATGACGTAATGGTTATGACGTCATACTATACGCCGCTTAGCTGATTATGACGTCATATGGCGTTATTACTCTGGAAAGGTTCATTCAATTTAGCAACACAACGTTAGCTTTACTCGACAAATCGTTTGCAAACATGAAAAGCCAGCTGCTGTTATAAGATAAACAGAACACTGCAAGCTGCTATGCTAACTGATTAAGCACCAGTAACACCATTTACGAAGCGAGATCTAGTCATAGTTGTCATGATAAAATTTGGAAATAAAAGGTACAGTTGACAATGTTAGCCAATGTGAGACTTTGATGCAATATATGTTGTCAGTTAATGATGGGTACGGTAGTTATCATACTAACTTTCCCAGTTACCTATAATTATGCTCCACACTAATCGTGTGGAAATATTCAGATAACCAGGAGTGGGCGGTGTCAATCGGCGACGTGGCAATTTCTGCTGCCTTAAGCAAAAGACTGATATTATTCGTTCGCGTGAAAACGTAGGACCAACTCGAAGCTAGAACTCTAAGTCTGCGTGCTGAAGTTGTTTTGACAAGAGTAGCATAAAAATACAAGGATCCCGTGTTGATGATGATTGCCCGAACACTGTCATTTATCAGCAAATCAATTTTCAATATATTGCCTATGCAAGATTTAGTTTGTGATACACATCTTAACAAGATATATGCCTGAAATGCACACACGAGTTTGCAATAAACTAGGAAGACTGACTTCAAATATACAATAAGTATAGAAGGCTTGTCAATGCACTTATCAGTGACCACCACCTTTGACCTTTTGACCCAAAAGTAACTGTGTCATCCCCTCTCATTAGCATGTGTCAAGATGAGATATAAAGGTCTAATTTGAGGTCAAAACTAAATGCTCAGCAGCTATCTTGTACATCTGTCTTGCAATGGACATTTCAATTTTTAGCCATGCCCCGCCCATCACTAGCTAAGCTCCACCCACACCTCGCCTTGTTAGGATTGATCGATCTCCAAGCGCCTTAACTATGAATTTCCTGAAAACTATATAGGGAATCTGTTGAACATTTTGTGACTAATTTGACTGGGTGCTGTTGCTGCCTATGGCAGAAACAGCCCCCAGTCAAATTAGTTTCAAAATATTCAACAGAATATTTATTAAATAGTAAAGACATACAATTTGTACAACACCGCATAGACCGTCTTCACATATGCGTTCGTGACGTACTTATCGACGCCATTCATGACGTCATTCATTATGATGTCATTTTACACATCACGTAGTTGATTATGACGTCATACTCTGGAAAGGTGAATTGTGACATTTGAATATCAAGGGTTAAATGGTGATCAAATCAAGAAATCTTAGCGCTCATTTTTGCCAAACACAAATTCTGTATTTATCTAGAGAAGACTCAATTTGCAGACTAAGTGAAGACTATTGTTTAAAATGTATCACTGAAATAACTGCCTCCATATCCGTGTCTGTCAATCGAGTAGCAAATTAAAGGAAATCGTCTTATCTTGTTCTGCAATTGGAGATTTTCCTTGAGAAACTTGAAATGTTCTTGAACAAATTCGAGGTTATGTACCTGGAGCCAGTTTCACAAAGGTGCAAAAGTTACATTATGTTGTAAAGTATAAAACAGACCAATCAGAATGCTTCATTTGATATATACGCCATACTTAAGTGCCTTAGTGTAGCTAAGTACTCTTTGTGCTTGCATGATCTTCATCGGGTGGTTGTTGAATGATTTTAACTTTGCAACTTGGATCAGTGCTTTGCATTCCCTTCCTTTGCTAGGTGGGGGGATGCATGCTGTCTGCTCCATTTTTTCTATTGGTGTTGATCTCATTCCACCAGTGATAATGCGCAGTGCCTGGTTTTGTACTCTGTCGAGGTTCTGTTGATGAGATCTAGCTGCTGTCATCCATGAGCTGGATCCATACTCAAGGTGTGGTCGTACGGCACCTAGGTAGATGGTCTTGAGAATCCTTTCATTGGCACCCCCACTTTGTACCTGCCAGCTTCCTCATGATGTTTAGCTTTCTTCTGGCCTATGCTGAACATTTCATAATATTGCCGATATACAGCGCAGCTCAGAAGTGAGACAAATGTATAAAACACTAAGCAGAAACATGATAGTAAGAAATGTTCTGTTTGGGTATTTTGGGCATAATTCGATTGAAGGTGTAGCCCAGATCGACCAGTCGGGTACGAGCCATACCAGCTAAGCTGAGTACGCGCCGTCCGTCCTGGATTCGTTCCATAAGCACGCCCCTCTGGGTAGAGCTATAAGTGTGTATAAGCCTATACGGGAGGAATATCGTCGTAAAAGTGTGTTAAAACACGTAGTGCGCATGCGCGCGCTAGTCCCTGTATTAACAGAGCACGTGTAGTGCGTCAAAGAGCGAGTGGCGCTTTTAGTGTCCCGAGTAGGCACATCTTAATTCTTTATGATTGTTTGTTTCCGTGGAATCTGGTATCGATCAAGAGCAGCTTTCGACAGGCTTTTTAAATCTACAAACCGTTTTAAAATCGGTTCAGAAATGGCTGAGTTATCGCCGTTTTTCCCCTTCAAATTATGCTCAAAATATAGAAATAACGTCGTAATAGCTAGATAATCAGTGATTTGTGTAACACGTGACGTACTACGTCATCTACACATCTATATCTATCGTAATATTAGGATAATTGTGTACACGTAACGGATTTCTAGCGCGCTGATTGGCTGGGTCAGCAAATTCTGATTGGTTGAAGCAGCCAGTTCTGACGTTTCCAAGAGTATAAAAGGGATGTTTTCAGTGAATGAGAGCATCGTCGGCCGGGGGCCAAACAGTCGGGAGCTGGTCACAGCATGCCAGACTACCCAGACCAGCCAGGACAGGTATAAAGCACCACCTCTGTCTCTGCCGTTTACATCCCCGCTCGTGCCGAAGCAGTTCTCGACCCACCGCACCTAAAGTTTGTAGGCTCCCGGATGGCCATCCGGGGCCAATATTAGAACTAATATATTGTTCCTGATTTAATTGCTAACTGCATAGGAACTATATTATTGCAGTGGTCCTTTGCGGCCTAATTATGTAATTCTATGCAACGTAGAGCAGCGATGTTCTTTAGTTGATGACTCACCGGATCTGCCAGCCACGCCGAAAGTGGACATTCAACCTCCGCACTGCATGTCGTGTATGATAGTTTTAACATTTTGACCGCAGCAAGTAAACTTTGCCAGGTGCGCCACAAGAGCTATTTGACGCACCCCGCACCGTTAAGCTTAAATATGTACATGCATAATTACAACTGTATTAAATAACCCTCTCTGTTAATGGGTTATTATTAACTTCCATCACTAACCGTCAGCAGATGGAAACTTTCTTTACTACTGTACTATTATTTAGAACTTACTATCTATTCGGTAGACAATTCTATACTGTGTTTCACTTTCCTGAGTTCATACCGTTTCCGTCCTGGAACAGCATACGGGAACCCTGTCTTGCAGGAGGTCTACATGCGGACACTTATCCAGCTTTCAGAAAACGTGTCGGCTCATGTCACGGGTATAGTGATGTCTCAATTTCAGTAACATAGTAGCCCACAAATAAGAATGGCTACTGGGTATTCAAGTAACTATACATAATATCTTTAATTACATCGTCAATACTGATAATAATTTACTACTGTAAAGGTACCGATGACCAATAAGTACCGTCCCGGTCTTAGGACCGCTATTTGTAATTTCTTTATCACTGTTTATATTTATCCTGTTTATTGTAAGGCATTTTACTAACCACACCGTATTAGGTCTATCTACCTGTATTATCACCGTTCTAATCAAATAGTATACCATCACTGTTCTGTACTTGGTTAGCTAGGTATATGGCGAGTAGCCATCTGTTGATATGTTTTGTTTATTCATAGAAAACTTAGGAACGCATTGCATTTTGGAAATACTATACAGCAACATTTATATATGCATCACTTTCTCCCGCCAGTCTCGCTGTCCGTGCTATTAACTCTGTTTAGCCCAGCATGCTACCGACTAAACCTGACTATTCAGCTCGATAGGATAGGTTTAATGTGATTAGAGACAATTTCTTCGTTAGGAGACATATAGTGTATGCCTCTTTTCCGGTCGTTGCAGTAATCTAGCCCCGCACCACGGCAAGGTTGTGTAAAATTGGCCAACTTACCTATAGGGCCTCATATCTATAAAGTTATTGTCTCTCTTCATGTTCCACTAATTGTTCTTAATTGTTTGGATGTCCCTATCCGCACCGTGGGCTGATCTGACTCTGGAAAACTATAGGAGGTTTCCGAGCGGTGATGGCCAAGGTACAGTGTCACATACCCCCCCCCCCCACCCCCACCGCTGTATCTTCGTGTACTTAGTAGTTAGTTGCCAATGTAGGAAGCACTGCGAAAACATTATTATTATTCATATATTTCTTAGGATATTTCTTCCGCACCGCAGTGCATATTGGGCAACTTGCATATAAACCTAAAGTCAGGTCAATAGCTCCATAGGACCTGGTGACGGACGAGATGTGCATCTCCACCGAACTCCGTCAGGGCAAGATGCTGGAATCTGCCACGCCCTTATGGGAAGGACATTTGCGGTGGATATTCGTCTCTCTAATCCCCACCATAATGACAGGTCAGCTTTATAAATCTGCTTATATAAAAAGGTAGCCATTTTCTTGTGATGTTTTATGTGGCTATGGAGCAAGGCATCCGGATTCTAATCAAGCTCGGATGTCTGGCAAAGTAACATGTTCGCACACTGTTCTTGAGGGTTGATGCCTTGGGGTGTCTGCGCTCACTAACAGTCGTATCTAAAGAGAGGTGGGGTGCATGCCACTTGCGGCCTAAACTAGTTCGTGTCTTTAAAACCTAATTGGTAGGGTAGGCATAGGGGAAGGCCCGCATAAATAAAAGCGGCACCTACTAATTCGGTATCTTGGAACTACATAAGATGGTGACTTGGGAATCCTTCGGGAATCGCTCGTCCCGTCTTCACGTAAAACACCACGCACCACTAAAGTTATATTTTCACTAGGATGGTCCTTTCTTTGCCGCACTTTTAGTTGAACAAAAGAGCGGCCCTTTTTTGGCCAACTCTTTTCCTCCACTTCGGCGGTGGAAGCATTTTCCTGTGATGGAGGCCCGCGTGAGACACTTACCGCTTGCAAGGATCCAGTGACGGCGGCCCGTGCGAGGCTACTACTTCTCACCCAGAACAGCAGCATCAGAAGTAATGCCCGCGTGAGGCACAAAGCCTCTCGCCACTCAGGAGTTTCTTTTCCTTTTCCTTTTACAGCCTAGTGGTATAATAACTTATATTAAGTTAATTGGTGATCTCGTATGCGGGAGCCTCCTTTACAGGGGTACCTCTGCGGACATACGAGTCTGTGTGGTACCTCCGGTGACTCCACGTTTAAAAGTTCATCAGTCTGTCTCTATGTTACGTATTATTGTATGCTCAGTGTTATCTTACAAACTTTACGGTTTGCTTTAAGATTTATCTAAATTAGTATTATAATTACTTTTATTAATTAGATTTGGTCACCACCATAATCTCTGTAAGTCCATAGATCACAAATTGCTATGGACAGGCATACCGGTGACACAAATTCGTGGGTGGACACCGTTCAGTTTAGTTAACCACCGGCATCGTTCGTCGTGCACATGCGGTGCGGCGAATCGATGATACACACCGGAATGTCCCGACGCAACCCGGCGAGCTTCAAAAGAAAATTGCTGCCTTGGGCAGCAAGATCCTCCAATCCAGTTGGGGTCAAAATATTCAACAGTATGTTTTATTCTGTTTTGGCAACATGTTAGATTATTTCTGTGTACTGTACTAGAAATTGATACTTAAGCCGGCTAACCATTTTTATTCTGAAGTTCATTTTGAAGTGGAACAATCAGGTTCGAGGGGATTATGACGTGAGGTCTGTTGAGTATTTAGAAAATTATCTGAGTGAAAGTTGCTGCTGCCTATGGCATAACAACTTTCATTCCGGTTGTTTTCAAAATAATCATCATGTTTTCATTTTATTTCAGTAACCATTTTATCACCATGTATAGAGAATGAAATCAGTAATAATTTGTAATTAATTTTAATGCATAAATATATGTAGCAAGTACTAGCAAGTTTTTAGAATTGTTCTTTAGATATTGTTTTTGACACACTTTGAATACTTAGAACTTATTTTATGTGTGTTTGTCTAGGTACAGCTAGTTATAAATGAGCATGGATGTGGAGAATGAGAAATAGAATGAGTGAGAGAAACCGTGAGAGCCAGAGCCAGAGATAGGTAGATAGATAGTAGACTGAGATTTAAGCCAAAGAATAGCAAATACATATTGTGTTATTAGTTTGTATAGAAATTGTGTTTCAACATCAGTTTGTGTATAGAATCAAGTTTGAAACTATTAAAAGTTTACGTTATTTATTATTTGAAAAACAGTCTTGTTGAATACTATTAAAGTGTCTTCACCCATTTCTACTGTCAACTCATCCTGGCTATTATCAAGGTGTAGCAGAGCATATGCCACCCAGATAATCCCCTCTGTGATTTAAGAGGTAGAAATTATCCTCGCTACAATATGAACACATGCTTGGAACTATACTTGTTGTTTTAGTCTGGTATCCTTGATGATGGTTAGTGCTGATTAGAAATAACAGTACTGTTATAAGAGGTAATTTCCAAAGGGTGATTTTCTGGGCAGAAGTAACCTCGCCCCAACCATTCGCGCAAAAGGTTGTGTTAAGTCGGTCTTTGATTCGGAAAGAAAAAATGGCGAACATATTCCGCCTCCCCACCCAGCCACCTATCCGCCAGCCCACCCGCCAGCCTGCCAGCCCATCTGCCCGACCAACCGTTCGTCCCTCCTTCTCTCCGTCCACCTGTCCGTACATCCATCTATCCATCATCGTCGTCATCGTCTGTCTGCCAGCATGCCTGCCTGCCTGCCTGCCTGCCTGCCTGCCTGCCTGCCTGCCTGCCTGCCTGCCTGTCTGTCTGCCTACCTACCTACCTACCTACCTACCTACCTACCTATCTATCTATCTATCCAATTTGACAGGAAGATGTGCCTGTCTTCAGCAGCAACATCTTCCAGTCAAATTAGTTTCAGTATTTCCAACATGACAATCATTACATGATAAAGAATGTTGTATATTGGCACTTACATGACGTCACACACTATCCCTTGAAGAGACCGTCAAAATGGCGGCGAGCACAGTTCAACAATAACACGATGTGATACAGATATGGGAATGTGGCGGGAAGTGAAAGATATTCAATCTATCAGGCGGGCGGTGTGTCTGCGTGCGTGCGTGATTGGGTGTGTGTGTGTGTGTGCGCGCGCGTGCGTGCGTGTGTGCGTGTGCGAGCGCGCGCGTGTTTGCTTGCGTGCGTGCGTGTATGTTTTGTGTGCGTGCGTGCGTGCGTGCGTGCGTGCGTGCGTGCGTGCGTGCGTGCGTGCGTGCCGTGTGCGTGTGCGTGTGTGTGCGTGTGTGTGTTTATGTATGTGTATGTGCGTGCGTGCGTGCGTGCGTGCGTGCGTGCGCGCGTGCGTGCGTGTGTGCGTGCGTGTGTGTGGGTGGTTGTGGGTGTGTGGGTGTATGTGTGTGTGTGTGTGGGTGTGAGTGGATGGGTGTGGGGTGGGGTGGGTTGGGGGAGGGGGTGTGGGTGTATGGGAATGTGGGTGGGGTGGGGGCGGGCAAATGTCCTCATGGATCCGACCCTGTCTATGTACCATACTCTATAAGTGCAATACGACATTTGAGACAGGATTAGTTTCTCTTTAATTAATTTCCAGAAAAGTATACAGGTAAGCTGTTGAATATTTTGAAACTAATTTTGACTGGATGCTGTTACTGCAGCACCCAGTCAAATCAGTTTCAAACTATTCAACAGAATGTTTATCAAATGGTAAAGACATACAATTCGTACAATGTGGCAGACTATTAAGCGTTAAAGACGGACTAAATCGAGTCATTCATACCAGAATTAATTATGACGTCATCCAATACGTCACTTAATTTATTATGAGGTCATATGACGTCCTATGATGACTAGATAAACTGGAAAGCTCAACTGATTATGAATCATATCTATACCAGTGTACTGAAATCAGATTTTATCAGTAATGGAGAATCATTATTCGGGCATGCCGATATCAAAGCTTCTTTCATGTTTTAAATATAACCATGATGTGCTTCTGATAATATTGTCTCCATCCTTTGTACTGATAGCAATCTTGAAACCAACAATGACACGCAGAAATGCGTAAGGTTAACCTACATGAGAAGATGCGATGGACACCAATTAGTGCGTTTCAAGGGTAGAAAGTAACAGTAGTATATATTCGAGATTAGCAGCTGCAGTAAAAATACCGGAGTCTTTTTCAAAAATAGTCTTCTCTTGGCCTGCAAATGGACATTTCTTAAGCAATTCTTAAAATTTCTGGATCAAATTTAGTCATTAAAAGGTTAATAAGCCCTATATTTGCAAGCGTATGTCAAACTATTATAGCAGATAATCAGCGGATTAGTCGAGATAGGTACGACATATGGCAAACATTTCACTCATAGAATCTGGCAGCAACTCAGTCACAATGGGAAACTTTTGCCTTCAATGTCACCCATGATATTGATAATACAACAACACTCAGTGTTAATATCGACTGGGAATCTTAGATAAGAGTCCTGAGAATAAATCCGAAATTCCAAGTAGCTCTATATATCAATCGGTACCACATATTTATCCTCAGTGCTATCGGGGTCCCGTGTAATGTACAATCTTTCACTTAAAACATGGAAAGTACAGGGAAATACTTAAAACATGGAAAGTACTGGGAAATACTTAAAACATGGAAATTACTGGGAAATTCTTCAAACATAGAAAGTACTGGGAAATACTTAAAACATGGAAAGTACTGGGAAACACTTAAAACATGGAAAGTACTGGGAACAACTTAAAACATGGAAAGTACTAGGAAACACTTAAAACATGGAAAGTACTGGGAAATACTTAAAACATGGAAAGTACTAGGAAACACTTAAAACATGGAAATTACTGGGAAATCCTTAAAACATAGAAAGTACTAGGAAACACTTAAAACATATAAAGTACTGGGAAATACCTAAAACATGGAAAGTACTAGGAAACACTTAAAACATGGAAATTACTGGGAAATGCTTAAAACATGGAAAGTACTGGGGAATACTTAAAACATGGAAAGTACTAGGAAATACTTAAAACATGGAAAGTACGGGGAAATGCTTAAAACATCGAAAGTACTGGGAAATACTACAATAAATGGATAATACCCATCTGAAACTGAATATCCTCCATATACTTATCACAGTGGCCAATACAGAAGTACATATATATGATTACTGTATTCTGCAGCTGTAGTTGTAGAAACATCCTACAGCTGCAATCAGTCCTTTTGCCCACTGTGTCTTGCTCTCAGACGAAATCCTTAGATTCCTCAGGTCCATTCTTGACTTGAGTGTACCGAGTCCTGCTTTCTTGAGGTCACCTCGTAGCACGCTTAGCATATTTATGCAATGACGTCCTCTCATGGTTTTGTATTTGCTCGCTCAGTGTAGGGAGAATTCCAAGGCTCTCTGTGCTGCTGTCTCTTCTGGTGTTCTTAGCACATGGCCAAATATGGACCATCTTTGCTGGGCGACTTTTACAGTCAGCGGCGACGTATTACACATCTTGTATAGTGCATCGTTGGAAAGTATGCGGTCTGGCCATCGGTGTCCAGTGATAGTGCATAGGTATTTACGGTGGCAAGCATCGCGTTTGTCTAGAGCTGCCTTTAGGAGCTGCCCAGCTGTTACAGTTATACAGCATCAAGGATACGCAGATTGCATCGTATAAACGTAACTTCTTTATCAAGGGCATCTTTGATCTACGAATCCATAGCTTCCAGAAGGACTGGAAAGCTATGTTCCCATGGCGCAGCGTGCAGAAATGTCAGCAGTACTGCAAAGCAGTGAGCCCAGGGTTTTACTTTTCCTCCATGGTTCGCCGCCACGAAGTGAGTCATTATTTTCTATAGTTTCATGCTTTGTCGATAGGTATATGTGGGTGAACTCTGTTTCGGATTCATTCATAAAGAGATTCTCACATTTTAGTTTGCTTGCAGCTATTGGGAGAAATTCGTCAATGGGTTCTTTTCCTCGTCTATGAAGTCCACATCGTCGGCATATCCCATCTCTAGCGGCATGTCCAGTATTGACACTGGGGTGGGGGTGGGGTGGGGGGGGGAGGTTTGGTCTTGCGGAACTTTCCCGCACAGATTTCAATGCGGCAGCAAGGTAGCAGGTGGAAAGCACTGGTCATAGACCATCTCCCTGTGGGGAGCCGATTGATGTCTCAAGCTCTACAGACTTCATCGACTTGACTCGTACTCTCAGCTTGGTGTCTGCAAGCAGTAGTCTCACTAGTCGTAGCTCATCTTCATTGCAACTGGCCTGGGGTAGTAGAGTATATATAGTGTATATACATGGTGAGAAATTAGATCAAATATGCACCATAGACATGTTAGGTTTAAATACAAGTAGGTGGGGCTTAGAATACACCTTCCGTATCCTCTGCGTGTCGTAAGAGGCGACTAAAGGAGGTAAGGGTGAGGTAACCCTGACAGAAACCTCGAGTGCTGAAGACGGAGGTTCCAGGCCGCACGGCACACTCTCATAAACCATGGATCCACGCGCTTAGCGCTTATGATCATGTTGATAGTCACTTACAGGACTGGCGGTATGATCAGCGAACGAAAAGAAGAAGAATACAAGTTGTCCAAGGTTCAGTGCTAGGCCGATAATTAATGAGTTATTTCGCAGTGAATTCCTACTTTGGCAGAAAGTTATTCTCCTAGAGGTATAGTGAGATACAGAGGGAAGTGTGGTGCGTCTTCGTTGCGATTGGGTCCGCCGAGAAACCTATGCGATTTTCAGCGATGGCACAACCAACCCGAAGGAGGCAATAGAATTGGCCGAAGATGGGTCAGAGTTAGTTACAAAATGAGACGATAGCTGGTGGCGCCTTTGGCTCTTTTGCTAAATGGTCCTTCTTTTTGGACTCTTTTGCTGGTATTAGCCATTAGACGTTCACCTGAAGAATGCCTTACAATATACAGCCGCTTTTAACAATTACAGCAATCGGCTCGGCTTGTTAATAGAGTTCTAACGCAAATAGCTGAGCTACTACCTATGTTAGATATCACCGAACTTGCGTCGTTGTTAGGCAGAAGAAGGGTTTACTTAGTGTAATGTGTTGATATTGAGAATTCTTAAGGTTAGTATATATATATATATATATATATATATATATATATATATATATATATATATATATATATATATATATATATATATATTATATATATATATATATATATATATATATATATATATATATATATATACACGTTTTAATTGAAGAACGGCACAGGCCGTAGAAAAATTAAACAACAGTTAGTTAGTTAGTAATGTGCCGTAACTGGCCGTAAAAGTACGCCTAGTAGACGTCGGCGTAGGTCTAAGAATTATAAAAGGGGAAATCAAAAAGCCGTTCAAGTTGGCCTATTAGTCATCAGCGCATGGAAGTGAAAAATATGTGCTGAGATACAAATGGCACAGATAATCGTTGGAAAAAGACAATAAAGTATTACGGTTGCAAAAAAAAACCCCAACGGTGTAAAGTGGTCCGAGTCTGTTGTACGATGCAGGTTGACGACGTTGGACGTAGTGTGAGGGTTCGGCGAAGGAAAACGAAAACGAGGTTGAAGTTCGGCTCAAGACGAGCTGTATGGCAAGCTCAGGTTCTGCACGGCAAGCAATGTTCCGAACAGTGAAGAGAGATGCAACAGTATTAACGAGCTTAGCCTAAAAGATTCAGCTCGATTCTACACGTATTCGAGTGATGCAGAGGTTTGACTTAACCGAAAACAGGTTGACAACGTTTTTTCGGCCCGATTGGAATTGGCCGGAATAAGGTAGCATGGTTTTGGCGCTACTACGATGAGTTGTTATACAACTTTCAGTTGTGGTACGGGTAAGAGATGGCGAGATATAATCATGGCCATAGGATGACTCACTGGCGTGCTTTTCAGCTAACTGACAGTACTGGCCCCGTCGATTTATATAGTTCCATATAGGGTGGGTGGCTGGGTGGGTGGGTGGCTGGATGGATGGATGAATGGATGGAGTGATGGATGGAAGGACAGGTGGTCTGGATGGATGGATGTGGGAATAGAGGATCTGGATGGATGGATGGTCTGACTGATGGATGGATGGTTAGGGATGGAAAGATGAATGGATGGATGGATGGATGGATGGGTGGGTTGGTGGATGGAAGGAAGGATGGATGGATGGAAGGGCAGGTGGTCTGAATGGATGGATGGAGGGATGGATGTAGGATCTGGATGTATGGATGGTTCTGGATGGATGGGTGGGTGGTATGGGTGGGTGAATGGGTGGTATGGATGGATGGAAGGACAGATGGTCTTGATGGATGGATAGAGGGATGGATGGAGGGAGGGTCTCGATGAATGGAATGTCTGACTGATGGATGGTTCTGGATGGATGGGTGGATGGGTGAATGGATTGATGGATCAGACTCCTCCTTCCTTCACTCCACTCCTCCTTCTTTCAGCCCTTCATTCCCTCTCCTCTTTCCCGTCCTTCCCTCCCATTTTCCCCAGTTTGGGGAAAGATTTTGAAATTAGGTTTACTGAAAGTTTTATTGCTGTGAGAAACAACAAAATACATTCAGCAACACAATACTCAAAATTAGTTTTTAAAGAATTTTCAGTATTAAAATTAAAAAAGAAATTCTTAATAAAATTGACAAAATCATTCCCAGTTTAAAGCTTAGTTCTAGCTGAATAAATCAAACATTGAAAACAATACCAATCTGGCGCCTTTGAAGAATAGAAAACAATTCACTGAATTAATGGCCTAGGTTTGATCCTTTGATCAATGACTTCTCAATCAAGCGAGTGACACCCAAACCTCACTCGGAAACCCTAGAGCTCAATCAATAGCAAAGGGCATAACACAATTGAATCTAGCACCTATGGTGGCCTGAATCTTTATTGAAAATAAGTTAGCTAACTTCAAAGCAATTGAGTAATTTTCGAAGACAATCCCCTAAAGCCAGCCACCCTAATAAATAGACAGGAATTATGATGGAAGGACAGATTTGTTCTCAAGGCTCTGAAGAAGGTTATTCTTAACCGAAACCGGTCAGCCAAGCACGACGGTATCATAAAATTGTGAGTTATATATTAATTGCTATTATTGTATTGAGTGTATGTTTAAATATTAAAATGCTACTAATCCTTCATCTTCCATTTCAGGTATAGTTAAATTGTGTAGGCGTGTAAACTTAGTAGGCTTGTGGTTCTATGTAGGCTTGTAGATTTAATTATTCATCACTCAAATTTCAGGTTTTAATTTTTAGATCAGCCCTTTAATTTAAACTAGACAATTGTTGGTTAGAGCTTGATTATCTCCCTTGCTTGGATTTGTTGACTGGCCCAGTTGTTGCTAAATTTGTTGGTTTTTGATCATTTATTAGAGCATAATATCACCATGGCTAGAACGAGCAAGGGCAAGAGACGGAATGTCAACCCTGAGGACAGCAGTCCGTCTCCTCCCCAGGCTCGACTAGTCAAGTGCTATTATAAGATAATACAATGTTTTCACCACATAGGTGTCCTAACCAGCAATTTGGGCTCCAACACCCTGCCAACCGGTCTAAGCAGGAAGGTGAGCGAACTCTGCCGTTTCATTAAGCCAGCTATGCCAAATATAGAGGTAGTAAGTGACATCAAGAAAGTTAACTTTGTTTGGGCAAATTCCATCATTCGAGCTATGATAGACCATTACAATTTCAGTTTAGGCACCATCATGTCCGAAATTATCATAGCTCAGACCGCGCCAAACCTTAATTTAGGTAAGGCAAAATCAACTGCCATTAGATGGGCAAAAGCCAACTATGGCAAAAAACTTCACGTCAAATCAATCGAAGCATTCTATCAATTTATTAGGCCTTTCGACCCACACTTTCAACAGAAAGCACAAAATTGCCAAGTTACCACCCCTACTGCAAGGTCATCCGAGACCGTACCAGTCACTCCACCACCTTCAGAACTCAGGAAACGGCTCAGGTCACCAACCGATAGCCCCCCACCAGTGAAGAGAACGGATACTCGGCCATCACCGATATTCCTATTAGACTCTCCTGTGGACCCTCTTCAGATTCCTCTACCTGACTCCCCACCACCCTTGTCTCCAGAGGAGTTCCCTCCCCTTCCACGGAGAGTCGATGCTAATCAGAAATCTGGTCCAAGGACCAAATCAACTCCTGTGGATCCTAGTAAGATACCACTACCAGACACCCCGCCTCCACTGTCTTCAGATGAATTACCTCCCCTTCCACAGAGAGCAAAGGATGACAGAAAATCTGGTCTAAGGACCAGATCAACACCTTTGACTCAAAAGGGTGTCAGTACCCCAGTGCCAGTGGCCAAACTACCTCAACCAAATTTCACCCCTACACCGTGTAGAAACAGCATCAATCATCAAAATAAACTCAAGAAAACTACACACTTAGAAGCTAATTCTTTCTGGAAATTTCGGTATGAGGTAGACCACAAACATGAATGGCGACTCCCTGTCTTGACGAAAAAAATCTTGATCCTTGGCTCCTCCAATCTAAGCCGTATAAATGTGAAACCCCATTCAGACACCCAGATAGCTTGCTATCCAGGGGCAAAATTGTGCCATGCTAGGACTATTGTCAAAAAATACATGGACTCCTATCAGCCAGAGAAAGTCATCATAAACATTGGCATAAATGATAAGGATGAACCTATGTCTGTAACTGCCCAACGAGTCCAACTCCTATTCAGTACCATTCGTTCAAAATTTCCAGATGCAAAGGTTTATTTCACTAAACTGAACTACTCTCAACATCTAACTGCAAAGCAGAAAAGGACCTTAGCATTTATCAATTCATCTGTAGAATCCCTGCGTATAAAGGTCTCTGTCATCCCTAGTCTACCAATTTCTGATTTTGAAGTAGTCCAGGATAATATCCATTGGAGTGAAAAAACTGCTAATGCATTGTATTATAGCTGGTTAACCTTTCTTAATTTAAACTAACCGAGGGTCAGGGTACTAACCACCCCGGTATCGGGCTAGGTAGTGATATTGTTAATCTCACTGGCGCTACATTAACTGAAGCAGAAAAATCAATACTCAATCGTGGCCTAACATTTGTACCAACTCCTAGGCCCAAATTAGGCATAGATGCACTTTTAGATAATGGCTCAATGGAAGTTCTTGAATTTTCCCACCGTGTCAAATTAGCTGACTTTTTTCGAAACTCGAAAAGTAATATTCTGCCATTCGTTGAAAGAACTGGCTGGGCACCAGACTCAAAATTAGTCGATCCAGCGATCCCCGACAGTATAAAAATTGTAAAAGAACGTATTGAAAATGTTGAATTTCCGAAAAATCATAAAAATTTGTCATATGAGGAACGTCAAGCCTTAACAGGATTGCGTAAAAACAATGACATTGTCATTAAACCTGCTGATAAGGGATCTGCTGCAGTAATAATGCTTAAAGACAACTACATTCGTGAAGCACATCGTCAACTCAGTAATCCAAAACATTACCAAAAATTAGACGAACCACTCTGGCAAAATAACTGCGACAATTTTAATGAAATTCTCCAAAATATGGTTGATAACAAGAGTTTAACGCAGAAACAGTTTAAATACCTCGTTGCGAAACGAGACTCAAAACCACGTACATTTTATCTGTTACCCAAAATTCATAAGGCTATTGATTCTTGGTCAGATCCTATGATACCACCAGGACGACCTATTATATCGGATTGTGGTTCTGAATCCTATAGGATCAGTGAAATCATTGATTATCACCTACAACCAATTGCGAATAGACATTTTAGCTTCTTGAAAAATACTGACGACTTTCTGTCGCAGGTCTCTGAGATCTCGATACCTCCAAATTCTTTTTTGATTACGCTCGACATCGATGCAATGTACACAAACATTGACATCGAAAACGGTTTGAATTCTGTCCGTAAAGCGTTTGAAAAATACCCTGATAACAATAGGCCCACTGGCGAAATATTAGCTCTCTTAGAGCTAAGCTTAAAGGGCAATGATTTTGAATTCGCGGGTGAAACATACCAACAAATTTGCGGCTGCGCAATGGGTAAGCGTTTCAGTCCGAGTTTTGCCAACATCTATGTAGCAGAGTGGGAGGAGGATGCGCTTAGCAAATGTCCGAAACAGCCTCTCTTTTATCGCAGGTACCTCGATGATATTTTCATTATTTGGCATCATACAAAGGAAGAATTTAATGAATTCTTCACCATTTTGAACAATCATGACCCGAATATCAAGCTAAAAGCCAACATTGACCAAATGTCCGTAGACTTTTTAGATTTAACGCTATACAAAGGTGTAATGTATGACACAACGGGACACCTTGATTATAAAGTATATTTTAAGCCCACAGATTCTCATCAACTACTTCACAAGAAATCCTTCCATCCACCTCATACCTTTAAAGGAATTGTAAAATCACAAATCATCCGTTTTCATAGAAATTCGAGTGATAGAAAAAACTTTGAATCTGCATGCTCTCTCTTATTCAAGGCCCTCAAGCCGAGAGGCTATTCATCTAGATTTTTGCGCAAAATTAAGTCTGATACTTTACAGGATTTGGAAACTATCCCTGATAATGCTGCGGATCACAGGCCTACCAAGATTCGTCACAATCGTCCAATCACAGGCGCAGGAGAATCTCGGAAATGTGGAAAGAAAAGGTGTAAATTAGACCTACTTCTTCCAAATCAAAAAACGTTTATGAGCTTTCAGAACAAAAACAAATTTCAGATTCAGTCTAATTTAGATTGCGATTCCGAAAACGTCATTTATGTAATATCTTGTAAATTGTGCCAAAAGCAATATGTCGGTGAAACCAAATGCCCATTAAGATGGCGAGCTACTAGACACCTTTGCGATATTAGACATGAAAAAGACACGCATGTCGCTGAACACTTTAACCTTCCTGGCCATTCAGTCACTCGGGACTTCGAAATTATACCCATTGAACAACCACCTCTCTCAAATACCACTGACGAAACTGATAAACAAAGGAAACTTAGAGAATCATTTTGGATTAAGCAATTAGAAACAGAATGGCCGAGGGGCATAAATGTGGACCCCGGTCTTGCTGATCAGCGTGAAATAATTCCATTCACTCTGACATATAATCGAAAAAATGTAGAAATTGCCGAAATTTTGAAAGATGAATATCATAAATTACAGAATAATCTAAGACAGCCTCTCAATTTGCGCCCAGTAATAGCATTTAGGAAAAATCCGAATCTACGTGACATATTGGTAAAATCGAAATTAACTGGACAAACATCATCATCTTAAAGTTGTCCAATATTTATAAGGCCATCTCGCCTCTAGAAAACGAAAATAACAAATCTCAGGCAATAAAATAAATAAAAAATATTTTCAATTTTTTGAAAATTCTGAGCCAGCGCCTTAACCATATTACTACCTACCTATCTATCTATCTATCCAATTTGACAGGAAGATGTGCCTGTCTTCAGCAGCAACATCTTCCAGTCAAATTAGTTTCAGTATTTCCAACATGACAATCATTACATGATAAAGAATGTTGTATATTGGCACTTACATGACGTCACACACTATCCCTTGAAGAGACCGTCAAAATGGCGGCGAGCACAGTTCAACAATAACACGATGTGATACAGATATGGGAATGTGGCGGGAAGTGAAAGATATTCAATCTATCAGGCGGGCGGTGTGTCTGCGTGCGTGCGTGATTGGGTGTGTGTGTGTGTGCGCGCGCGTGCGTGCGTGTGTGCGTGTGCGAGCGCGCGCGTGTTTGCTTGCGTGCGTGCGTGTATGTTTTGTGTGCGTGCGTGCGTGCGTGCGTGCGTGCGTGCGTGCGTGCGTGCGTGCGTGCGTGCGTGCGTGCGTGCGTGCGTGCCGTGTGCGTGTGCGTGTGTGTGCGTGTGTGTGTTTATGTATGTGTATGTGCGTGCGTGCGTGCGTGCGTGCGCGCGTGCGTGCGTGTGTGCGTGCGTGTGTGTGGGTGGTTGTGGGTGTGTGGGTGTATGTGTGTGTGTGTGTGGGTGTGAGTGGATGGGTGTGGGGTGGGGTGGGTTGGGGGAGGGGGTGTGGGTGTATGGGAATGTGGGTGGGGTGGGGGCGGGCAAATGTCCTCATGGATCCGACCCTGTCTATGTACCATACTCTATAAGTGCAATACGACATTTGAGACAGGATTAGTTTCTCTTTAATTAATTTCCAGAAAAGTATACAGGTAAGCTGTTGAATATTTTGAAACTAATTTTGACTGGATGCTGTTACTGCAGCACCCAGTCAAATCAGTTTCAAACTATTCAACAGAATGTTTATCAAATGGTAAAGACATACAATTCGTACAATGTGGCAGACTATTAAGCGTTAAAGACGGACTAAATCGAGTCATTCATACCAGAATTAATTATGACGTCATCCAATACGTCACTTAATTTATTATGAGGTCATATGACGTCCTATGATGACTAGATAAACTGGAAAGCTCAACTGATTATGAATCATATCTATACCAGTGTACTGAAATCAGATTTTATCAGTAATGGAGAATCATTATTCGGGCATGCCGATATCAAAGCTTCTTTCATGTTTTAAATATAACCATGATGTGCTTCTGATAATATTGTCTCCATCCTTTGTACTGATAGCAATCTTGAAACCAACAATGACACGCAGAAATGCGTAAGGTTAACCTACATGAGAAGATGCGATGGACACCAATTAGTGCGTTTCAAGGGTAGAAAGTAACAGTAGTATATATTCGAGATTAGCAGCTGCAGTAAAAATACCGGAGTCTTTTTCAAAAATAGTCTTCTCTTGGCCTGCAAATGGACATTTCTTAAGCAATTCTTAAAATTTCTGGATCAAATTTAGTCATTAAAAGGTTAATAAGCCCTATATTTGCAAGCGTATGTCAAACTATTATAGCAGATAATCAGCGGATTAGTCGAGATAGGTACGACATATGGCAAACATTTCACTCATAGAATCTGGCAGCAACTCAGTCACAATGGGAAACTTTTGCCTTCAATGTCACCCATGATATTGATAATACAACAACACTCAGTGTTAATATCGACTGGGAATCTTAGATAAGAGTCCTGAGAATAAATCCGAAATTCCAAGTAGCTCTATATATCAATCGGTACCACATATTTATCCTCAGTGCTATCGGGGTCCCGTGTAATGTACAATCTTTCACTTAAAACATGGAAAGTACAGGGAAATACTTAAAACATGGAAAGTACTGGGAAATACTTAAAACATGGAAATTACTGGGAAATTCTTCAAACATAGAAAGTACTGGGAAATACTTAAAACATGGAAAGTACTGGGAAACACTTAAAACATGGAAAGTACTGGGAACAACTTAAAACATGGAAAGTACTAGGAAACACTTAAAACATGGAAAGTACTGGGAAATACTTAAAACATGGAAAGTACTAGGAAACACTTAAAACATGGAAATTACTGGGAAATCCTTAAAACATAGAAAGTACTAGGAAACACTTAAAACATATAAAGTACTGGGAAATACCTAAAACATGGAAAGTACTAGGAAACACTTAAAACATGGAAATTACTGGGAAATGCTTAAAACATGGAAAGTACTGGGGAATACTTAAAACATGGAAAGTACTAGGAAATACTTAAAACATGGAAAGTACGGGGAAATGCTTAAAACATCGAAAGTACTGGGAAATACTACAATAAATGGATAATACCCATCTGAAACTGAATATCCTCCATATACTTATCACAGTGGCCAATACAGAAGTACATATATATGATTACTGTATTCTGCAGCTGTAGTTGTAGAAACATCCTACAGCTGCAATCAGTCCTTTTGCCCACTGTGTCTTGCTCTCAGACGAAATCCTTAGATTCCTCAGGTCCATTCTTGACTTGAGTGTACCGAGTCCTGCTTTCTTGAGGTCACCTCGTAGCACGCTTAGCATATTTATGCAATGACGTCCTCTCATGGTTTTGTATTTGCTCGCTCAGTGTAGGGAGAATTCCAAGGCTCTCTGTGCTGCTGTCTCTTCTGGTGTTCTTAGCACATGGCCAAATATGGACCATCTTTGCTGGGCGACTTTTACAGTCAGCGGCGACGTATTACACATCTTGTATAGTGCATCGTTGGAAAGTATGCGGTCTGGCCATCGGTGTCCAGTGATAGTGCATAGGTATTTACGGTGGCAAGCATCGCGTTTGTCTAGAGCTGCCTTTAGGAGCTGCCCAGCTGTTACAGTTATACAGCATCAAGGATACGCAGATTGCATCGTATAAACGTAACTTCTTTATCAAGGGCATCTTTGATCTACGAATCCATAGCTTCCAGAAGGACTGGAAAGCTATGTTCCCATGGCGCAGCGTGCAGAAATGTCAGCAGTACTGCAAAGCAGTGAGCCCAGGGTTTTACTTTTCCTCCATGGTTCGCCGCCACGAAGTGAGTCATTATTTTCTATAGTTTCATGCTTTGTCGATAGGTATATGTGGGTGAACTCTGTTTCGGATTCATTCATAAAGAGATTCTCACATTTTAGTTTGCTTGCAGCTATTGGGAGAAATTCGTCAATGGGTTCTTTTCCTCGTCTATGAAGTCCACATCGTCGGCATATCCCATCTCTAGCGGCATGTCCAGTATTGACACTGGGGTGGGGGTGGGGTGGGGGGGGGAGGTTTGGTCTTGCGGAACTTTCCCGCACAGATTTCAATGCGGCAGCAAGGTAGCAGGTGGAAAGCACTGGTCATAGACCATCTCCCTGTGGGGAGCCGATTGATGTCTCAAGCTCTACAGACTTCATCGACTTGACTCGTACTCTCAGCTTGGTGTCTGCAAGCAGTAGTCTCACTAGTCGTAGCTCATCTTCATTGCAACTGTCCTGGGGTAGTAGAGTATATATAGTGTATATACATGGTGAGAAATTAGATCAAATATGCACCATAGACATGTTAGGTTTAAATACAAGTAGGTGGGGCTTAGAATACACCTTCCGTATCCTCTGCGTGTCGTAAGAGGCGACTAAAGGAGGTAAGGGTGAGGTAACCCTGACAGAAACCTCGAGTGCTGAAGACGGAGGTTCCAGGCCGCACGGCACACTCTCATAAACCATGGATCCACGCGCTTAGCGCTTATGATCATGTTGATAGTCACTTACAGGACTGGCGGTATGATCAGCGAACGAAAAGAAGAAGAATACAAGTTGTCCAAGGTTCAGTGCTAGGCCGATAATTAATGAGTTATTTCGCAGTGAATTCCTACTTTGGCAGAAAGTTATTCTCCTAGAGGTATAGTGAGATACAGAGGGAAGTGTGGTGCGTCTTCGTTGCGATTGGGTCCGCCGAGAAACCTATGCGATTTTCAGCGATGGCACAACCAACCCGAAGGAGGCAATAGAATTGGCCGAAGATGGGTCAGAGTTAGTTACAAAATGAGACGATAGCTGGTGGCGCCTTTGGCTCTTTTGCTAAATGGTCCTTCTTTTTGGACTCTTTTGCTGGTATTAGCCATTAGACGTTCACCTGAAGAATGCCTTACAATATACAGCCGCTTTTAACAATTACAGCAATCGGCTCGGCTTGTTAATAGAGTTCTAACGCAAATAGCTGAGCTACTACCTATGTTAGATATCACCGAACTTGCGTCGTTGTTAGGCAGAAGAAGGGTTTACTTAGTGTAATGTGTTGATATTGAGAATTCTTAAGGTTAGTATATATATATATATATATATATATATATATATATATATATATATATATATATATATATATATATATATATATATATATATATATATATATATATATATACACGTTTTAATTGAAGAACGGCACAGGCCGTAGAAAAATTAAACAACAGTTAGTTAGTTAGTAATGTGCCGTAACTGGCCGTAAAAGTACGCCTAGTAGACGTCGGCGTAGGTCTAAGAATTATAAAAGGGGAAATCAAAAAGCCGTTCAAGTTGGCCTATTAGTCATCAGCGCATGGAAGTGAAAAATATGTGCTGAGATACAAATGGCACAGATAATCGTTGGAAAAAGACAATAAAGTATTACGGTTGCAAAAAAAACCCCAACGGTGTAAAGTGGTCCGAGTCTGTTGTACGATGCAGGTTGACGACGTTGGACGTAGTGTGAGGGTTCGGCGAAGGAAAACGAAAACGAGGTTGAAGTTCGGCTCAAGACGAGCTGTATGGCAAGCTCAGGTTCTGCACGGCAAGCAATGTTCCGAACAGTGAAGAGAGATGCAACAGTATTAACGAGCTTAGCCTAAAAGATTCTGCTCGATTCTACACGTATTCGAGTGATGCAGAGGTTTGACTTAACCGAAAACAGGTTGACAACGTTTTTTCGGCCCGATTGGAATTGGCCGGAATAAGGTAGCATGGTTTTGGCGCTACTACGATGAGTTGTTATACAACTTTCAGTTGTGGTACGGGTAAGAGATGGCGAGATATAATCATGGCCATAGGATGACTCACTGGCGTGCTTTTCAGCTAACTGACAGTACTGGCCCTGTCGATTTATATAGTTCCATTTTAGCCCAAATTTAGGCTGCAAAATTAATGATCAGAAATGGCAATGCCTGGATTCGAACGGCACGAGGAGCTACTGGTAATACGTTGTGGCTTATGCTTATGGCGCACAACGTATGCTGGCTAGCTTCTTATTATATATCCATACTGAACGATCACACAATCTCGGCTGATTTTTACGTTCGTTCGTTCAGTTGGATTTATTGGCCGCTTACACCTAGATGTATTTGAGCCATGACACTATCTTAGAGGTGCTTCCCCGAAGAGGTGCGTAGCTCACCCGGAAGGTTGCGAAAATGAAAATCAAAACTAAAAAAAATCGCGATATGCATACGAACTGCTATGGTCGTATTAGAGAGGTAAAGAAGGAAAACGCCGGTACCGGCCATTCTTGCCCGGGCCTATGCGATCCTAGCCTATATTGCTTGCTGGTAGAAATGGATACTCTGTCTAACGCGATCCGTGCTACACTATTTAATACACATTCTGTTTAATATTTTGAAACTAATTTGACTACCATAGGCAGCAACAGCACTCAGTCAAATTAGTTTCAAAATATTCAACAGCGTACGTGTACAGTTTTCTGGAAATTGATAGTCAGTGCATTCGGGGAACGATCGACCCCAACACGGGCGAGGCGTGGGTGGGGCTTAAATAGGGATGGGCGGGGCATAGACTGGAACGTTCATTAAATACTTGAGGAGACCAACACATTTCATTCTATATAACAGTATTATGTAATATTTATACTGTTACTGCTCCAATATGACGGACAGGAATTAATGACTATCAAATTATTTGCAATATTCTGTCGATTTTAGATTTAAATAGCAATTAAAGTCGTCTTACTGCGTCTTCAGAATGAAAAGTGTTCAGCCATCATTGCTCTGATAAGGCCATCCCAGCGAGTGAATTCAATTCACATTTCCACAGTATCAATCCATCATCTGACCTCGTATGACGTCATAATCAGCCCAGCGCGTGTATGACGACGTCTTAATCATTACGTCACAACGGGTTTAGGCAGCAACAGCATCCAGCCAAATTGGTTTCAAAATATTCAACAGCTTAAATGTGTAGTTTTTTTGGAAATTGATAGTCAGGGTGTTCAGAGATCGGTCGATCGCAACACGAGCAAAGTGAGGGTGGAGCTTAGCTAGAGATGGGCGGGGCATAGCTAAAACCGGAAAGGTCCCTTAATAACATTAACTGTTTAAACAATTACAGGGCAGTGGATCAAGACATCGGGAGTAAGTGTGTATGGCATGTTTTAACAATAGTCAAAGCCTGCGTCCACCTGTCTTTTATTATTCGGTAGACCAATTCACCTTTCCAGTTTATTCATCCATCATATGACGGCATAATCAACTAAGTGACGCGTAAGTTGACGTCATAATCAAGACGTCATGAACCATTCGAACTAGTCCAACGTGTTGGACGAATTGTATCGCTTTGCTATTTAATAAAAATATAAATGATATAGGCCGCAAAAGCACCCAGTCAAATTAGTTTCAAATAGCTTACCTGCATAATTTTTGGAAATTGATAGTCTGGGAGTCCAGAGATCGATCGATCCCAACACGAGCGAGATGTGGGTGGCGCTACACTTGTGATGGGCGGGGCCTGGCTAAAACTTAAAAGGTCAATTTGAGTCCATTGTCCAATACAAATAGAATGTGATTCATTGCCAAACATCTGACCATATATGCTGACCATTGTAATGACATTTCAGTGAATGTTCAGTTTTATCTGATGTAGTGTTGTTTTAGCAGTTGGAAGACTATTTCCTTATCATCACCCACACGAACTATTCACACTGTAGATGTTTGGAGCATATGTGTATAGCAAATGCCTTATTTTATTTTGGGTACACAAGCACTCAATGTCAATAAAGCTTAACTCATCTCAATCTATACACATGCAAAATGTAGATAATATTTACTAATGCGTGAGAGTATTATGCTAAGCATGATAAATAACCATAAGGTGAAATACTTAAACTTTCCATCAGATGTCTGAATATTTGCCAGTATTTTCCTGTATTTACCGGTTATTGCCACTGCCCTGGCAAATACTAGGATACCCCTGGAAATGTGTCAACCCTAATCTCTCCATATCCATGTCTAAGCTCTCCATCATCGCATTGTATCTTTCTAGCATCGAGAAAACTAGGCACTGCAAGTTCTTCAAACTTATCTTTGTAGAACGGAATTGTCACGATAAACTCTCCAAAATTAGTCTGTATCCCCTAGACAGTCACGAAACGTTCTCAAGTAGCATCAGAATGGCCTATCCGATATCTTTCAGATGGTCGATTCTGGGTTGTCTCAGACCTTACAGATGTAATTCTTCCCTATTCTACATGAGCTATATCTTAGACACCTTCTTCGTGTTATTCTTAAGTGAGGGAGAAGGAAAGGTTAGCATCCTGGCATCTCTGACTTCATTTTTTATGAACGACATTATATTTTATTGTATGCATTGTATTTCTTGAGTCATTTATTAGGTGAATAGAAATCGACGAAAAAATAGCCGAGCCCGGACATTTTGGTTAACCGACGAATTTTATTGCTAAGCTAATCTTATGACTGTCTAGTGTACATACACGAAAGTCTCCCAAATTCTCCCTTGGGGAAACCTGTTTTTAACCCTCTGAACATGACCAACCAAATACCAGAAAATTTACCACTCAAAATGTATTCTGCTAAATATCGTGTAATCAGCATTACTATCAGTCGGTGCTGTCTACATAAGAACAGATCATGTGTTTTGTAAACATAATTATAACAATAATAATATATAATAAACTTTATACAGTCAAACCTGTCTATAACAGCCACCTGTCTTAATAAAAGTAAGTACTAATGCCTTATAAATAACACACGCATCGATATAAAAAGATCTAAGCACCCGCAACGTTGATACTAGATGCTAAATGATTGACAAAAATATGCCTGACCAAAGTATGGCATTTTATGCAATAATATATAGATCAGGGTAAATTTATAAAGTCGTCATTAAAGTAAATCAAAAGCGAATTTTATATTGTGTGATTTAACAATTTAAATCAATCGCTTTTTCAATTGCGTTATCTAAGAATCGAAGTCAATTTTACTTAACTTTCCATTTCAACAAGTTGAAATGATGGCTGAACCTCAGCAAATAGAATTATGTGTCGTTTGTTGCGAGTTTAGTGATAGCAAATGTAGAAAGGTCGGTCAAAAAGTCCCTACATCATTGATTAATGCATCCAAACTACGGGGAGATGACATTCACTTGCAACTGTCTTCCTCTAGTGAACACTATTTGCATGATAAATGTTATAAGCGCTACACATTATCTAAAAATATTTCAAAAGCGCAAAATGAAGAGCGAGACCATGAAGGCTCACGCCCATCTGCTCCTACTCTACGACCATAATGTACCCCATATGATTATCATACTCATTGTTTGATATGTTCCAAGGAACTAGACTTTGATGCTGTCCGGCGTCACGCTGAACGATGTTCCCAAATAAGCAGTATTGGGTATGTTGGTATGACTAGAATAGTATTCATCAGGAAAGCTTGTTTGCTACTTGTGAGAAAAGAAATGACTCAATTGCAGATAATGTCAATGCAAGAATTATTTTCGCAGGCAATCGCTGTGCTGTGGCAACCCAATTCCATTGAGAATGCATGCAAGAATTTATGTCTTGTAAATACACCAGCTCATGTGATGCTTCATATAGCAATACGCGAAACCTTGACGCAATAAATAATAAGGCATTCACCCAATTGTGCAATTGGCTTATCAAGCCAGGACAGAATCAGAACCAACATACATTGCAAGATCTCCGCTTACAATTGACAAATTTCTTGCCAAATGATGTATCCATACAGCATAAGACACATACAACGACGGCTTCTCGAGCAATTTGGAAACGACGTGACAATATCCCGTGTTGAAGGCAAGACACCCGTGGTCACACTTACTGGTACAGCCTCATTTCTCATCCATGAAGCATATACAGCATCAGGAAGTGGTGAAAATGATGGGAATGAGCGACATTTGAAACTTGCTGGGTCTATGGTTAAGCAAAGTATGAAAGAGATGGAGCAATTAACAGATGTGTATCCAGACCCTGCAAGCTTAGACCTTAAAAAGCTTGAGTTCGAGGTGCCTGATAACCTGAAACATCTCATTTCGTCTATCTATTCTGAAACTCGTAGTGATTCGGCTAAGCTGAAAAATAAACTGATGATGCTGTCCGTTTGCCATGTTGTTATGCAAGCAGCTGGAAAACAGTCTTATATATCACCACTGTTGTTATCTATTGGATTGTTTATCCACCAATCGACCAGATCCCGTGTGATCATTGATGTACTTTCATCGCTCGGGCTTAGGGCCTCCTATGACCAAGTGATTGCATTTCTTCGATGTGCAGTTGAAAGCACGTCTGTTGAACAACTGTGTCCTGTTATTGTCGAGAAGGCTGAAGGAGGCGGATTCTGTCAATGGGTTGCTGACACCTTTGATTTTATAATGAGGATACCATTTACGGGCACGATACATGATGGGAATGATTGCCTGTCAAACAATGACTTCTGCTGAACGCAGAGTAAAATCGGTGAAGGCAATTTGCCGTAAATATGTGACTACTGATGAAATCAAACAAGCTGGTGATTTTGGGGTTTTCATACAGCCATACAAATGTCCTGTTAAATCATTAATGGCAGATGTAATGACCAAGGCAATTAAGCATGAGGGCAGATTTAAGCTGATAACACTCCTGGTAGCCTTTTAGATCTTTATCTGTTCGATTCCACAAGGTGGCCACCCGGTAGCGCTGCTTACCCCGGCAATCAGAGGCAGGTTCGACCTCATCACAGTGGCTGTCTAGCTCCAGGCCTTGCAGTCGAAGAGGGTGGCACTTGGGAAACTCACCAACAACCAACTCTCAAAGGATGGTCTGGTACTCAGCTTAATTTTTATGTGTTCGGTCTCATGAGAGACGTTGTCCAGGCTAGTACGTCATCTATGACCTTTGCCCACATTTCCAGCAAAGACGTGCCTTGAGGTTGGTATAATTGTCTGGGTGCATACATCACCAAATGCAGACGTACATACTCTGCATCAGCAAGAGACATGTATCGGTTATCTGAAACATCATAGCATGTTCTACTACCAACATGGTCAAGACTAGTATGCTAGGTATGACCTTAGCCACATTTTCAGCCTAAATCTGTCTTGTTGTTGATATATGTACCTGGAATGCAGACACCCCACGTTTCACTGACATCTGGCATGTATCCTCAATAGTTCTCTTAACACCCATGTTTGGCCGTGATACCGATGATCATGTATATCTCCAAAATGGGTCTGAAAGTTAATGTTATATTCATTGGGCTTATCCACTTGATCGTTGTGACATGGGCCATTACTATGCATTCCCGACCAGACCTACCAACTCTAAAACTCAATAAATAAGCGTTTGTAATCATATAGCCTGTGTTTTATTGGGGTTGTGGACCATAGCACCTTAGACCTTTGGGTGGTGAGAGGGAGAATACACACAGTACCGAGTTACCATTCAACTTCGCGCTTTCTTGTAGTGGGGAGACACATAAGCTTCGCCTTTTGGATAGACATGTATGGCAATGCCGGGGGAACAGAGATAGAGAGTTATCATCACGCTTCTGTAAACTGTGCTTTAGACCACATATGTATCCTTAATATCGTTATGCTCTCTTAAGAGACCACGTGACATTGTGGACCACAAATGACGGCTTTCTTCTAAAACATTCTTATCGGGAAGGTTTTATCAACAACATGCTCATACATATCTATGAGATTGGAGCGTTAACCTCACTCTTGACTACATTGGAAGCAATATACTAAGAAAATAATATGCTGTGTAGTAATGACAGTGTGGGAGGTATCATCTATCATAAAATTTAGATTCTAGAAATTCCAGTTTCCGAGTTTCAAATCGATTCCAGCATTCGTATAAATTGGGTAGAACTTAGCTAGAAATGGGAAGAGAATGGCTGGAACTGGATTACATTATTAGTTACTAGGAAATTGGGGTTATAGTGTGGACTGGTTTGCTGCCCAAACTACAGCATGAGATGATACACCAGCAAAGCCCTGCAATGATAATTATTCATGTATGGTGGGTGATGATCTGGGGGCAGAGGGAGGGCAGAGGGGGAAGAGACAGTTTTAAAACATAAGTGTCAGTAATGTCAAAACTATCTTTCCCTGTCATCACCTTGTTGCTAATATATCTAACCGAGAAAACATAAATGATGAACACCGTATCCATGTGTTTATATAGTAGTAATATTTATGTGACACTTGCTTATGTAAGAATATCTGGCTAATAAATAGTAAACTGATCGGAGGGATTAATCATTTAACCCTTATGTTGATGAAGTCGCAAATGTAGCTTGCGGGGGTCCGTCGGGCTGTTCCGGTACGAAATATTCACTGGTTGCGCCGCACGTGCATGATGAATGGGGTGGCTGGTTAGCTCCGGATCTTGGAGTTCCGGATCCCATGTGACGTCGCTTTGTGAAATACAAAGACCGGCTCCTAAGGCTGGTGGAACACATTTGTTCTGGTGGACCATGCAACAATTTGCCACTGAGATTAAACCACACGGTGTCATCCCAACTGTTTGTGTCACCCGTATGTCTATCCATACAATTTAAAGATATGGAATAATAAGTAATTAAACAGTAATAATATATACTATACAAACAAGGTGAATCGCTTGACAGTAAATGAGTAAACAATAACACACAAAATAGAGCTAGCTGGTGTCCTTTGCACATGGTGTCGTCATAGGTACCTCACAGATCCTTGAATCCGCAGAAGTATCCCTGCAAGAGAAGCATCTGCAACCCGAGATCACTGATTAACTTAATATAAGTTATTATACTCCTAACACAAATAAAGAGAATCCTGATGCTGCGAGAGGAAGTGCCTCACGCGGGCCTCCATCACCGAATGTTTCCATGATGGTGCGAGGGGTAGTAGCCTCGCACGGCCCTCTGTCCATGATATCTCGCTATTGCGAGAGGCAAGTGCCAACCCTAGGCCAACGTTTTCTGTTCAACAGAAAAATGCTGCAGAAAAAGACCATCCTAATGAAATATAATTAAGGTGATGCATGCTGGTTTACATGAAGATGGAACGAGCGACTCCCCAAGGATCCGTAAGTCACCGCCTTGTTGTTCCAAGATACTGTATTGGTAGCTGCCGCTTTTATTTGTGTGGGCCTTCTGCTATACCTAACCTACCATTTAGGTGTTAGAAACAAAAACTAGTTTTGGCCGCAAGTGGCAGGGATTCCTACCTATGATTAGATACAGCTGTCCGATCGGCGCAGATGCCCTGCTTCCCATGGGTTGTCTTAAAAAGCATCTACCTCCACAGACAGCATGCATACATGTTACTTTGAAACACATCCGAACTAGATGAAAATCTGGCTATCTTGCTCCGCAACCACATAAAACATCACCGGACAATGGCTACATTTCACACAAGCAAGTTTGATTACTGACACATCGTTAAGGTGGGGTAGAGAGGCGAATATCCATCACGAGCGTCCTTCCCGTGAGGGCGTGGCCGATTCCAAAATCCTTCTCAGACACTACGAGTTGGAGTCACCGAGACCAACGGATCTAACTTTTGACGTGTCATTAGGATTAAGTTCCAATATGGCCAGATATGCACTGCGGGCAGGTAAATAAGCTATCACTTCCTAAAATATAACTATATGTTTTTGCAGTGCTTTCCTTCTTTGGCAGGGTTATCTAGCTAACAAGTATCCGAAGATACGGGGGAGATATATGTAAATCTTTAGAGCACGGTCAGCGACTTCAGTGCAAAATTGTTGATGGCGGGAGTAAGTGATGCGGATATAAGTGTTGCTGTTTAGTATTTCCTAGCATACTGCGGTCCTAAGTTTTCTACAAATAAACAAAACATATGAACAGAATGGCTACCTGCCATATTCACAACTAACCAATGCATAGAACAACGACGATTTACATATATTTATATATATTAAATAATATGGTAGCATATATCAGGTTGATAGACCTAAACGGTGCGGTTAGTCAAAGCACCTACAGTAAACGAGGATAATCTGAACAGTGATAAGAAAAATTTTAAATTGCGGTCTTAAGACCGCGACGGTACCTATTAGTCATCAGTACCTTATACGGAAATGGATAACAATAATTAAATATACCATATATAGCTACTTGAATACCTAATAGTCACGTGTATGGAACAGACTACTACGTGTTACTAAAATTGAGGCGCTACTATATTCGTAGCGTGAGTCGACATGTTCTCTGAGGCTGGACGTGTTTCCGCATGCAGGTCTCCGCAGCTGATTTCCGCAGGCAGGTCTCCGCATGCTGACTCCAGCGTAGAAGTGGTATGACCTCAGGGCAGTGAAACAGAGCAGTGAAGTAATGTATATTAGATAGTCACCGTAACTAGTACAGAATCAATGCGGAAAGTTGTATAAAGTTTTCCGTCCGGCGACGGTAGTAAGAAAGTTAAGAGTAATTAATACATGTGCATTTAAGGCACATAGTGCGGGGTGCAGCGCATAGCTCTTGCGGCGCACCAGGAAAAGTCCACCCGACTGCGGTCAAAAAGTTAAATTATCACACACGACATGCAGTGCGGAAGTTGAAGTCCACTTTTCCGCGTGGTTGGCAGATCTGGCGATTCATCCACCAAGAAACACCGTAGCTCTACATCATGTAGAATTTTACATCCCGGCCCGCACGGCCCGCTATCTGATGCGGAAAGTCTTATTTTTAAATTTAGTTATGGGGGGGGGGAGGGGGTTGGGGCTGGGGGTATCCAAAATTCCGTGGAAGGTGATGACTTCCTACCACCGCAGATGTGCTGGGATCCGTAAGACACCGGTTTGAAGTGAAGATCACAGTAGGTCAGGAGTTACCTCCATCATTCGGGTGGCCCAGTTGTCCTGCGCGGGCGGCTTTCACGCTTGCAATGCTCCTGATCCTCGAAATTTCACCCCTTTTATACTCACTGGGACATCAGAGCTGGATGCCTCGACCAATCAGCGGTCGAGCGCCAGCCAATCAGCGTACTAGTATGTAGCGACGTATAGGCCATGTGTACACAAATCACTGTGTATTTGGCTAAATATATACGCGATTACGACGTTATAGCAATATTACAAGTTTATTTTAACGCGGAGCTTCGACGATAACTCATTCATTTCTGGGCCGATTTTAAAATGGTTTACAGTTCTAGAAAGCTCGTTTAATTCTGCTCCTAATCGTTACCAAGAACAATGAGCAATAAATTATAAGTATTTACGATTACCTACTCGGTACACTATAGGTACGCACTCGCTTCCAATCTCGACACACACGTCGTCAGGGAAGCTTTAGCGTGCGCGCATGCGCACTATGCGTTTTAACGGACCGTTTTCGACGAAATACCGCTCGTATAGGGCTTACATACGCTTATTGCTCTACCCAGGGGGAGTGCGCTTTGGAACAGATCTGGCACGGCCGGTCCGTACCCAGCCTTGCTGGGACGGCTGCTACCCGCCCGATAGATTCACGCTACACCAAGAACTCGTGGTCCTGAACACAAATAAAGACACCAATGAATATTTTGAAATGATTTTGATTGAATAGCATTATCTTATATAGTAATTCAACTTTAACTGTTTTCAAAATACTCAGCCTAAGATGAACTACATCATCCATTTGATTAATTTTAGGTTCCTACAGTGTAAAATATAAACGTGTGTTAAGGGCCGTGTCACTATGCATATTAATTATGTTTATATGTGACATAATTAAGGCAGCTCTAGGTTTAGGATTATTAATTTTATTTCCCTGAACGTATCCTTCCCGCTGGGAGCACCAACGAGCCACGGGATCGAGCTGCTCTATAGTTTGGCCAATCACTGTTTGAACGCCATCATACCCTCTTCCTGAGCCGGTAATGCAATAGGTAGTTTTTGTTTCATTCCCCACCATTTTCTCGATGTAGTAATCACCATTTAAATGAGGTAGTCAATAAGACAAATACAATTTGTTCTTTCCATTTGTTGTGAACGTGATATCAGAGGCACCCAATGAAGCTTTTCTGATCCCTGAGCTCCCTGACTATCAATTTCCAGAAACTATACCGCTAACCTGTCGAAAATTTTGAAACTAATTTGACTGGGTGCTGTTGCTGCCATAGGTCCAGTCAAATTAGTTTCAAAATATTCAACAGCACGTTTATTAAATAGTAAAGACATACAAATTCATACAACAATGCTTAGTCCGTCAGCAATTATGTGTTCGCGACTAACTTATCTACGTCATTCATAACGTCAATTGACTATGACGTCATCCTACACGTCACATAGTTGATTATGACGTTATATGATGGCTGGAAAAGTCTATTGTTCTCCTGACAAAACTTCTGTAATTCCTTGTTGGCGTTACTTAAATTAGCTTATCTATAGAGAGAAGCATTGAGGTCTCCGAATATTTGAATGCCATATTCTAAATTGAGGTCTCACAGTAAGATGACACAGATCGCTGACATTGATTCCACTCGAACATGGAGTGTAAACACCCATGACAGCTACCATCCCATTTATGGTGTTCATAACCACTTGGAGGAACCTCAATCTCCTGGTATATTGCTTTCTGCTACAACAAATAAATCCCTGCTTGTCATCTCAATTTACCCGAGAGCACCATTGGGTTGTATATGTGGCATGTCTTAAGATGAGATATAATGTTAACCGTATAATGCAGAGCTTTAGTTATTTATGCTTCAAAACTTTGAAGTCAATGCGCCTAAACCAGTGCACTGTATTTCGCCAAACTCATTATTTTGCTTGTTGTATATCCATATAAGTTGTATGCTGCAATCTGAAGATCTGAAGTGGAGGCACACATTCACAAAGACTGCCTGAATCTGTCACAGACATTCACAAAGGCTGTCTGAATCTGTCACAGACATTCACAATGACTGCCTGAATCTGTCACAGACATTCACAAAGACTGCCTGAATCTGTCACAGACATTCACAATGACTGCCTGAATCTGTCATAGACATTCACAAAGACTGCCTGAATCTTTCAGACATTCACAAAGACTGTCTGAATCTTTCAGACCATAGTCCGGCAGATAAAAATAATAGAAACTCGGTAAAGAGCCGAGTCAGCTTTGTGCGCGCTATTTTTGGATATATGCAACCTCCATCGTGTGACTATTGCTTATGGGCTTCTAGGGATAACTACAGGTGACATTGCTCATATACGTTTTGTCCATTTTAGTGATTTGGTTGTAGAGGTGTATATATCCCTGATAACGCAGCTTAGTGGGCCAATGCTGGGCCGATACCGAACCGATATTTTAGTATTGGCACGGTATCGGCCCAGCATCGACCCAGTAAGCTGCGTTATCTGGGATGTGTATTGCCTAGTTTATTTAGAATGTTAGTGATACTGCTCAGATTTCTGCTCAAGGATTATCTTAGCTAAGCTTATGAACAGATTTGTGTTACTTTAAATAGTGTATTTAGTCAGGTAAATTATTCTTAGTATTAGAAAGTTGCCATAGGAAATGCCATGTAGGACCATCCGATGCAAGGTCCCGCAATGATTCAGCTTAAATTCATCCTTGCTGTGACTGTATCCATCTAAAATAATAACGTGTATACATTATTATTTACTGATATTGTATTTTTCTCTTTTTATTTTGTTTTCTGGTAGAAGACGCATCAGGAATAAATGTCTATCTGATTACATATAAAGATGATCACAACGTCCCATGGTGCCAATAATCTGTAATAGAACAAAGTCATTTCAATCGCTCTACAGATTCATGATACCAATCTGCTCCACAGACGAATTAGGAGACAGAGAAAGAAGGGGTGGGTGGAGTAGTAGCTACTCTCGGGATTCTAGGAGTCAGGAGGAGGTGGTGGAATATAGCCCATTTCAGTACTGATTACCTACGAGAATGGTCAGTAACTTTTTAAGTGGACGTTCTCGTTCGTACATGTATAGTGAACGGATGTTAAGTGGGTCCTCCTCGACACATATATGTACCTTTACTGGAGACAAATGAGGGTATGCTCAACAGCTGTGGGTGGCCCAATTGCCGATGGTCGTCACCGCTAGATCTGGCGCCACGCTCAAAATATTGAGAGTCCCCCAACAGAGAGATATAGAAGAATATTGAGTTCCCCAACAGAGAGACATAGAAGAATTAATAATGTTACCCTGAGGTATGTCACCGTGACCGGGTGGTTAATTCAGTGACATACAGGAGGTAGCTTGAGAGATTGATTTGTTAATTTGTTTTATTTGTGTGATTTAAGGTTTGTTGTGTTCAGCTTTATGTTTATTTTTATGTCTTAGCTATAACTATTTATGTTTGAAGTTTGAATATAACTATTTATGTTTTAAGTTTGAATATAACTATTTATGTTTGAAGTTTGAATATAACTATTTATGTTTGAAGTTTGGATATAACTATTTATGTTTGAAGTTTGAATATAACTATTTATGTTTGAAGTTTGGATATAACTATTTATGTTTGAAGTTTGGATATAACTATTTATGTTTGAAGTTTGGATATAACTATTTATGTTTGAAGTTTGGATATAACTATTTATGTTCACATAACTGGAAGACTAGCCAACCAGGAACCAGTAAGACCGCCACGTTGGGCTATGCTATGGCTGGCCCATCGGATGACAATTCCCTGATGCACAGCACCAGGCAAGATCGATTAAATCCTGATCTACCGCCTCTGTGCATCTGCTGGGCCACTGGGAGCACCCGTAATAGCCAAGTTTTCTCATAAGGCAGAGCATGGCCATGTATGCATGATGCCATTAACTGGGTGGGCAGTTTTTAGGGTGTACATATTATCTTTGCAGGACTTCCTCCTCGGAAATATGGCCTATGATATCAATGTCCCTTTTGGACGAACTATCAGACTAAATTATACCACTGACAAGAGAGCTTTCCACCAAGAAAACTTTCCGCCACCACTTGTGTTTCTCAAGGAGACTTGTGTATGGAAAATATTGTGCTTTCTCCTCGATACAGAGGCGAGACTGCTGTGCTCGCCCTCTAGCGAAAGAAAGATCGACTTTATTCGTTCTATAAGTGTTGACCTCCTGGCTTTCTGATTTCTGCCTTCCGATGACAAAGTCAATGTGTGATATTGCATCATGGGAATATACCTAGCCAGGCTGGTTCAAAACCAATAACGTCCACATTAGCAAAATCTAGACCCTGCTCTCGCATGGATTGTGACTGTTCAAACTTGTACCACTTTGCAGCGAATCTAGTTTTCTAGTCTTTTCAGATTCTTAGATATAATGCCTTAAACGATTGATTTTCTTGCACTCTTAAAATGGCCTTTGTGTTGTTTCTTCTTTCTTAGGACCACCTAAGATGCCATTTTCGGATGACAATCTCATGCCCCACTCCAAGTGAAGACATAATCTAGCGTCACAAGCGGTGTCACCTTTTGACTTACTATTTAAACACACTTCTTAAGGACGACTGACTTAGCTACCAAATTTGCGGGTGATGTCCTAAAGCATGAGCATGAGAGCCAGTGTAGAGACGCAGCCAAAGGCGCTGAGTCCTCCACCAGAAAGGCTTTCTCTTAATTCATTCCTAAGCCAACCGCACAACACTTGGAATTTCCCTAAAACGAAAAGTCGCCAGCGAACATTATTTCTACCATTTCCTGTTTAGCTCTCATTCAAAGCTCCCACAATCCACGCTACTTTGGAAACTAAGAGTAACCTATTTTTCACAAAGAAACAGGAAATCTGAGTCTTCTGGTTCACCATGTCTCTCAGCTTGTCTTCTGATGCCTGCTGTACAAGCGCAGCCTCCCCACGCCCCTGCAAACGATATTAACACCACAGCCTTATTGACACTACGCAAGACTGCTCACTATGGATGCGTTCATTTATAAGGCTCTGAATTCCTCCGTCATCCTTTCGATTTGTCCTTTCAGGTCTGTTGATCCTTGTACCACCTTTTTCTTAGCTGCCTCATTTGGATGTCCATATTGCGCTCCACCTGACGTGAAGATATACATTAGTGTTGTTAGTGGTGTCACCTTTTTCGATACATACATAACAGGCAATCTGCCTTAGCTGCCAAATTAGTGGGTGGCATCCTTTTACGCAGCATAAAGACTTATAATAACATTGTGATCGAAGTCGCCTGTTCTGCGCCAAAAATTCTCCCCCTCCACCTTTGGATACATTAGGACCAACACATTTCATTTGGAATGCCCTCTAAACTAAAGTCACCTGCCGCCATTACTTTTGCCGATACCCTTGTAGCTCCCACTTGGAACAGCAACGATCATTGTGTGTCTTAGACACCGGGATCTGCATTGTCTGTTGATCCTTGTACCGCCTTTTTCTTTTAGAGAAGGTCATGTCGACTAAGTTCACACACACACACACACGCACGCACGCACGCACGCACGCGCACGCGCGCACGTGCACACATACGCACACCCACACACGCACGCGCATGCACACATACACGCACACGCACACGCACACGTACACGCACACGCACACGCACACGCACACGCACACGCACACGCACACGCACACGCACACGCACACGCACACGCACACGCACACGCACACACCTGCACACCTACACGCACGTACAAACACACACACACGCACCCACACACACGCACACGCACACGCACGCGCACGCACACGCACACGCACCAACACGCACACGCACACGCACGCATGCACGCACGCACGCGCGCACACGCGCACGCACGCACGCACGCACGCACGCACGCACGCACGCACGTACGCACGTACGCACGTACGCACGTACGCACGTACGCACGTACGCACGCACGCACGCACGCGCGCGCGCACCGTAGGGATTCCAGAACGTGAGAAGCCATACCCCGCCACCAGACAGGCCCCCCCCCCCCGGCCTCTCCATCGCTGATCTTAAGAGTTAGGGCGACGTTTTAAGACCGGGCGCTGTGGGTGGATATCGCGGAATGGATGGGATGAAACCATCAGAGGATTTAGCTTGCCAGCCGTTTGAAGGGAAAAGCCCTGCAAATATTAACTGATTTACGAATGAATGGTCCGCCATCTTTCCCCCAACTTAGTGCCACCCTACAAGAACACTTTGGTGACAGCGCCAAGGCTGAAACAAGCCAGATTCTTCAGCATACAATTCGGTGGGAATCCAAGGAAACCTTACCTGAGTTGGCAGGCCACGTCCATCGACTTGTGCCACAAGCTCTCGTCTCTCACCATGGGGAATGCCAGAACCCAATCCTGATATACAGCTTTATAGAAGGACTGAGCGGTCATATCTACCTAAAGGGCCACTTATATCAAGCTGATTTTCGGGACATTACTGATTTAACAAGCATAGCGATCCGCATAAACAACTACTTAAAGGGACATTTCACACACGACCAGACCTTAGAACGAATTCGACCTCACTTCCAGTGGATCGGCATAGACGCCTATAAACCTATGGAGTGCTAAATGTATCCCATGCCAATGACATGCCACCAAAATCTGTACTGCCACATTACAAACTTGCATAATGGGTGCACCATTTGAATGTGTCTCCATTGATGTAATGGGACTTCTCAGCCCCTTGGACCATGGAAACTGCTATTTTCTCGTCTTCCAAGATTATTTTACCAAAGGAATGTAAGCTTTTGCCCTCGCTAACCAGGAGGCTGCTACCATCATGGGCACACTTGTGAACCAAGCATTCTCACAGTTTGGAATCCCCAGAGAATTGCATTCCCGCCAAGGCATCAACTTTGATAGCAAGCTGTTCCAGGAACTTTGCCGTCTATTGCACATCGTAAAAACGCGGACTATGTCTTTCCACCCATGTAGTGACAAGATGGTGGAGAGATCTAATCGGACACTGGTTACCATGTTGACTAAGGAAACACAGCTGTATTGCCATGACTGCAACCTACGTCTTCCTTTCGTGATGATGGCCTACCACCCTACTGTCCACTCTAGCAACGGATTTACACCTGGGCACATGATGTTGGGTGAAGAACTTTCGCTTCCCTTGAACATTGTGATGCTGCATGCTACTGGTAAGCTGAACTCTCCATCTCTGTACGTAAAGCTTCTGCACCTGTTCATGGAGGATGCGCATGAAAGTGTGTGGGCACACTTCTCCTTTTGTCTATAAGAGACAGAAGACCACCCATGACGGTCGAACATATGGTGAACCTTATGAAATCGTCAGCCCTAAATTGAGTTATAAATGGAAGGGACAATACACTGTCCTCCATTGAAAGTCGGATCTTACATATCACCTCCATGTGTTGGATGGCAAGGAGGCCCTTCTCCATTTTGACTGCCTCAAAAACCTTGTGTAGAAGTGAGTATCACACTGACACTGGAATGTAAAGTAGCTGAGTATTGGGCACCTGTTGTTCAACTGCTACCATGGCTGACCGAGCAACCTATACCAGATGTTCTCGACGGGGAAGTCAGTATGATTGACAATGGTAAACCACCACCCCAACCCCCACCCCTGAGTGAAGGGCGGGAACTATGCATTCCAGAAAACCGTACATACATGACCCAGGCCATTTTGTCTTTGAAAAGAATGTTGAGATTATAAATAATGATAGAACAGACCCCAGTCCAAACCCCTTTCCAATCCCACCATCAAGAAGTCTGTCCACCCCTGACGACGGGTCCATGAACTAGACTGATGCCCCAATTGTGTGTACCCACTGCCTTTCCCTTGGCTTAAAGGCCACCCCTACCTACATTTCGTGGATGAGTATCACACTCAACAGTGGCCCCCTTTACCCTGCCACCGCTGTGCATCGATTCCTTTCCACTCGATTCCTCTTCTCAAGTCATGAGGTGGTGTCCAAAACCTCGTGACTTCTGTTTCCAAAACACTCATTGCAATCCCCCGCCACAGGCATGCATGTGCCGGAAGCCTTTCGCCCTTTCACGATATAGGCATTATATATGTATATGTATACAGATTATGACAAAGTATTATGTTATATGTTATATGAATTGAGAATGATAGCAGAATCTACGGAGGGTCCTGATGTGGAATAGGTCGGACGGGCGGAACAAATGAAATATATTCTGTCAGATGAACGCTAAGAAGAAGCATGTCACCTCTGACTAATAAAGGTTCCGACTGCAGAGAGGAAAATACTATGTGAGAAGCCTCTCCTGGACAGGAAACTCCTTCAGACATGTCTAAAAAGCGCCTTTTCCGCCTCACCAGTGATCCCTCTCAGAGCTATCTTTCTTCCGCTGCAATGGATTAATGCTGAATAGGTTTTGATTAAGGGTGACAAACCCGATTAATTCCACTGGACATTAATTTCATCGACGAAGCCATTCCTCTAAGCCGGAGGGCGTATCAAAACAATACTCTTATTGTTGATACAGCTGTGCCATGTCTGACATCTTCCCACGCCAGGTGGCCATGCACAACCAGGGTCAGCTTGCACGTGTTCTCTAGGTTACCGCAGCATTTCCAGAGCCGGGGGGGGGGGGGTGTGGAACCCCGACTAGAGGATGCCGTTTGTATATACAATATATATATATATATATATATATATATATATATATATATATATATATATATATATATATATATATATATATATATATATATATATATATATATATATATATATATATATATATATATATATATATATATACACCTGTGCAAAAGTTAAGCACCACCCTATTTTTACGCACATGCGAGGGTATATTCATGTGCTATGAAGAAAGCAATAGCATAAACATTTATGTACCCATCCATCTTAGTGCAAGGGGTAATAATGCAACTAGAGGAATGCTGATTATGATGGTGGGGAAACACTGTATGTTTTTGTTTGAACTTGAAAACGAGGCCTGAATATGGTTACGTTGACACAACTGACAACTCTTGCCCTACAGTTGACACACGTGGCTAGATTGTCATTAATGGTGTCTGAAAACGAAGTTTAACATCTGTGCACGAGTTTGAGACTGTCATTATTAATACCGGGTATATCCACCTTGTGCCTGGATGACGGCCTGGACACGACGTCTCATGCTGGTCACCAACCGACTGATACGCCATTGTGGTATTCGTTGCCATTCAAGATGGAGTGCGTCTGTTAATTCCTGTAGGTTCTGCACAGGAGGATCCCTCCTTCTCACCATGTCTCCCAGAATGTCCCAGATATGCTCAATAGGGTTCATGTCAGGGCTCCTTGCTGGCCATGGTAGGGTTTCGATGGCATTCTGGCGGAGGTATTCATGCACAGCTCTAGCACGATGTGGTCGGGCGCTGTCATCCATGAATATAGGGTGGGTTCCAGGTGCATGATTTACAAAATGAGGGACCACAACTCTATCCAGTATGGAATCTTGATATCTGTGTCCATTTAGTGTTCCAGGTACAGTCAACAGATCCAGCTTACAATCAAATGAGATGCACCCCCATATCATAACGGAACCTCCACCAAATGGAACTTCTTCCATGATGTTACGTTGGTCGTACGCCGTGCGTCTGGACCTCCATACACGAGTTCGACCATCTGTGGCATGAAGCAGGAACCGACTTTCATCGGACCAGTGTACCCGTCTCCAGGATCTCATGTTCCAGTGTCTTCTTTCGTTGCACCACCTCAGACGCTCCTCTTTGTGGTGTGCAGTGAGGAGAGGACGTCTGACAGGTCTCCTAGCTTTCATGTCAGCAGCATACAGTCTCCTTTTGACGGTAGACATTGACACTCTATTGCGCGTTTCCCATTGCTGGCTGAGCACTCTGCTGTTGGTGAATGGAGATCTCCTAACAAGGCGTACTAGGGCTCGATCATCACGGGCAGTAGTCTTCTTCGGTCTTCCAGATCTAGGCCTGTCCTTCACCTCGTTAGTTTGCCCATGTTTTGCAATCAAACGACTGATTACAGTATGGTTAATGTTCAGCTGTCTGCCAATCTCTCTGCATGACATACCAGTGGTATGCATGCCTATGATTTACCATTTCACACGATCACTTAACCTTCGTATCGCCATAGCGGTTCACAATCAAGAGCTAATTCTCTCTGTACAAATAAACCACGGTCATGAACACAAAATTCCTAATCTTGTCGCCTAAATCTGTATGTAATGTTCTACACCTCAAACTGGACTTTTACATAACTGAACACGTGTGCTGTTTCCCGCCACGCACGGACATCAAGCTGCGTGAAGTCATGCATGCATGTGCATTTCGTACTTGGAATTATGTCAGCTAACGCGGGGACAAAAAGTATGGCAGCCTAGTTGTACCATCATGTTTCTACGTTCTATTGTTTTTGCTGGTGCTTAACTTTTGTCGGTTAGCTTCTATAAAATGAAAGTTTTCGCTCGTACAGGTAATGTAATGCGCCATTAGTTCTATACTGACGTGCCAGTCTTCAGTGACAATAGCCTCAGCTGGGTGCCATGAGTTGCGCATATATGCTTACAATACCCGGTAAGTGATGCTTGAAAAGCTCGATGGGTGTAGTAACCACGCATTCACACCGACCACAAACCCGTATGCAATTATCACAGTAAGCATTAATTCATCTATTTAACGGCATTCAGCAGGAAGTAGCGATATTTCCGTGATTTCCACAATACAACCGGAACAGTCTCTCTTTCCACACTGCAGCAAATCATAACTTGCCGGCTACCTGGAATGTGGGGCCATAGTAGTACTCTGATAATGCAGGTTAATGGGCCTGTACTGGCCGAATTGGCCCTTGATTGGCCCCGTACTCGCCCAATAACCTGTGTTATCATAGTAGATCAAATAGTGTTCAGAAATCTTTCATCTCGTGAAATAAAAGTAGATGTTGTAAAAAGTAAACATAGTTAATGACCGCCAATACAACACATGTGGGCTGCTAATGCAACTAAGTTTCCAAGGACATTAATATAACATGAACACACAATTTCACACGCTTCACCGCATCCCTTGACGTCGATACACGCAGATTAGCAAGCCTGGAATCCACTAGTGTATGTCGTCTGCTGGACCTCTGACAATCAGCATATATATTGGTATAATTAGATTACTAAATGATCGTTACAAGAGATTCGTGTCGATCGTAAAAATGCGACAATTTTCTCCGTTTTCCCTTCTCTTTGCAGTTCCCATCTTTGCCAATGAACTTAGGCTTAATGGGTGCAGCTAGATCGCATGGACCGGGGTGGGTGGGGGGGGGGGCGGGGTTAATTAACTGCGATCTGCCCATATACCTTAATAAAACGTGATTCCAGTTGCAACCTGTAAATCTTGCCTGCAATTTATGATGCAAAATCTCATATTATCAACTGATATTGATTAGCATTTTGAATATCAGGATTAGTTGGTGGTAAATCGCAAAGTTCGTTGGAAAATGTTTTAAAGCAATGATGACAATGGAGAAACATAATAGTTTGGTGGCACATCTTATCATATTTAGTGCTGTTCATTTCATCATCATCCACAGCAGCAGCAGCAGCAGCATCACTACCGCCTCCACCACCACCACCACCGACACCACCGCCGCCGCCACCACCACCACCACCACCACCACCACCACCACCACCCACCCACCCCCACCCCTCCCCACCACCCCCACCCCCACCCCCACCGCCGCCAGCAACACCACCACCATCACCACCACCACCGCTGCCACCACCACCGCCACCACCACCACCACCACCACCACCACCACCACCACCACCACCACCACCACCACCACCACCACCACCACCACCATCATCACCACCGCTGACACCACGACCACCAGCACCGCCACCGCGGCTACTACCACCGCCACCGTCTCCGCCGCCGTCACCACCACCACCACCGGCAACACCACCACCAACAGCAACACCTACCACCACCACCGCCACCACCATCGTCGTCGTCGTCGTCGTCGTCGTCATCATCATCATCATCTGACCTTGTTTCTGGGGATTATAACACGTTTCCGAAAACAAAATAAAGCATACTGTTGAATATTTTGAACATAATTGGATTGGAGAACATTAATGCTTAAGGCAGCGATGTATTCCAATACAATTATGTTCAAGATATTTAACAGTATATTTTTTTACTACCTAACGTATATCTGTGGAAACATGTCAACTTATTTCTTAGCTATACCTGTATGTCTGTTCCTCTGTATTGTACTCATTATCAGGAATATTCATCGCGCCTCTCTTCACTGTCAGAGAACCGCCTTCAGAGATGGCCCAGAGCCGGGATGACATGGCGCAATATGAATACTATTAGTTGCACCAGTCCTTAGCCGCGGGTACAGGCTGTTACCATACGCGAAAACGTTGTATTTCCTGAGTGCAGTGAGGGAATACATTTTATATTTCCCCGAGGGTAGCGAGGGAAATATAATTGTGTGCGCGTGTAGTAACAGCCTGTACCCACGGCTAAACACTGGTGTAACGAATTTATTACCCCTCAGATGTCTGAGGGAGATATTTTCTCATAACGTGCCATTTAGTTAAGCAATTCTTTAAATAGACATCTCGACAGCCAAGTCAAACGCAGTTAAATCTGTCTAAAAGTGACGGAGTGTGGACCATTATAGTGTAGACAGTAAAGACTAAAAGCGCTAATATCTTCCAGGTCATGTGACGTTTGAGTGTCAGATTTGTTGGTGTCATTAGCAGCTGTAGGACGTGGGTTTGCTGAAGCGGGGTGGGGTGGGGCGGGGGGGGGGGAGGGGTTAATTAACTGCGATCTGCCCATATACCTTAATAAAACATGATTCCACTTGCAACCTGTAAATCTTGCCAGCAATTTATGATGCAAAATCTCATATTATCAACTGATATTGATTAGCATTTTGAATATCAGGATTAGTTGGTGGTAAATCGCAAAGTTCGTTGGAAAATGATTTAAAGCAATGATGACAATGGAGAAACATAATAGTTTGGTGGCACATCTTATCATATTTAGTGCTGTTCATTTCATCATCATCCACAGCAGCAGCAGCAGCAGCATCACTACCGCCTCCACCACCACCACCACCGACACCACCGCCGCCGCCGCCACCACCACCACCACCACCACCACCACCACCACCACCACCACCACCACCACCACCACCACCACCACCACCACCCACCACCCACCCACCCCACCCCTCCCCACCACCCCCACCCCCACCCCCACCGCCGCCAGCAACACCACCACCACCACCACCACCACCACCACCACCACCACCACCACCACCGCCACCACCACCACCACCACCACCACCACCACCACCATCATCACCACCGCTGACACCACGACCACCAGCACCGCCACCGCGGCTACTACCACCGCCACTGTCTCCTCCGCCGTCACCACCACCACCACCGGCAACACCACCACCAACAGCAACACCTACCACCACCTCCCTCCCTCCCTCCCTCAGAAATGTGGAAAGAAGAGGTGTAAATTAGACCTCTATCTACCTAATCAGAAAACATTTGTCAGTTATCAGAACAAAAGCAAATTCCAACTTCAGTCTAATTTAGATTGCGATTCTAAAAATGTTATCTATTTAATATCTTGCAAATTATGCCAAAAGCAGTATGTCGGTGAAACAAAATGCCCTTTCAGATGGCGAGCAACTAGACACCTTTGCGATATTAGACACGACGAGGACACCAACGTAGCTCAACATTTCAATCTTCCTGGTCATTCTGTCGATAGACACTTTGAAATTATGCCTATTGAGCAACTGCCTCTTTCTGCTACGGCCGAAGAAACTGATAAACAAAGAAGACTTCGAGAATCATTTTGGATTAAGCAACTGAAAACAAAATGGCCGAGTGGCATAAACGTGGACCCTGGTCTTGCTGATCAACGTGAAATTATTCCATTCAGTTTAACATACAATCGAAAAAAATGTTGAAATTTCTGAAATTTTGAAAGATGAATATCATAAATTGCAGGATAAAATGAAAAAACCTCTCAATTTGCGTCCAGTGATAGCCTTTAAGAAAAACTCCAATCTACGTGACATCCTGGTTAATTCGAAATTAACTCTTCAAAAACCTTCAGAATGAATGATATATATTATTCATATTTTATAGGCCATACCGCCTCTATCAAACAAACATAACAAATCTCAGACAATAAAATAAATAAAAAATATCTCCCAACCTTGGGAGATCCTGAGCCAGTGCGTTTAATCATATAACCACCTACAAGCGAGTGCCAGTTCTATTGTTTTATTGTCTTACTAACACACTAATTATTGCACCATACCGTCGTGGCAAATCTGTCTGGCATACCATCATTCCATCAATTTAGTCTGTCTTCTTAACAATAGTTTTGATCCGTTCATCATTTCCTTCCTTCCTTCCTTCCCTCCTTCCTTCCTTCCTTCCTTCCTTCCTTCCTTCCTTCCTTCCTTCCTTCCTTCCTTCCTTCCTCCCTCCCTCCCTCCCTCCCTCCCTCCCTCCCTCCATCCCTCCCTCCCTCCCTTCCCCTCCCTCCCTCCCTCCCGCCCTCCCTCGCGCGCTCCCTCCCTCCCTCCCTCCCTTCCTTCCTTCCTTCTTTCCTTCCTTCCCTCCTTCCCTCCTTCATTCCCACCATTCCCACCATTCCCTCCCTCCCTCCCTTCCTTCCTTCCGTCCTTCACTCCCTCCCTTCCTTCCTTCCTCCCTCCCTCCATCCCCTCCTCCCTCCTCCCTCCTCCCTCCTCCCTCCTCCCTCCTCCCTCCCTCCTTCCTTCCTTCCCACCTTCCTTCCCTCCCTCACTCCCTCCCTCATTCCCACCCCCATTCCCACCCGTCCTACATTCCTTCCTTCCTTCCTTCTTTCCTCCTTTCCTTCCTTCCTTCATCCCTCAATCCCTCCCTCCCTCCCTCCCTCCCTCCCTCCCTCCCTCCCTCCCACCAACCCGCCCGCCCGTCCGTCCGTCCGTCCGTCCTTCCTTCCTTCCTTCCTTCCTTCCTCCCTCCTTCCTTCCTTCCTTCCTTCCTTCCTTCCTCGCTCTTTCCCTCCCTCCCACGCCCTCCATTCCTTCCTTCCTTCTCCCTCCCTCCCTCCCTCCCTTCCTTCCTCCCTCCATTCTTCTTCCTTCCTTCCTTCCTTCCTTCCTTCCTTCCTTCCTTCCTTCCTTCCTTCCTTCCTTCCTTCCTTCCTTCCTTCCTTCCTTCCTCCTTCCTCGATCCTCGCACCATCTGTCCCACCCTCACTCCCTTCCATCCATCCTTCCTTCCTTCCTTCCTTCCTTCCTTCCTCCCTCTCTCCTTCCTCCTTCTTCGATCCTCGGCCCCCCCCCTCCCGTCCCACCCTCATTCCCTCCCGCCATCCCTCCCTCCCTCCCTCCATTCTTCCTTTCTTCCTTCCTTACTTCATCCATCCTTTCTTCATTTGTCTTCCTTCTGTCACTCCTTCCTTCATTAACTGAATGGATTGATGGATGGATGGATTGATGGATGGGTGGGTCGATGGATGGGTGGATGGATGGGTGGGTGGGTGGATGGATGGAAGGAACTCGAAATTCATATTGCTCATTAAATCTTTCAAATACACTTGAATCCTACTAGTCTAAATTCTATAGACAGTTATTTAATTGTTGGAAATTAAAAAATGTTCTTTCCTAAATTCGACTTCAAAAGACTTGAAAACAAAGTCCAACAACACCTTTTGAAACTGTTCAAATGATTAATGACCGTTGAGTGATCCCTTTGATCAATCAACAGACCGATAATAGAACCTCGTTCAGAAAGGGATACCTTCTGAACAAACAGAATCGAGCTCACTGGGTTAATATGCATGGCTTGATCTCTTTGATCAACCGCCACTCATTCATGAGAGTATTACTGGAAGCCCACTCAGAAACCTTAGAGAACTCAATCAACGTCAATGGATTTAGACAATAGTTTTTAAACATCTGTGGCAGTCCAACTCTTTAATGTGAATACAATTTAAAATTTTCAAAGTACAATTGAATACTAATCTAAGCCACATCCATAAGGCCATCAATTCTAATAAATAGACAGATTTTTGGTGGACAGGCAGATTTGTTCTGTGGCCTGAAGCTGACAAACCTTGTCGAAACCGGTCGCCCACTTCACGACGGTGCATAGGATTATTGGTAATATACACAATTATCCTTTGATAGTTTATATGAATTATTTAAATATTAACATGCTTAATCATAACCTTCTTTTTTTCAGCGGTAGATTTTTGATGCGCTTGTAGATTTTGTTAAACTTGTAATTCGATAGACTTCCCTTGGTTCACGATTCCATTAGGTCCCCTCAATTTTTTGGTATTCTTGTAGATTTTAGTGGCAGAAACATTGAATTATCTAACTAGTAACATTATGGCTGGAGTTAGCAAGAGTAGAAGACGGGATGACAGGAGGTCTAACGACAGTCGCCCGCCATCTGCCCAGGCTGCACTAACCAAATGTTACTACATGATTATACAATGCTTTCACCACCTTGGCATCTTGAATGCTCATGTACGTAGGGGCAGTTTGCCTCCTGGATTGAGCTGGAAAGTGTCAGAGTTAGAGAGACAGAATTTCTTCTGTAAACCAGCGATGCCAAACGCCGAGGTCCGTAAGGACATCTTAGCAGCAAATTTGAATTGGGCCATATCTTTACTCCAGGTGAACATTAGTCACTATAATTTCCAGCTTGGTCGTCTTATGTCGCTCCTCATCGAAGCTCAGTCCAAACCAAATTTAGAATTAGGTAGAGCGAAGACCACAGCAATAAATTGGGCCCGAAATAACTATGGCAGGAAGTTTCATTCTTCATCAATTGATCAGTTTTATGATTTCATCAGACCTTTTGATCCACATTTTAGAACCTGCCATAGTACAACACCCCCTGTAGGGTCACCTGTGACCTTACCAGGAACATCAACTGCAGGGCCCTCTGTGGCCCTACCAGGCACACCGACTGCAAGGTCAGCCTTGACCGTACCAGTCATCCCACAATCAAATCGGAAACGGAATAGGTCACCCACTGAGAGTCCCCCAGTAGTTAAGCGGGTGAATAACCAGAGCTCACCAGTGTTCCCCCTGCAGTCTCCTGTGGTGGATCCGCTCCTGATTCCACTGCCAGCATGGTCACCGTCAGTGTCCGCTCATGTGGATCCTAGTCAGATCCCTCTTCCGGTCTCGCCACTGTCCCCAGTCGAGTTTCCTCCCCTTCCACAGAGAGCAGCTACTGACCGACCTGGTCAAAAGACCAGATCGTCGACGCCGAGGTCCAAGCCACCACAACCTAAATTTACGCCCACACCTAAGCCCAAACCTACGCCTAGGGATACACCCAAAGAGCATAGGTCTTTCTACAAGTTTCGGTTCGTGGTGGATAATAAGAATGAATGGCGCCTTCCTACTCTGAACAAGAAGATTCTGCTGATTGGGTCTTCAAATTTAGCTCGCATCAATCAGACACCTCATCCAGATATGCAGGTAGCAATCTATCCAGGTGCTAAGATAAACCACATTAGGAATATGGTTAGAAAACACAATGAGGTCTTCCAACCTCAGCGTATCATCCTTAACATCGGAATTAATGATAAGGACGAACTTCAGCATGACACCTCCCAAAGAATTGAGAATCTGTTTAGTACCATGCGTTCAAAATTTCCAAAGGCTAAAGTTTACTTTGCCAAACTAAATTATTCGAAGCACCTGACTACAACCCAGAAACGAAACATACAATTCGTTAACAGCCGTGTAGAGGCCTTAAGGGCCAAGGTCCCTATCCTGCCCAGCCTCCCCGTGTCTGAATTTCAGGTGGTTGAGGACAACATCCACTGGACTGAGTGCACTGCAAATAGGATGTATAATAGTTGGTTATCGCACCTTAATTTAAACTAACTATGGGTCAGGGTACTAACCACCCAGAAATTGGCCTAGGTGGTAATATCATTAACCTAACTGGTTCTACATTGTCTGAAGCAGAAAGATCGTTGCTAAATCTTGGTCTAACATATGTACCAACACCACGGCCCAGAGTCAACATAGATGCTCTTTTAGATAATGGCTTATGGGAAATTGAAGAATTTTCTCACCGTGTAAAATTAGCAGACTTTTTTCGAAATTCCAAGAAAAACAACTTTCTACCTTTTGTTGAAAAAACTGGATGGGCACCTAACTCGAAGTTGGTTGACCCTGCGATTCTTGATAGTATAAAAGCTATCAAGGAGCGTGTTGAAAATTTCGAATTTCCTAAAAATCATCAAAATTTGTCATATCAAGAACGTTTAGCCTTAACAGGTTTGCGTAAAAACAATGACATCGTTATAAAGCCTGCTGACAAGGGATCTGCTACTGTAATAATGCGTAAGGATAATTATATTCGTGAAGCGCATCGACAACTCGGTAATCTGAAACACAACCGCAAATTAGACGAACCACTCTGGCAAAATAATTGTGATAAATTTAATGGAATCCTTCAAGAAATGGCTGACAATAAGGCCATAACGAAAAAGCAGTTTAAATACCTTACTGCTAAACGAGATTCAAATCCACGTACGTTTTACCTTTTGCCAAAAATTCATAAACCTATTGAGTCATGGTCCGACCCTATGATACCACCGGGTCGACCTATTATCTCTGATTGCGGCTCTGAATCTTATCGAATTAGTGAAATTATTGATTACCACCTACAACCAATTGCGAATAGACATTTCAGCTTTTTGAACAACACTGAGGATTTCCTATCCGAGGTCTCCAAAATTTCTGTTCCTCCAAACTCACTCTTGATAACCCTCGACATCGATGCTATGTACACAAACATTGACATCGAAAGGGGTTTGACTTCTGTTCGCAGAGCATTTGATAAATATCCTGATAACAATAGGCCCACTAGCGAAATATTAGCTCTCCTGGAGCTGAGTTTAAAGGGCAATGATTTCGAATTCGCTGGCGAAATCTACCAACAAATCTGTGGATGCGCTATGGGTAAACGTTTTAGTCCTAGTTTTGCCAACATCTATGTAGCTGAGTGGGAAGAAGATGCGCTTAACAAATGTCCTAAGCAGCCCTTATTTTACCGCCGGTACCTCGATGATATTTTTATGATCTGGAATCATTCGAGGGAAGAGTTTGATGAATTTTTCACTATTTTGAACAATCACGATCCTAACATCAAACTTAAAGCCAACATCGACCAGTCGTCCGTAGACTTTTTAGACGTTACTCTCTACAAAGGTGTAAATTATAACACCAGTGGGTTTCTTGATTACAAAGTATTCTTTAAGCCCACCGATTCCCATCAACTACTGCATAAGAAATCTTTCCATCCACCTCATACTTTTAAAGGTATTGTCAAATCACAGATTATCCGATTTCACCGAAATTCTAGTGATAGAAAGAATTTTGAATCTGCGTGTTCCACCTTATTTAAAGCCCTCAAATCGAGGGGATATTCAACACGATTTTTGGCATAAACGTGGACCCTGGTCTTGCTGATCAACGTGAAATTATTCCATTCAGTTTAACATACAATCGAAAAAATGTTGAAATTTCTGAAATTTTGAAAGATGAATATCATAAATTGCAGGATAAAATGAAAAAACCTCTCAATTTGCGTCCAGTGATAGCCTTTAAGAAAAACTCCAATCTACGTGACATCTTGGTTAATTCGAAATTAACTCTTCAAAAACCTTCAGAATGAATGATATATATTATTCATATTTTATAGGCCATACCGCCTCTATCAAACAAACATAACAAATCTCAGACATTAAAATAAATAAAATATCTCCCAACCTTGGGAGATCCTGAGCCAGTGCGTTTAATCATATCATCACCACCACCACCACCACCACCACCACCACCACCACCACCACCACCACCACCACCACCACCACCATCATCACCACCGCTGACACCACGACCACCAGCACCGCCACCGCGGCTACTACCACCGCCACCGTCTCCGCCGCCGTCACCACCACCACCACCGGCAACACCACCACCAACAGCAACACCTACCACCACCACCGCCACCACCATCGTCGTCATCATCATCATCATCATCTGACCTTGTTTCTGGGGATTATAACACGTTTCCGAAAACAAAATAAAGCATACTGTTGAATATTTTGAACATAATTGGATTGGAGAACATTAATGCTTAAGGCAGCGATGTATTCCAATACAATTATGTTCAAGATATTTAACAGTATATTTTTTTACTACCTAACGTATATCTGTGGAAACATGTCAACTTATTTCTTAGCTATACCTGTATGTCTGTTCCTCTGTATTGTACTCATTATCAGGAATATTCATCGCGCCTCTCTTCACTGTCAGAGAACCGCCTTCAGAGATGGCCCAGAGCCGGGATGACATGGCGCAATATGAATACTATTAGTTGCACCAGTCCTTAGCCGCGGGTACAGGCTGTTACCATACGCGAAAACGTTGTATTTCCTGAGTGCAGTGAGGGAATACATTTTATATTTCCCCGAGGGTAGCGAGGGAAATATAATTGTGTGCGCGTGTAGTAACAGCCTGTACCCACGGCTAAACACTGGTGTAACGAATTTATTACCCCTCAGATGTCTGAGGGAGATATTTTCTCATAACGTGCCATTTAGTTAAGCAATTCTTTAAATAGACATCTCGACAGCCAAGTCAAACGCAGTTAAATCTGTCTAAAAGTGACGGAGTATGGACCATTATAGTGTAGACAGTAAAGACTAAAAGCGCTAATATCTTCCAGGTCATGTGGCGTTTGAGTGTCAGATTTGTTGGTGTCATTAGGAGCTGTAGGACGTGGGTTTGCTGAAGCGGGGTGGGGTGGGGGCGGGGGGGGAGGGGGTGGGGAGGGGCGGGCGTGGGGCGTGTCCGCGTTGTTTATAAACAGACTGTCACAGCATAATCCAGTTCATATCGATATGTTGATTACTGTAATTGACACGCTCGTCACACTTAAAGATGATATGTTATTGGCAGATCAATATTCTCTGGTTGTGATGAAATATGCAACAGTGTGATGATAATTAATTCGCTGTTTTGATAGCTATGATAAATTCATCGCTTTGTCGGGTATTAAATTTGCTATAAAAGCGGGATACACAGCCTTGCTGCAGCAATGGCACCCAGTCAAATTAAGTTCAAAACATGCAACATTTTTCTTGTATAGTTGTTTTGAAATTGAGATGCTTGATTGTCAAAAATGCCGAATCGGGCATATCTGCCATTTAAGAGACAGGCATAGTATTATAATGAGCGTTATGGCTAGCTGCGCAATAAAGTTAAAATATCCTTTCGCGCGGGAGATACCGAGTGCTCTCGCGTGTGGGAAATACCAGATCATCCGTCTCTGATCTTAACCAATCAAATAACAGCATTTGGTCACGCGGCATTACTGAGTGGGGCGGGGTAGGGTGGGGCTGGGAGGTTTGGGGTGGGGGGGAGTGTGTGCGTGTGTGCGTGCGTGCGTGCGTGCGTGCGTGCGTGCGTGCGTGCGTGCGTGCGTGTGCGTGTGCGTGTGTGTGCGAGCGCGTACATGCGTGCGTGTGTCTGCACGTGCGTGTTGTTTGTGCGCGCACGTGTGTGTGTATGGGGTGGGGGTGCGGTGGGATGAAATATACATGAAATATACATATAATGGTGGTTACATATGTTATAAACGTAATTAAATCTTGTAGGTTTTTCTACATTTTAATGATCCATCTCTTCATACCACGCACGCACGCACGCACGCACGCACGCACGCACAGACAAGGTGTAATTTTGATGGTCCAGTCTGTGTACAAGTGTTAATCGACTAATACTAATAGTTGTGTTGATTTCAGTGATAAATAACCCTTGAAATTCCAGTGTCTCGGCCCTTGATATTCCACATCAGTCTGAAGGCCGAGTCAGACATACAGGACACTACACGATTAATCGATGCGACACGACGCGATTGATCGATCTGACATGACCCATTTTTATTTTACTGAGAGACATACGCTACAAGGCAAGCGATTAAATCAATGATGTAGTAGTAGTAGTTTTGCTTAGTTTTTAGCGCACTGGCAACGCGATGACTTCAATTTCTGTGCTAATCCCGCCTACAGAGTGCTCCCGTTAGTTTACTTTGTCGATCATCATTTCCCCGGTCGGGGATCGAACCGCCATCCCGCAATTCCGCATAGCACCAGCAACGAGACAGCTTTTCACTGGACCACCGCGCCAAGACACAATTCTTGGTTTAGCGAACCAGCTTTCACATGTCGGATACACTGATACACTGGCGAATTCATATGAGAGTATCTTTTGGATGTACACCGTATAGAGTGAGAGAGGGAGGGAGGGAGAGATAGAGAGATGCACATTTACAGACAGATGGTTGGAATTTTACAAAATAAAATAGTATGTATAGAATGAACAATAATAATAACAACAACAACTTTTGACAGCAAAGAAATAACTCGTCTCTTAATAACATATCGTTTTAAAATACCATTTCCAAATATGGGAGGAGTCAAACAGAAACTTGTCGACAAGTGCCCCTCCAAAAAAACCCACACACACCCACCCGCAACCCCCCCCCCCCCCCATCTGCCCAACCTGGGCATTTCCAAGAAAAGGTAACGAGATGTCTCAGACATACGACAATAAGAACTATTTGGTTGGTCAATAAGATGGTAACTATATAAAAACAGCATTTAATTGGCTTCATTTATTTCTCATTTTACACATAATAATATTTTATTTTATTTTATTTTATTTTTTTCTCCTTTCTCAAGGTCATTGTGGTCTTGATACTGATACTTGATACTGATACTTGATTCCGCCGGTTCGAGTCCTGGTCAATGTGCGCCTGACACTGCAAATCAAACATGCCAAATCGTCATGATACTATGTATGAGTTCAACTAACAATGTTTAAAATCGATGCAAATGAAAGAAAGTGGACAGAACTTACCATTAACTGGATCCCAGGGCTCGAAAATTAAGAAAAATATCTTTCTGTCCCCAGGGGCAAGTACACCATTTAAATTTTGTCAATTTAATTATATTAAAAATCTGTATTGTTGTAAGCTATACAGACTGCAGAATCCTTGTAAATACCAAACCCAACATATAAACAGACTAAATAAATACTCGCCATGAATACATAATAAAATTATCAGGTTTCTAATGTTAAAACCTGGTTGCTCTGCAGTAAAAAATGGGGGTTTTCGGACCGCTGCAACGTGTAATTTTCGTGGGCTGGATCACTCTATTTAATGATAGAGATGCATATCTACCTATGCTCTCCATACTCGCATTTCAATGGATCTTTCCATTTTTAGCTATGCCCCGCCAAGTTAGCACATGGAAATTGAAGCCGCACGTTGCCAGTGCGTCAATAAAATTAAAAAAATACATATACTGCCAGAGCCGTGCTGGAGTCAGAGTACAATAGGCGTAAAAGCCTAGGATTGATTGTGACAGATGCATCCACAGATAGTCCCATATGAATCGTCAGTGTGTCAGTATATCGGACATGTGAAAGCTGGTCGGCCAATCCTTGACTTTTTAGTCTTGGTGCGGTGGTCCAGTGGAAAGATGCCTGGTTGCTGATGCTATGCGGAGTTGCAGGATGACGGTTCGATCCCCCGACCGGGAGATGGTGATCAACAAATTAAACTAATGGGTGCAGCACTGTCGGCTAAGTTAGCACATGGAAATTGAAGCCGCACGTTGCCAGTGCGTCAATAAAATAAAAATACATATACTGCCAGAGCCGTGCTGGAGTCAGAGTACAATAGGCGTAAAAGCCTAGGATGATTGTGACAGATGCATCCACAGATAGTCCCATATGAATCGTCAGTGTGTCAGTATATCAGACATGTGAAAGCTGGTCGGCCAATCCTTGACTTTTTAGTCTTGGTGCGGTGGTCCAGTGGAAAGATGCCTGGTTGCTGATGCTATGCGGAGTTGCAGAATGGCGGTTCGATCCCCCGACCGGGAGATGGTGATCAACAAATTAAACTAACGGGTGCATCACTGTCGGCTAAGTTAGCACATGGAAATTGAAGCCGCACGTAGCCAATGCGTCAATAAAATAAAAATACATATACTGCCAGAGCCGTGCTGGAGTCAGAGTACAATAGGCGTAAAAGCCTAGGATTGATTGTGACAGATGCATCCACAGATAGTCCCATATGAATCGTCAGTGTGTCAGTATATTAGACATGTGAAAACTGGTCGGCCAATCCTTGACTTTTTAGTCTTGGTGCGGTGGTCCAGTGGAAAGATGCCTGGTTGCTGATGCTATGCGGAGTTGCAGGATGACGGTTCGATCCCCCGACCGGGAGATGGTGATCAACAAATTAAACTAACGGGTGCAGCACTGTCGGCTAAGTTAGCACATGGAAATTGAAGCCGCACGTTGCCAGTGCGTCAATAAAATAAAAATACATATACTGCCAGAGCCGTGCTGGAGTCAGAGTACAATAGGCGTAAAAGCCTAGGATTGATTGTGACAGATGCATCCACAGATAGTCCCATATGAATCGTCAGTGTGTCAGTATATCAGACATGTGAAAGCTGGTCCGCCAATCCTTGACTTTTAGTCTTGGTGCGGTGGTCCAGTGGAAAGATGCCTGGTTGCTGATGCTATGCGGAGTTGCAGAATGGCGGTTCGATCCCCCGACCGGGAGATGGTGATCAACAAATTAAACTAACGGGTGCATCACTGTCGGCTAAGTTAGCACATGGAAATTGAAGCCGCACGTTGCCAGTGCGTCAATAAAATAAAAATACATATACTGCCAGAGCCGTGCTGGAGTCAGAGTACAATAGGCGTAAAAGCCTAGGATTGATTGTGACAGATGCATCCACAGATAGTCCCATATGAATCGTCAGTGTGTCAGTATATCAGACATGTGAAAGCTGGTCGGCCAATCCTTGACTTATAGTCTTGGTGCGGTGGTCCAGTGGAAAGATGCCTGGTTGCTGATGCTATGCAGAGTTGCAGGATGACGGTTCGATCCCCCGACCGGGAGATGGTGATCAACAAATTAAACTAACGGGTGCAGCACTGTCGGCTAAGTTAGCACATGGAAATTGAAGCCGCACGTTGCCAGTGCGTCAATAAAATAAAAATACATATACTGCCAGAGCCGTGCTGGAGTCAGAGTACAATAGGCGTAAAAGCCTAGGATTGATTGTGACAGATGCATCCACAGATAGTCCCATATGAATCGTCAGTGTGTCAGTGTGTCAGTATATCAGACATGTGAAAGCTGGTCGGCCAATCCTTGACTTATAGTCTTGGTGCGGTGGTCCAGTGGAAAGATGCCTGGTTGCTGATGCTATGCGGAGTTGCAGGATGACGGTTCGATCCCCCGACCGGGAGATGGTGATCAACAAATTAAACTAACGGGTGCAGCACTGTCGGCTAAGTTAGCACATGGAAATTGAAGCCGCACGTTGCCAGTACGTCAATAAAATAAAAATACATATACTGCCAGAGCCGTGCTGGAGTCAGAGTACAATAGGTGTAAAAGCCTAGGATTGATTGTGACAGATGCATCGACAGATAGTCCCATATGAATCGTCAGTGTGTCAGTATATCAGACATGTGAAAGCTGGTCGGCCAATCCTTGACTTATAGTCTTGGTGCGGTGGTCCAGTGGAAAGATGCCTGGTTGCTGATGCTATGCGGAGTTGCAGGATGACGGTTCGATCCCCCGACCGGGAGATGGTGATCAACAAATTAAACTAACGGGTGCAGCACTGTCGGCTAAGTTAGCACATGGAAATTGAAGCCGCACGTTGCCTGTGCGTCAATAAAATAAAAATACATATACTGCCAGAGCCGTGCTGGAGTCAGAGTACAATAGGCGTAAAAGCCTAGGATTGATTGTGACAGATGCATCCACAGATAGTCCCATATGAATCGTCAGTGTGTCAGTATATCAGACATGTGAAAGCTGGTCGGCCAATCCTTGACTTATAGTCTTGGTGCGGTGGTCCAGTGGAAAGATGCCTGGTTGCTGATGCTATGCAGAGTTGCAGGATGACGGTTCGATCCCCCGACCGGGAGATGGTGATCAACAAATTAAACTAACGGGTGCAGCACTGTCGGCTAAGTTAGCACATGGAAATTGAAGCCGCACGTTGCCAGTGCGTCAATAAAATAAAAATACATATACTGCCAGAGCCGTGCTGGAGTCAGAGTACAATAGGCGTAAAAGCCTAGGATTGATTGTGACAGATGCATCCACAGATAGTCCCATATGAATCGTCAGTGTGTCAGTATATCAGACATGTGAAAGCTGGTCGGCCAATCCTTGACTTATAGTCTTGGTGCGGTGGTCCAGTGGAAAGATGCCTGGTTGCTGATGCTATGCGGAGTTGCAGAATGGCGGTTCGATCCCCCGACCGGGAGATGGTGATCAACAAATTAAACTAACGGGTGCATCACTGTCGGCTAAGTTAGCACATGGAAATTGAAGCCGCACGTAGCCAATGCGTCAATAAAATAAAAATACATATACTGCCAGAGCCGTGCTGGAGTCAGAGTACAATAGGCGTAAAAGCCTAGGATTGATTGTGACAGATGCATCCACAGATAGTCCCATATGAATCGTCAGTGTGTCAGTATATCAGACATGTGAAAACTGGTCGGCCAATCCTTGACTTTTTAGTCTTGGTGCGGTGGTCCAGTGGAAAGATGCCTGGTTGGTGATGCTATGCGGAGTTGCAGGATGACGGTTCGATCCCCCGACCGGGAGATGGTGATCAACAAATTAAACTAACGGGTGCAGCACTGTCGGCTAAGTTAGCACATGGAAATTGAAGCCGCACGTTGCCAGTGCGTCAATAAAATAAAAATACATATACTGCCAGAGCCGTGCTGGAGTCAGAGTACAATAGGCGTAAAAGCCTAGGATTGATTGTGACAGATGCATCCACAGATAGTCCCATATGAATCGTCAGTGTGTCAGTATATCAGACATGTGAAAGCTGGTCCGCCAATCCTTGACTTTTAGTCTTGGTGCGGTGGTCCAGTGGAAAGATGCCTGGTTGCTGATGCTATGCGGAGTTGCAGAATGGCGGTTCGATACCCCGACCGGGAGATGGTGATCAACAAATTAAACTAACGGGTGCATCACTGTCGGCTAAGTTAGCACATGGAAATTGAAGCCGCACGTTGCCAGTGCGTCAATAAAATAAAAATACATATACTGCCAGAGCCGTGCTGGAGTCAGAGTACAATAGGCGT